>JABBOT010000001.1:42511878-43111878 GCA_016165875.1 Acanthopleura granulata | reverse complement strand
CTGGATACCATCCTCCCACTCAGTACAAAGTGCTCACAATGGATTTCATCCTCTCACTCAGTACTATGCGGTCACAGTGGATATCATCCTGACGCTCAGTACTATGGGCTCACAATAGATCCCATCCTCCCACTCAGAACTATGTGCTCAAACTGGATAACATCCTCCTACTCAGTACAATGTGCTCACACTGGATACCATCTTCTCCCTCAGTACTATATGCTCACACTGGATACCATCCTCCCACTCCGTACAAGGTGTTCAAACTGGATTCCATCTTCCCACTCAGTACAATGTGCTCACACTGGATACCATCCTCCCTCTCAGAACTATGTGCTCAAACTGGATAACATCTTTCCACTAAGTACTATGTGCTTATATTGAATACCATCCTCCCACTCAGTACGATGTGCTCACACTGGATACCTTCCTCTCAATCAGTACAATGTGCTCACACTGGAATAACAACCCCTTTGTCTGTACTATGTACTCACACTGGATACCATCCTCCCTTCCAGTACTATATAATCTCACTGAATACCAGCTTCGGTGCCAGCACTACATTCTCACACTGGATACCTACCTCCCACTTAGTATAATGTACTCACACTGGATACCTTGATCCCACTCAGTAGTGTGTGCTCACACTGGATACTATCGTCCCATTCAGTACAATCTGCTCACACTGGGTACAATCCTCCCACTCAGTACTATGTGCTCAAACTGGATACCATCCTCCCTCTCAGTAACATGTGCTCAAACTGGATACCATCCTCCTTCTCAGTACCATGTGCTCACACTGGATAACAACCTCCCACTCTGTGCCATGTGCTTACACTGGATATCACCCCACTCAGTACCCTGTACAACTACTGAATGCCATCCTCCCATTCCGCATTATGTACCCACACTGGATAACATCCTCCCACTCAGTACGACGTGCTCACACTGGATACCATCCTCCCACTCAGTACAATGTGCTCACACTGGGATAACATCCTCTTTGTCTGTACAATGTGCTCACACTGGATACCATCCTCCCACTCAGTATAATGTGCTCACGCTGGATACCATCTTCCCACTCAGCCCTATCTGTTGACACTGGATACCATCCTTCCACTCAGTACAACGTGCTCACACTGAATGACACCCTATCTCTCAGTACAATGTACTCACACTGGATAACATTTTCCCACTCAGCAGTACGTCCTCACACTGGATACCATCCTCCCTCTCAGTACAATGTGCTCACAGTGGATTTCATCCTTCCACTCAGTACTATGTGCTCACACTGGATAACACCCTCCCACTCAATACTATGTGCTCACACTGGATACCATCATCCCGCTCAGTACTATGGGCTCACAATAGATCCCATCGTCCCACTCAGAACTATGTGCTCAAACTGGATAACATCCTCCTCCTCAGTACAATGTGCTCACACTGGATACCATCTTCTCCCGCAGTATTATATGCTCACACTGGATACCATCCTCCCACTCAGTACAACGTGCTCACACCGGATACCATCCTCCCACTCAGTACAATGTGCTCACACTGGGATAACATCCTCTTTGTCTGTACAATGTGCTCACACTGGATACCATCCTCCCACTCAGTATAATGTGCTCATACTGGATACCATCCTTCCAATCACTAAACACAATGTGGTCATATTGGATAACATTTTCCCGCTCAATACTATGTGCTCACACTGGGTAATATCCTTCCACTCAGTACAATGTGCTCACATTGGATACCTTCCTCTTTCTCAGCACTATGCGCTCACACTGGATACTATCGTCCCATTCAGTGCCATGTGCTCAAACTGGATAACATCCTCTCTTTCAGTACTGTCTGCTCACACTGGATACCATCCTCCCTTCCAGTACTATGTGCTCACACTGGATACCATCCTCCTTTCCAGTATTATGTGCTCACACTGGATAATATCCTCCCACTCAATACTATGTGCTCAAACTGGATAACACCCTCCCATTCAGAAGGATATGCTCCAGCTGGATAACATCCTCCCTTCCAGAAAAATGTCCAAAAACTTGATACCATCCTCCCACTCAGTACTATGTTCTCACACTGGATAACATCCTCCCACTCAGTGCAATGTGCTGACACTGGATAACACCCTCCCACTCAGTACTTTGTGCTCACACTGGATACCATCCTTCCACTCAGTACAATGTGCTCACACTGGATAACACCCTCCCACTCAATACTATGTGCTCACACTGGATACCATCCTCCCACTCAGAACTATGTCCTCAAACTCGATAACATCCTCACTCTCTGTACAATGTACTGACACTGGATAACATCCTTCCACACTTCAGTACAATCTGCTCAAACTGGATACCACCTTCCCACCCAGTACAATGTGCTCACACTGAATACCATCCTCCCACTCAGTACAATGTGCTCACACTGGATACCATCTTGTCACTCAGTACTATGGGCTCACAATAGATCCCATCCTCCTACTCAGTACTATGCACTCACACTGGATAACATCATCCCACTCCGTACAAGGTGCACAAATTGGATACCAAATTCCCACTCCGTACAATGTACTCACACTGGATACCATCCTCCCATTCAGTACTATGGGCTCACACTGGATTTCATCCTCCCCCTCAGTACAATGTGCTCACACTGGGTACCATCCTCCCACTCAGTACTATGCGCTCACACTGGATATCATCCTTCCACTCAGAACTATGTGCTCACACTGGATAACATCCTCCCTCTCTGTACAATGTACTCACACTGGATACCATCCTTCCACTCAGTACAATGTGCTCACACTAGATACCATCCTCCCACACATCTACTGGATAACATCCTCATTCTCAGTACTATGTGCTCACACTGGATTCCATCCTCCCGCTCAGTACTATGGGCTCAAATTGGATAACATCCTCCCACTCAATACTATGGGCTCGAACTGGATAACATCCTCTCACTCAGCACAATGTGCTGACACTGGATTCCATCCTGAGACTCAGTACTATGTGCCCACTCTGGATACCATCATCCCACTCATTACTATGTACTCACACTGGATACCATCCTCCCTTCCAGTACTATATGCTCACATTGAATATCAGCTTCCCTGCCAGCACTACGTGCTCACACTGGATACCATCCTCCCACTCAGTACAATGTGCTCAAACTGGATAACATCCTCCCACTCTGTGCCTTGTCCTTACACTGGATATCACCCCACTCAGTACCCTGTACAACTACTGAATGCCATCCTCCCACTCCGTATTATGTCCTCACACTGAACAACATGATCCCGCTCAGTACTGTCTGCTCACACTGGATACCATCCTCCCACACTGGGATAACATCCTCTTTGTCTGTACAATGTGCTCACACTGGATACCATCCTCCCACTCAGTATAATGTGCTCATACTGGATACCAACCTCCCACTCAGCCCTATGTGTTGACACTGGATACCATCCTTCCACTCAGTACAATGTGCTCACACTGGATAACACCTTATCTCTCAGTACAATGTGCTCACACTGGGATAACATCCTCCCTCTCTGTGCAATGTGCTCACACTGGATAACATCCTCCCACTCAGTACAATGTGCTCACACTGGACAACATCCCCCCACTCAATACTATGGGCTCAAACTGGATAACATCCTCCCACTCAGTACTATATGCTCACACTGGATTTCATCCTCCTACTCCGTACAATGTGCTCACACTGGATTTCATCCTCCCACTCAGTACAATGTGCTCACACTGGATAACATCCCCCCACTCAATACTATTTGCTCAAACTGGATAACATCCTCCCACTCAGTACTATATGCTCACACTGGATTTCATCCTCCCACTCCGTACAATGTGCTCACACTTGTATAACATCCTCCCTCTCTGTACAATGTGCTCAAAGTGGATTCCATCCTCCCACTCCGTACTATGTGCTCATACTGGATGGCATCCTCCCTCCCAGTACTTTGTGCTCACACTTGTATAACATCCTCCCTCTCTGTACAATGTGCTCAAAGTGGATTCCATCCTCCCACTCAGTACAATGTGCTCACACTGGATACAGATATCATGTTGGTGTACTACAAATGGACCCTTAAAGGAACATTAGACTGGCCAAACGGACATGTGAGCATCACGGTCCGCTCCAAAGCCTCATGAACAGAGAGTTTAAGGGAATCTACAATTTCCCAGTTCAGGGCCAAGACGCGACATGTAAAATGAGGGGGCTGTATGTCCTTGTAACAGGGTAGAATTTTCTTTTGGTTAAGTGGTAGCATTGCACGCTCTCGCTCAGACGCTAACAATGCCACCTTGCCACATATAATTATATTGTAACCAGTAAAGAAAATACAGGAAATTGTTTCTAAGAAGAAACAACACAAACTTTACGAATTGAGGAAGCTTTGAGGATGCCAGCTCGGTAGGACAGAGAGGAATATTCCTCATGCTATTTCTTTTTAATGTTTTAAAATTTCTGTGGTCGAGTTGTTCATCAATTGAATCACACCAGGACTTCCTTTGGGGCCCGGCAGTGTTATCTTGCAGCCATACCTTGAAAGCGGACGCATTTGTTTCGCAAAGCAGAGAAGGAGCACACGGGGACAGCGAGTGAGCGCTTGGGGTTTAACGTCACACTTAACAATGTTTTAGTCATTGGACGACGAGGAGTCCTTCTAGTGTGTGCGCCTAGTGTGTCTTGTGGTGGCAGGGCGAGTCCATGCCGCCAAAGTGCTGCAAAAGACACCAGGCATGACATCCCACCAGTCATTATACTGGCACGGGGCCGACCAGTCCTGTTTCCTTGCTCTAACCTATCTGTGCTGAGTGCCAAGCGAGACAGGAACAACTACTGTATGGAAATGTATCCGTTAACCACAGAAGCACATCTGCCTAGTCTCCAGTGGCCGCTAGAAAAGTTTCTTCATTTTATGAATATTTACAACCAATGAAAGGCGGCTACACATACCATCTGTTGAACGAACACTGTTTACCTAGACAGTGGAAAAAACATCCCGGACTAAATTCCCCAACATCCCGAACTAAATTTCCCATCACACTTACTGTTGGAAACCCTTTGGCAGTCAGTTTATCCAGGTTTAAATGGAAAAGGTTGACTTGTGAACAAACTATAAGAACGGTTTAGCCTTCCAACATCTCGAACGAACTGGTTGATCGGTTGCTTTGATTGTGAGTTGATCGAGACAACGCGAGTGCATCTAAAGACAGTGACTTTCCTTTGTCCGTCGACAAGCTCGCACAAGCCTATCTTAGTTCCGTATCACAGACCAGCTGTCGCAAAAGTTTAATTGTTTCCTAGTGTTAATTTTTTTAATTGTCCTTTACAGTTCTCTTGTCCAACTCACAAGTGGAGTGTGTCGTGTTGGTAAAGCTTTAAATTTGATCACGTCAGGACTCAAACTAGGCGTCGAAACCGACATCTGCACATCAGCCGTCGACAAAAATGAGCCTTGTGATTAGCTCTCTGGTAACTGGGTCACCAGGCTATTAGGTAATGGCATTGTAAGGTATACCCGTTGATATTAAGAGAGTATGACCTACCCGTGGGACTATCTTGTTTCTCGTCACGTAACTTCAAATTTAGAATTTTGAGAGACCTGGGTGACATGTACCCCTAGATGAAAGCTCATGTGCCGTTAACGGCCTTGAAGCGAAGTTAATGTAGGTATTAGCCGACGGAAAAGCTTTGCGTTCAGATCTACTTTGGGTGGATCAGCGTGATGTAAATTTATGAACAGTATTTTACCGTTGCTTTTGTCCTGAGCTTCCACAAAGTGGTGTGAAAACTGAAGACAGAAATGACATGACTGCCATGCCTTTTCTGACTGAGCCGTGAGTGAGAATAGGATATGCCAAGTGTCAAATCGTCGAATTTTATTCATCGGCACATGTAGCTTCGACTGTTTCCATTAATTTAACCTAGCTATTTGTATCCCTGCTTGAAACCAGCTTAGCTTCTTTGTCCCAGGGAGAAAGGCCAACATCAACACGAGGTCACCGTCAGTCATAGGTTTGAAAGGTTTTGTAATCTGCTGTAAACTATTCCTAGCTCATCCCCAAAGTAGGCGCAGTTGAGATTGAGTTGATGCGTCGGCGTCAACCATACAGGTCAAATAGTCCGAGAAAGTTGGTCAAATTTTCCAACATATAGTCCTGTCGTCTAAGACTAACATAGAATTCTGTCTCGATTAATTATTATTGCTATCTCGACAATTTTTATAATCAAAAACCATGGTATTTCTACCGGTATATGTATTCTTCTCGGTCTCAAGTGCTCAATTTAGGTAGATATATGTCAGAAGCCTTAGAGCTGAGATCTACTCATTTACTTGTCTTAGTCACTTATTTTGTTCACCTCGAAAAAACACTGTTCATATTCTGTGTTTGTAGTATCTTTTATTTTTGGAGAGGTGCCTCTTGGCCCATTCTTTTAATGAACAGATTGTACTTGCGATGTACCAAATTTCATGGTTTTGTAAAAAGTAAAGCTTCCTTAATTTCGATCGGAGATTACTCACATGTCCATTTGTGAATTAACTTATTAAGACCATGTGAGGCGAGTTAATGTCGCCTAAAAGAAAGGGTCCATCGAAATGTAGGTTTCCTTTTGTTGGTGAGTTGCTCCTAGGAACCCTTTGCTTGAGAATAAGGGGTCAGATTAATTATTTAAAATTTATAAGTTACTCCGAAAAGACCAAGTTCGAGTGATGCTGAGAAGGAGGGACACCGCGTAGGGCTGACACTGACATAGATGCGTAAACTCAAGGCCAGAGGTGTTCTTAGCATTTTTATAATAAAAATACAATGCAGCAACTTTTCAAAGTAAGTTTAGCTGGTTGTATTTGACCTCGCGAAGGGAATTGGATTAGGATTCATTTGTGTCTTTTTTGTTATCAGGGTACAGGAATGTGAGTTTCATAGGATGATGGTCGACTATCCCAAATATGTTACACGTTTGGTTTTAATATATGTTGTCTTTCTCGTTGTTTGTCGTGTGTATGTATGCATGTGTCACAATGCAAATGGCCTGCTCAGCATTTTACCTCAGTCGTAGACCGGGCAGACCCCGGGAAAGAGGAGACCCACCACCATACGCATAGTGCCGGCAGACCTTCCCACTCACGACCAGAGAGGAAGCCAGTAAGAGCTGGGCTTGAACTGACAGAAAACATTATAAAACTTAAAAAAATTCAATTCAAAATAGTACATGTGTATGTGTGACTGTGGTACATGATGTGCTGTTTAAGATACAAACCCTGAATGCTTCCTCACTAGCAGGAGTTTAGTGCTGTCATCTGTAAACGGAGCGTGTGTACTGGCTGAGGCATCACCCAATCAGTTGCGTCCACTGCAAACAGCTGTAAGAGACGCCCCTCCACAGCCCGGCCTCCCATACTACCTGGCCGTAAAGAAGCATTTAGATTTGCTTGGAGTACACGTGTCGAAAACATGGAGCTGTTTTCTCCCAGCGATCTGGTATTTTACGTAAATGGACGAAAGGTAAGCTTTGTAGGGCTTATAAACGGGGTGTTGTGTTCAGGTATATATTTATTAAGCGTGTAGTTCATTGTACGTGTCACCGATGCTTAGGTATAAAGTATACATGGTATATATCTGGTTATATTAGTCCCAGGCCCAATTAATTTATTTTATTTATTTGATTGGTGTTTTTCGCGGTGCTGAAGACCGGTATGGTCGTTTATTATTTATAGTGAAATCCCAGTATTTCCTTCACTGATTAAAGTGTTATTTTCACTGTAGCGAAAAATTACATATTGATACATATTTGATAGTTCATATATACATAAATCAATAACGAGTGTCGGGTGGGAAGAAAAACTGATAAATGAAAAAGACATTGTGCTGTTGGCCTAAAGCGAACAAATCTGCAAATACCATTACCCCATAGTTACAGTTGCACTGTTAGATAACACAGGTCACTGGTTATATAAAACGTTACTAATTTTATTCCACGGGCACAAAAACAGAAGCTTCCAATGAACCAAATAGTATGGCAATAATGCATGTATAATAAAGTTATTTTGCCAGATTCTGAGAGATCCATTGATCTTAGAAGGGTGATGGAGGGTTTATTTGGAAATTAGGAGGTCGCCGTCGTAGACGTGGAATATTCTTGAGTATAAAGTACCAATATTAAATAAATAAATAAATCCAAGGCGTGGTGTTTTTATTCAACACGTTACATATGCAGCCCCTATAAAAAAATTTAATCGGAATTTGATACAGTTATGAAGCCAAATTTAGGATACTATGTCTAAACTTGCAAAGAATAACAGCATGATCAAATCTTTATCACATGCTGGTACATGTGTGGAGCGCGCAAGTGAATTAAAAAAAACCGCTATCCACACATATTTTTGCCGTTGTTTGTAATGTAACTTTTCAAAAAATATTCCGTTCACGAGAAAACACGTAACTCTTGGAGCATAGGAGATCGTACCAATGAAGCATTTTAAATGTGTCTCGAAGCGTAACTCTATGGAGCCCCAACCTTTAGACAGATGTCAATATAGGCGAGGCCTCACTGCTTAAGTGGGTGAGCCCTCTGTCGCGTCATCTCTACGTTATGGAAGCCGACAGAGGGCCACTCGCTACGTTAACCTGTTTAACACAGGGCGAGGCAGCCAGATGACTCACCTCGCTTCGTCACCTTACCAACTTGCACCATTGCCTCGCTACCTCGCCCTGTGTTACAAAGACAGAGGAGATGAGACAACGAGAGGTCAGTCCTATATCGACTACCACATACTACTTTGCTCCAGCCCAAAGTGTACTTAGATATTTGTACACTTTTGCTGTACAAATGATAAGTAACCGGAAGTATCAATGATATAACAGTTCTCAAGTTGCGGTTGCTTCTGCTTTGGTTTAAATCTCTGTATATGTATGGCGCCACATCGACTATTCTGCCAAGGATGCCAAGTGGCTACACTTATCAAATCACCTACAGCTTTATGCTTCTATATTGGGAATTTGTCTGCATGCTTATTCTACCATTTTTATAAACTATTTCAACTATTGCATAATAATCATAAATAAATTTTTGTCTGACTTTCCCCGCAGATTGTTGAACAGGAAGCGAACCCCGAGACTACCTTACTACAGTACCTACGAAATACACGTATCCATATCAATGCTTATATATAGGAGCTGTTTCTAGACTTAAAAGCATCAGATAAATAAAGTTCTGTACAGATGTTGCAGTTTAAATGTATTTGCACTTTGAGCTGTGTTTCCACGCACCTGAGACTGCGTTTGCGATTACTCGTCTCACTCAGCGGTTTTGAGCATGAGATATCACATAAGCACGCTGGAGGGTAATGTGTCAGTAACACTGTACTGAATTTGTCAAGGGATCGTATTAATTAACGCAATTGCATTTCAGTGGAACGCAGTTTTACTTGGCACTCAAGCTATCTAAGGAGACATGACCGCTGTTGTCTATAATACTGAACATATTCGTGTACACTGACGGGGGCAAGTAGAGCAAATACGATACTTGATCCCTGGTCGGGTCATACCAAAGACTTCAAAAAATGATACTTCTTGCTGCCTCACTTGGAGCTCGGCACGGAGAGGTTAGAGCAAGGAAACGGAACTGGTCAGCCCGGTATCAGTCATGTGACTGAAAATTTAAGTGCAACGTAAAACCCAAGCATATATACATACAATATGTATGGCGTTGGACACAGCGCTAACAACTCCCTATTAATGTTCATATCTGCTTGATATTTTTATGTGTATAAGGTGTAGGGGTGTATATAAGGTATGCTATTTATCAGTACGGTATATCACCCAATATTTAGATCTAATCTACTTTTAGTTTTGGCGCACATCGTTCACTAGAATGGAGCCGCCATCCAAACATATCATCGTCACCATCATCATGACGATCGGAGACAAACAAGTTCACTGAAGAAATAGTTCTATATATCCCATATGAAGCATTAGTACCGAAAAAAGAACTTTTTTCTATATTTAACGGATGCTATAGACTATTAGCGGAAATATCTTTAGGTTGCATGGCAACTATGTGTGGCCGCATTTCCTCACGCCCAAAGGGACAAAGCATTCGGGTTTGTGGTTAGAAGAAATAAAGAACGAAGCAGCTGTGGAAGTCCAGGCACAGTTTTTCTCTGTATAAGTTGCGCATGTCAGATGCACAGCCTCTTGGCATGGTCCAGCCTACAATGTGTACTTATGCCCAAAAAGACCATGTGAACTTCAAGGAACACACCACATTTAAATAGTGTACACATCATTTGAAAGGCCATTTTCCTGCTGATTCCAAATATGGTTTCCAGTGTTGTTTGACTTTCTTTTAACAGTGATTAAAATGGGAATAAAGACTGGGGTGCTACGATGAACTTTTCGAGCCATGTTGAACAAGCTACAGCACAGTGACGTCACATTGTTTTCCTGAATAATATGCTGTAGGCCTACCTGTTATGTTTTCACATTAAATACAGATACAGGTGTTCTGCTACACATATATGCACATAGAAGGTAGACATACAGAAATCAGTGGATGTTTAGCATCTAAAAGGAATCTGTCACGTCTTCGTGCTTCAGCCTGTTCAATATGGTACAAAAAGTCCACCGTAGCACCTCAGTGTTCACTTCCATTTAAGTCATTGTAAGGAAATGTCAAAAAAATAATGGAGACCAAATTTGGAATCGGCAAGAAGGCCTTCTAAATGAAACGTACTTCGTTCAAATATGGTCTGTTCTTTTAAACCTGCACAATGTCACTACTAGGCTTTGTGATAAGACAGTACTTCTTCTGTACTATCGTAAGCTATAAGTACGTTTCAGTTATCACTGAATAACTTTAGCTTCTGAACACGGGTCCAAGGGTTAATGGTAAATCACTAGCTTCCTTAACAACGACTTCACAGTCCGCCTGACCGGAAGTAAGCTGGGGTGCGGCGAAGGAGGATGTGGGGCGTGCACAGTAATGGTTTCCCGCTATGACCGTCAAAACAAGAAAATATTGTATCCTTTTTCTTAGACTGAGGGTAAATACCACATTTATGCTTCATATGTTCTCTTAATTTGTTTGAAGAAAATGACCAGAAGTCTGTATAGGTCCCATTTCAACTTCTAGGGGACTCCGTTATCAAAATAATTATTATAATATATCATAGCCTAAGAAATGGGGTGTAAAGTTTTTGTAGATAGTTCTATGCCATGGATAAATTTTGTGATTAATCCAATTTCGTCCAATAGAAGATACACTCACTCATAAAGAAGCTGTTCATTGCACTTCACTATACTTAATTGCCACTTCTACTATATAAGTTGTCTTCAATGATAAGAAATCCTGTAGTTCTTGCCAAAATATATTGTATTCTGTACCATTGGATAAGCTTAAACATAGTCCGTAACAAGCGTACCAGGAACTACGCCATGAATGCATGCCTGGCGCCGATCTGTTCTCTGCACGGCCAGGCCATCACCACGGTAGAGGGAATTGGAAGTCTTAGGAGAGGCCTTCACCCAGTACAGGTCAGTCTAACCTACGCCACAAATATGGGTTACACTTTCAACTGTCATGATTCATTACCTCGACCACGGATATTTGGTTTTGCCGGTATCTGCCTGTCTGTCAGCAGATTTACGAAAACAGTTATCAAGTGGTTTGTATGAAATTTTGTATGTAGGTTGGCCCTGGGCCAAGCACTAAAGCAGTGCATTTTGATGGTGATTTCTAACTGATTCCGGATTCTGGTATTTTTTTCAAGCAATTTTTCACCATAACCATATAAGATTCAAATACACATTTATCGTGTAGCTTTTAATAATTCCAAGCAGAGTATTATCCCTTTGATAGACCGTAGTAGGACAATCTGTATATTTATATGTGACACTGGCAGAGCTCTCTAATTTATTTACTTGATTGTTGTTTTATGCCGCCTATTGAAGGATGTTTTATTCATTCCACGGATGATTTAGTGGTGCACAAACCACTGCACATCGCTGAGTATACAAATTTTCTACGTAACGACTAAAGTTTGCTTCGACCTAAAACTATGTTAAAAAAAACTTTCATTTGAATTTGTTAGAATTTGTTTTGCACAGAATAAATGACTGTACAGAAATTCAGTTGTGTGATGAATATCTGTTCATACATCCTTTAACTCGACGTATTAACTGTTAAATAAGAAACAATTGGAGTAATTTCAGATGAGGTTTTCAAAATCCCACTAATTCATCATGATTTTTCAAGTTTGCTGTTTTGTTTTGTTTTCTTGTTTGTTTGTTTTGGTTTTTTTTTGTCCCATTTTAATTTTTACGTTTTACTTTCCGGAATCACCATTTCATGAAAACTAAACTCTTTTCATTATAGCTTGTTACACTGCCGCAGACAGGCTTATGGTGAATGTTCCAGAATACAAAATGCTACCATACTGTTTCAGCAAGGCATATTTTTTTTAATTCCTCGGCATGTCAGTGGCGTGGCAGTGCTAAAGTTTTTATGTATAATGATTAACACTTAGAATAAAATTTTAACAAAAATAAAAGGCAAGAATGCGTATTTCTAGAGTTTACCCAAATATCACGTAGTTGTCACTTGGTTAATTCACTTCGCCTTGCGTTTTTTATGTATAGTATGGTTTAATACATCTGTTCTTTGTTGACCAACAGACCGAAATCCACTTACACATACACGATAACGGTATATCACACATTAGCACTGGGGACGGGAAATGTTTATTTATTTATTTATTTATTTATTGTTCATTTGTTTGTTTCTTTTCTTGTTTCTTTTCTTGTTTGTTTTGGTGCTTTACGACGTACCGGTACTCAAAAATACATGCATTATACTCATACGTCTGGGGTAACCATTATAATGAGGGGAACCCGAGCATAGCCCATGTTAAGCCCACGACCATCCGCAGGTTGCTGGTAGACTTTCACACGTACATCTGGAGGATAGGCCAACAAAATAAATAGTCAAATAACAATTGAAATTAAATCATAATGAGCATTTTTAAATTAATCTCCACAGTACCGATAAAGAAAACGACGAAAGCATCTTTGGAATCTGCACATGATGACTTATTCACAAGTTTTCGCCATCATTGTAGCGGCAACGGTTTGGGTTTGTCCCTGTATGCACTTGATATCGGAGAATAGTAATATTTTTTTGTATATTAGCTTAGAAGATTCCGGTTAGCATAGGGAATATATAAAGATGTGTGATACGTATAATAAAAAGAAACTTTGGTGGCAGGAACGTCTGGCAAAGTTCCATGGCAGTCAGTGTGGGTTTTGTACCCCAGGATTCGTGGTGTCCATGTACGCTCTCCTCCGCAACGAACCGGCCCCGTGTGTGGAGGAAATCACCCAATCTCTAGAAGGTAAACTATATATATATATATATATATATATATATATATATATATATATCCTTCACTTTCCCATTAGTGATAATACCAGCAGCTGTGTTGCTCACCCGAACAAGGTTTGCTAGCCAACATAAGCCTTGGAACCAAACGTGTTCAACCGCTGAGAAAGCATAGGCAGTGTTAGAGCTTAATGCATGCTGACGCAAAACCCCAAAAACTGGTCAGGGGACCAGTAAGCCTTGTAGCCAACTGCGCCCGACTTCTGAGAAAGCGTTTACCTAAAAATCTTGATACATGGTTATCTGTGGAGTTACCATTTGCAACAGAATTGATGGGTGTCTAACAACGGCAATGGCACGTCAACCTGAACAAACATTCCGAAATTATGAACTGAGAGAAAAGTTTAGGTGAACAGTAGAACTAATTCAGATAACTGAGTAGTATGACCAGATCGGTTGAGTAGTATGACCATATCGGTTATAATAAGAATAACTGCTCTTATTATCTTACTGACACACATAATGTCGATGAGATTTCTCTGGTAACTCACCCAAACAAACAGACGAGTCTTTAATGACTTGACCTATCTGGTCATATGACTCAGTTTTCTGAGTTGAATTCGTTGTAGGAGAAAACTCAGGTTTTTGAGTGTATTGACTTTTGTCTCAATGTGCCTTTTCACATTTACATGACACGGTTTGAGTAGTCAAGCTTGAGTTTGTCAAAACACACCAAAACAGTACAGGCTTCCTGCATGACTCGCGCGAATCTGGTCAGATGCGTTGCAATTCAGGAACATGCATTACTCAATTACCGTATATTTGTCAGATTAACTTCTGTATAAGTATATCCCTTGCACTATCATAGTTGCAAATTATTTTAATAAACAGATCATAAGGTGTTGAATATAGGCTGATCCTCATTTACATAAAATATTACTTATTATATTTATAAAAGCATATCTAGAATACCTATGTATGCCTCTCGACGTAGTTGAACTCTACTTATTCCATTTTCTTTCCATATCTATGTTACGTTCAGTTTAATAATGTATACGATTCAGAGTTTGTAAAGGTAATCCTGTTTATTAAAGTGGTCTTCACAAGTTTGATTGTTGTAATTGGTAGATCTGAATGATAAGCGGAGTTATCTGTCAAACTTCCTTAAATGTACTGCACGAGCAATATTCCTTGAGCCCCTGATTAACTACTTATCGTCAGGTAACCTGTGTAGATGTACCGGTTATAGACCCATACTAGACGGCTTCCGGACATTCTCAAAGGTGAGCTCATCTCTAGCATTTCGTAAACTACTTATATCTTTTTTATTACACTCCTTAAATGCGATAGCGATAAACTGAGTTGCATTTGTCTATGAGTGGGTGTGTAAGTTTCTTCGTCTGTTCGTCTGGCCATGTGTGGAGCAAACTTGTGAGCAAAATATCTTCAAAACCAACGCGGTAAGACAGTTCATATTTGCTACACACTGTCTTATTACTATTGTCGTGATCTGATTAACTTTTGAAGAATATCACTTTAGTCCTTACAATTTTGACAAATTTTACAAATTGCCATTAAGTTGATTTGAATTGCCATGTGACTGTATGGACTGAATTTCTGTACCTGTATTTGATTACTGTCGTGTGACAAATGTGCGAAAGTGGTCAGGCGAGTTCGGTGATAGAAAGAAACCAACAAAGTAAAGTCTTAGAAAACACAAATTCCTTTGTGACATTTGGTTGCCACCAGATGTAGAATTTTATATTCATGTCTTCTTCAGTGCTACACAAACAATATCCAGTGTTGCCGAAAGGGAAGTAACTATGTAGAAATAGGTCACACAGTTGCTCCCCAAAAGGTTAGTGTACCAACTGTTTACTTTTCAAAAGCAGTGTATTCATGTGTAAAATAATTTAACAGTTTTGACAAGCATAGTTAAAAATTCATATTGCTGATAATCACAAAAGAACAGTTTCATTGGCATCGAATCTGACACGCCATGATGATATAAAAGCCGTCTCTGTCCGTCCTGCTTCAAACAGACTTGTGCATTGCATAAACAATATCATGATATAGTTCATTTGTTGTAACTTAATAACATCGTTCCCGGGATGTTTGTTTTTTTGCCACTTTTTAAACTTGCATTCAAATGTTTTCTTTCTGAGATTGACTGTATGAACCATGTTGCCATTGATTAGACATTGAGAAGACACTGCTTTAATGTTGGCAAATTTCCTGTAAACTTCACTCTAGGTGAATATAGAGAGGACGAAATGTTTATGAAACACAGCATCCTGCCAGTGTCAGTAACCTACATGTAGCCAATCTTAGCATTCAAACATCTTAATGTATTTAATTCCATAGTATCGTTTAAAATAATTTTGAACTCTCTGACGGTTATTATTTTTTGGAGTTGTTTCTTTGTTCCTTTAACACAGTTCTATCTCTATCCTGTCCCCTTAGCTACGACCGGCTTCCCAGCTCCAGGACACGGACAGTTTTAGATCATACGACCCTACCCAAGACCCCATATTTCCTCCAGAGCTGCAGGTAAGTGTGCAATATAATGGTACAGTTCAAGAAGGGTGTAACAAAAAACTTGTTGTGCAAGTCGCACCATAGGTCACGTGCAAGTTCTGGAGGAAAGCATACGTTTCAGACTTTATATATGAATACATGCGTATATATTTCCCAAATAAACCAAATATACGGCAAGGCTTGCTTTCGCGAACATGCATATTTCCTTTCAGAGCAAACTTCCATTCAGGACAATCTGCGCGTATGCTGGAATGGCTGCCTAGTTTCCTGTCACCATAATACTGGCCGCCATTATAGCGAAAATGTTCTTTGGTGACAAGGTGAAGCACCAACCAAATAAATAAATAAATACTCCATTTATTCATTTCATCTATTATTTTTTCGCTCGCATACTTCACTTAATCCCTTCACCACTTCTTTCACCTGCTTCGCTTACTCGACTTAGTCAACTTAATCGCCTCTTTACGTCTTTCTTGGATCACTATCACGCGATATTTTTTCATTCCTCACATAATCGCCCCATTTTTTCTTCATATGATTAGATGGTGGATCCGACAGATGGCAAGAATATCGTATTCAAAGGGCCTCGTGTTGCATGGTATAGACCAGCAAGTCTATCTGCCTTGCTGAAGCTAAAAGCTAAATATCCAGCCGGGAAGCTAGTGGTGGGAAATACCGAAACAGGCAAGTATATATATTCCATTCCTTGAAGACGTGCGTGTGACAGGGAATATTCTTTTGAGAAAGTAAACATTCTCACATAAAAGACATAACAGGTGATAGGACCATCTTTGCCGTGATACATGGCTTCAAGCCTTTGGCACTTGGCTTTTCTTCTATAACTTCTGTAAGTGTTGTATAAAGCGCGCGAATAATATCTTTAACAGATAGTAAACTGGCAATCAGGGTCTTCTGAAACATAATTAAAACCCCTATGAAGTTTCAAATACCAGTATTTCCCCATGTATGTATCCCTATGTGTGAATATATTTTGTTGCTTATTCTAGACGGATAGACCAGTCAGAGGCCTAGAATCTTCTGTGAGTTGTGATAAATGCCTATATTCAGTCGGCATGGCCACATTGACTGTTATACACCATAGCAGAGCAAGGCAATTGATACTTCATTACAATTGTTTGCCATGTCTCCCATCTTTTGTAAGGCCTGGCTCAAAGTTTGGTTTTCTTCTTCCCAGGGATTGAAATGCGCATCAAGGACATGCTATACCCAGTGCTGATATCCGTGAACCATGTTGCAGAGCTGAGCAGAATATCTTGTCTAAAGGATGGAGTTGAAATCGGAGCTTCTGTCACGCTGACAGACCTGCTGAAGGCGTTGGAGTCGCAGGTGGACAAGTTACCAGGTATAAATATAGGTGAACAAGTCATCAAATAATGAGTACAGATGGGCAAGTTACCAGGTAATGAGTACAGGTGAACAAGTTATCATATAATGAGTACAGGTGGACAAGTTACCAGGTAATGAGTACAGTTAGACAAGTTACCAGGTAATGAGTACAGGTGGGCAAGCTACCAGGTAATGAATATAAATGAACAAGTTACCAGGTATTAAGTAAATCTGGTCAAATTACCAAGACGACAAGTTACCTAGTAATGAGTTCAGGTGGACAGGTTACCAAGTAATGAGTTTAGGTAGACAAGTTGACATGCAAGTTACTGAGTAGAGACGGACAAGTTTCCAGATATTAATGGACAAATTCGATCTGGAAAAAAAGAACTTCCCTTTATTTATCAAACTTCTATGTATGCGGAAGTACACAGAATGACTTTGGAAAAGAAAGGATGACTTTTATGGCTTACCACCACGTCGGCAATATTTCAGCCTTTTTACATCGTCAGAGGTCGAAATATAGAAGTTGCTGTGTCAATTGCTGCAGTATAGATTCCATATTAGACTTATTATTTATCGTTTATATATTTACGAACATTGCTCATGATGCCAAAGTAATCTTGATCTTAAAAATGATCGATATTGTATTACAGAGAATATTATATATGTTACAGCGATAAATGAAATGATTGTCTTTATATCAGATTTCTTCACTTCCCTAATATTTTTTTAGAATACAAAACCAGGATATTTTTGGCTGTCACGGAAATGTTACGAAGGTTTGCCGGCAAACAGATCCGTAATGTAGCTGTAAGTGTATAATTTTAGAGCTTCCGTATTGTATGTGATAGGGTATTAAGTCATAAAATAAATCCCCGTGGAATAATTTTGCATGGTAAAGCATGTTTCATCTCAAACACTGAATGTAATGTTTCATAAAAAAATATTCGAAAAAAAAATGATCGGAATTAAATGTAAATTTTAATATAATATTTAGTGAGAGTTTCCTTCACTGACATTTTATGCTTTATGTTTGCGCAGAAAGAACAAGAATAGTGACACTGAAAAAGGTCAGAAGTTGAATGCTACGCGCTTGTGAAGTCTTCTTTATTTTGTACAGTGTGTTGGCGGAAACATAATGACTGCAAGCCCTATATCCGACCTCAATCCACTTTTCTGCGCCGCTGGATCTAAGCTCACAGTGGTGTCCGCGGGTAAGGATGGCTTGTTGAATAATAGAGTTTTTAATTCATTTTAATGACATTATCTTTAAACGAAAAGGTATAGGCCTACATCAATTTCAAATTGCTTAAAATTATTTTCAAATATGATTTTCAAAAGATTTGCAGAACTTTTAACTGGCTTTAAAGGCTTTGAACTTTATTTTCGTAGAGGATTTCCAACAAATGGATTTTGGAATTTTTAACAATATTATCTGAATACAAATACATTTAGAAATATGAAGTAAATAACATTACACCTAATGTGGATCGATGTTAGACGATGGAAGATAAGCTTGAAATGTTTCAAGTTTAATTCCATGATACATATCTATAACTGCGACACCTGCGACAAGTGTATGGTTACGACACCTGCCAAGTGCATGGTAGAAACATTAGGCCAACTGCAAGATGAAAACGTGTACTGGTGTAATTAGATCAAATGCCAGGGCTATTACAATATTTTCAGATCGAGGCATACGAGAAATCGAAATGGACGACTGTTTCTTTACCAGCTACAGGAAGACTTCCCTGGAGGACGACGAAATTCTTTTGTCTGTTTTCGTACCCCACACCCAGGAGGTAATTTTTTGATTTCGCTCAAAAAATAAAGAGAACTTATTAACTGTATATGTTATTCGGCGACCAATACTTAAAGATAAAAACTCATACTAAATACAAGTTTATATTTCGTCTGATGCTTCTTTGGTATTTCTCTCCGGTCATATGTGCGCAGGTCAGTTCTTTAACCTATGCATGGTGGTGGGTTTCCCCCGGGCTCTGCCGTATATCCTGCCACCCTAATGCTGACCGCTGTCGCATTAGTGAAATATCAATTAAATCAAATCTTGGTTTTCTTAATGTTATTCTTTACATTTTTATTGTCTCCTTATTTTAGAATGAATATTTCGATGGCTACAAGCAGGCTCACCGACGTGATGACGACATAGCCATTGTCAACAGCGGGTTCAGAGTCCGCTTTCAAACTGATTCTGACGTCGTGGATGACATCACACTAGCATTTGGCGGGATGGGACCCACGACAGTCATAGCCAAGAAAACAGCAAATAGCATGATTGGAAGGTGATATATCGTTTTTTTTCATGTTTCAAGTTGGTGAAATGAATATCTTAAGGATACTAGAACCTCTCCTAAATAAATCAGTTAGAAATCAGTTAAAGGTAGATCACGAACGAAAAGAGTTAAATGCCCTGATAAGTGGCAATTTTAATTGCTATTACTTATCTTTAGCAAACTGTCACAGATAATGTTTGGTAAGCGGAAGTGATCATACCTTCTTCAATTTTTGAGAAATAACGTCACGGAATAAAAGGTTATTTCAGGAACCTGAGGCTGATATAGACATTTACGATGCTAAAGTCGATTCGCTGTTGTCGGTGACAATTGGTTTGGCTAAAGCTAATGAAAAAGGCTGGAAAGTTTGTGTCAACTGTGCGCTTTCTCTTTCAGACGCTGGGAGGATTCTCTTCTTACAGACGTAGTCAGTTCCTTGACACAAGAGCTTGAGCTGAACAACAACGCACCAGGGGGTATGGTCAGTTACCGCCGGACTCTGACCATCAGTTTCTTCTACAAGCTGTTCTTGAAGCTGAGGATGTCTTTGGATTACCACGTGAGTGAACGTCAAGGATTGGACAACCCTTCGGTGTGTAAAGTGTCGATTACACTAGACACCCGTTTCGTTGTTAGAAATGTTTCACAACCGTGATTCTTGACATTGGAATAATTGTAAAATTTTTCGTCTCCTTTCCTTCTTTCTTCATCACTTTGCTTTTTGTGTCTGTACATTCACCTTTAAAAGATTAGTTTATGCAAGATTGCTAGAAAAGTACCAAGCGATTTAAATTTCGAACAGGGAATAGGCACGCATGGAAATCGCATTCAGCAGCAAGTAACATCTGCGACATTACCTTTTACGGAACCAACCTTGCTAAGTGCCCAAGTGTTCGAGCAAGTTAGCACAGACCAGAACCCCGTGGACCCCGTGGGGAGACCCTTCATACATCAGTCGGCTTACAAGCAAGCCACGGGAGAAGCCATCTACATCGATGACATGTCCAGAACGGAAGGTAAAATCATCTCTGTATATATAAACCTCAGATTCTCCTACCTAGAAAAAGACCCTTCCCCCCTCCCCAGCTTACTAACGTGGTTGATGACTTGCCGCGTATAACTTTGAACCATACAATATTTAGGCATTATCGTGGTCTGGGCCAGGTTTTTGTGTAAAAACGGCCATCGAGGAACCATACAGAAACCCGAAACAGCTGCTCGCATTGTCGACTTTACAAATATGAGGTCAAAATGCAAAAAAACCGAGAGTGCAAAGCCGTAAACCCGAAAATGCGATGGTCAAAAATATGAAAAGGCGTAGATGACTGCATCCGGCTTCCATAACAAGTCTTTATTCCTATCAATCGGTTCGTGTTGTAATTAGTCTATCCCGAAGCCGGTTAACAGACTAATATATTTCTGATATATTCTATTCTACATAGGTGAATTACAGATGTGCCTGGTGGTAAGTCAAAGGGCTAACGCCCGGCTAGTTGGTGTGGATCCCACAGCTGCCTTGAAACTCCCAGGGGTAGTGGACTATATCGATCATAATGACACACCAACCGAGAATGTCTTTGGATTTGAAGGATTCCTTGAGATTTTTGCCACAAAACAGGTATAATATTTGATCGGAAATGAATGACCGTTTGATTAACTGAAAAAATTAGTGAGTAAATGAACGCTTTGATTTCCGAGCCCTACTTCAATGATTTGGTTTGAGCTTTTTTGTAGTTTCTAATTGTGGATGAGCAGGTAGTTGTTTTTGAAGATCCCATATATAATCCAAAGGCTTTCAAATGCGCATTTTAAAGTGAGCTTATTTACAAATACCAAACACCAACAGGTAGCAAATTATTATTGTTGAGAAACAAGAATCAGTGGCCAAACGGCCGCCAAAAGATTTAGAATAAGACCTTTACGTACACATGTGGTATTCGGATTTTTCGTTTTATCTTTGCGCTGTTATGCCATTGCTTGTATATTATGTCAACAAAGTTGTACCTCTGAGAATAAAGGTGTCCGAGCGTATTGCATGTGTATGTTAACAGCTTATAAAGATCGTCTTTGAACCATCTGTTCTTCAGGTTCATTATGAAGGACAAATCGTGGGTGCCATCTTGGCGAACACCAAAGAGCAGGCCCTGGTCGCCAGAAAAGCAGTGGAGATACAGTATCAGGAGCAAACCCCTATCGTCAGTATACAGGTAATGAGAGAAAGGCTCTGGCCAGAAATGTCATTGATTCCGGTTTAGCAAGACAAAGTAATATCGCAGTACAAGAATATATATCTGCCTTTAAGGATCTACAGTGCTTCCCGTTTCTCTTACTCCTGTTGCTTTAAATCAGGGGGAACTGGATTACGAAAGATGAAAAAATATACCACATGTAATCAGATAACCGGATCATCGCATTGGGAATTCCATTACCAAGAATATTTATTCCAACATAATATTCAACACATATTTATTGATACAGTAAGACAGACGTGTAGATGTAGAAGATATGAGTCTCTTTCTCGCTGCTAATTAGATCTAAATGGTACCGAGAAAAAGCTGTTGTTAATATCAGCTCGTCGAGTTTTCCATCTAGTGCTCGACATTATTAACGCCGAGGAGCTCCCATATACCACCTGAGAAATCGTCGTCGTCATCATAGACTGCTCACAGACGTACGAACGTACGAACGAATATTTGGAGGGGTTTAGTGATATGGAATTAATTCGGTGTTACCATCCCTCAACGTTGTTAATCTTATTGGCCACTGGTTCCAAACTTCCTTTGGTCATGCATAAATAAATGAAAGAAGATAATAAGGGTGTTGATTATATATTGATATTGGTTACTGACAGATTTGATATATCAAAGGTTAACTAGGTTAAGCTTGAAAGTTTTGGTAAAGGTTTTATTTTTCTCGGATCAAGACTGATTCAAGGTATCGTACATTTAGTTCTCTGAATATGCAGCGATGCTTTTTCCAGGACCTTCCTCCCCAAGACAACTGGTTTGGCGGAAAAGATATTTTGTTTGTAATAGAGAAATGGAAATAAACGGAATCGACATTATAGGAGTCTCTCGAGCTCACGGAGGCTTGTACCAGACATTGTGAGGGCTCACGTACACTAATGAGGCCGAAAGGCGTGATTTTATGGTAGTTATATACTATTCGCCAGTATATATGTACATACATTTCGCATGGCTGGATCTATCGGCTCAATAGCGCCGTCAGCAGCTACTGTAATATTACGCCTCTTAACCGCGTTAGTTTGCGAAAGACACCCCCCCCCCCACCAACCTTAACTCGCCTAGGTGTGCGGGATATCTCGAGACTCCTGAAATGCCGATATTTGTTTATCGGCATATATTGTTCTATACCCATTTATCCCATTAAGGATGCCATCCAACACGAGTCGTTCTTCCCGGTGGAGAAAAGCGTCGGTCAGGGGAACCCGGAATATGCGTTCTCCGGGTGTGACCACGTGATGGTGGGAGAGGTCCAAGGAGGGGGGCAGGAGCACTTCTACCTGGAGGCTCAGTCTTGTCTGGTCGTACCTAAAGAGGACAGTGAGATGGAGGTGTTTGTGTCCAGTCAGAACCTCACACTTGTACAGGTAAGAGATTTTCCCATGTTTTTGATTGGACAGCAATCTTCACTTGGGACACGTATATATCTCTGAATCCTGCCAATCACGTTTGTTGATTAGGTTGTCTCGATTAACAGGGTTGTGAAAATAATGACATTATTGAAGCTGTTCGATGGTACATTGGACTTTTGCGCTGAACTGATCGGCCTTTTGCAGGATAAATTCGAGTCCAATATGAAGGTTACCGACACTCTATATTTCCCATATCCTGTCACTGAGTAACTGAATAACTAATAATACATGCTAGTGGACCACTGTATACCGGATGGTACCGGTTTCACAAGGCGGCCACATTTTCAGTTCTTCCATTAACGGTTTTTTTTCTCGGAAAAGGCATTGTCTTGATCAGAACGCCATTCCACGAAAGGTATCCCAGAACTATTGACGTCTATAGAGTACATTTATGAGGGCTTTCGTGAAACGGGCTTCAGGCGTCCATGTCGGCATGTGCTCATCAAGTTGGAAGATACTTTGTTCAAGAATTCGGAGCTGATATACACTTTGTGTTATATGATCACATAACCACTAAAACAATACGGAAGACGGACAGTGTAATATTATCACAGTGAAAAGAGTCACTTTCGTTGATTTCCTACCAGCTTCATGCATTGTCCGTGACTATGAAAAATAAATTCGTCAGGAACCTGACATACCTCCTAATGGAGGTTCGCAGCCGAAGTGGCATAACGGGATTGAATTTGGACACGTGTCCTCGTTGG
Organism: Acanthopleura granulata; assembly: GCA_016165875.1. Classification (NCBI taxonomy): domain Eukaryota; kingdom Metazoa; phylum Mollusca; class Polyplacophora; order Chitonida; family Chitonidae; genus Acanthopleura; species Acanthopleura granulata. Next base: position 43,087,915 of record JABBOT010000001.1, on the reverse strand, counting down.
TTCCCATTGGTCTATGTCGTTTGCAGGGAGCCTGCCATTTTCTTCGAACAAAGTCCAACAATGCCACTTCAGAATTTACCACTCGAGACTTTTTTTGGAGATCGACACTAGGCCAACGTTTGACACCCACTATAACAACAGAACAATCGGAGGACACTTTGACTCTGAAAGAATTCGCGTCTTTTCAAGCTGATTAGGTCAGGAGCTGCCTGACGATGCGCGGCGGTTTATTCCCGGGTACTCTGGTTTCCTCCAACTATAAACCTGATCATCGCCGTATCAGTGAAATATTCTCGAGTACGCCGGTTAGCGCCAATCAAGTCCACATACATGCTTCACAATATGTTTTATACTTTTTGATGGTGATACTGACTTATTTTGATACCCTAATTTCTGAATGGATGACATTACATATTTAATTCAATATCTCCAGAGAAATGTGGCCGCTGCTCTTGGGGTTTCAAGAAACAAGATTGTGTGCAGGAGTAAACGATTAGGTGAGAACAGCCTTCGTTGTCTGGGTTGTATCCAGCGGCCAAATTCATACTGTGTCAGAGCAGGAAACCTCTCAACGACCTACTTGTACAGATTAAATTTGGCAAACGTACATTGAGGTATTTATTGACATTTGGAAGACACGTATATGTTGTTGTTTAAAGGACGTATATACTTGTAGACCGTGGGTCACGCGTGGAAAGCTTATTTCAATGAAAAAAAATAGAAAGTCTCCAATCTTCAGAACAATGGAATGAAACGCACATGCCTTTTTTCAATTTCTCTCTTTGTGAGTTCAGTGAAACAACAGAATTCGTAGGGATTTTATAGCGAACTCTTTCAATATTTCTCTTTTTGAACATACATGGACTCTCATAGTATGATATAAGCTGGTGTGTTATACATGCATAAGTATGGGGCGGGTGGAATAACTAGCAAAAAATATGTACCTAAACCGAAATTTTAAAATCCTATTAATTACTGTTAACTTGACTTACTATTATATGGGGTTTTGTGATTTGGATTTGCAGGAGGTGCTTTTGGCGGGAAGGAATATCAACCCGATCTGGGGCTAATTCCAGCAGCTATTGCCGCACACAAGTGAGTTATTACCTGTTTTAGTTCGCGTTTCACACAAGACTAAATGTCTGGGAGTGATTCACATTAGCTTTGACCACATGGTATCTGCTACATAGTATATTGACCCCGGAGCAAACCTAAAATTGCAAATGACGTTTTCATGCGATGTTGAAAAAAACAAAAGAGAAACGTACAAACGATACTTAGTAATTCTTAGTAATGTATGGAATTTGTTTTGGTATAAGATAAGTACTGAAGTGGTAGTTCTGATTAAATTCATATCACAGACGAAATGAAAATGATTGAATTCCCGGCCTGGGAAAGTTTTGGCGAAAGCCGTTGAATGTTGACCCATCGATGATCCGTAACCCTTTAATGTTCCCTGTACACCAAACTTGTTCGGCCCACATGTCCAAACTGGTGAAAACCCAAATTAACGTTGGAGACCTGGTAAGTAAAACTCTTACAAAATTTAGTGAAAAGACGATGGATTCATGGATTTACAGTCCGCAAATAAATGCAGGCACTAATCACTTTGGAAAATATTATCTGTTTCATCGCGTAATATATCAAAACGCAGGTCAAAATGCAGCGGGCTGGTATACAATTGTTCAGGTTTGAATTTAGGTATATAATGACGTGTTATAAACGACTATTTCCTGCCCACTTTGAAATTCCGAAACTTTGGTGTCTTTCCGAAGTCAGGTGATCAACTTCCTGGATCATTCGATGTAAGCTATCGAAGGAAAGATTGGCGACTGGGGCTGTCAGACCGGTCGAAAATAAAAGACTGACTGAGAGACTGGACCCTTTACATATGTACATACGCATAATTGGTTATTTTAAAAATGATCTTTGAAAGTATTATTTTATTTCAAGAAGGAAAACAAAAGTTATATTTCATTTTACCAAAGTAGGCAATTTGACAAGATGCTTCAGTTGTCTTTCATTTTAAAATCAACAATGAATAGTGGAGCTTATCGATCTGTGTAAATTTACGTTAATAGCACAACGTGCCCACAAACCATGTAAATTCTGTGTGGTCTGAATCTCTTGAAGACATGGTGTCCCTGTGCGGTGCTGTCTAGAACGTCAGGAAGACATGATGATTACGGGAGGAAGACATCCATACTACGCCAAGTACAAGGTCAGAGAACCATTCATCAGGAGGTCATTAAACACCAGTTTTCAGAATTTATTTACCAATCTAACTGCGTTTTCCAGTCATGCCTCGGCTGATTAATTGATTTTGACAACATATAGTCTGGCTTTTGATCTTACCAATGTTTTGCTTTTAATTTACCACAAAAAACCCGCAAACAAACAATGCTTTCATGTCCTTCGAATGCACGTAATTGTATGAATGTTGTTAAACATCCGTCTCTTTGACCATAATAATGACGACTACACCGCTACACCCTTTCTTACCATGTATACCTTATCACAATTGTTTCCTGCATGAAAATGTCTAGTAGATACGTATAGTTTTATATATCTGTAATTACAGGTCGGCTTTACAAACGATGGTCGGGTGATTGCCTTGAAGGTTGACCTCTATCTCAATGGCGGGAATGTCTTAGAATCTTCAGCGAACGTGAGTGTTTCAAAATGGCTCGGAGGTACTCTTGACACTCATCAAAAGTGCTTCCAGAGAGCTAGTTAGCCTTTTCAGAATACATTCTGGAAGCCGTTTAGAATGTTCAAATGCTAAGAGAAGCAATTCCGAATCAAGAGGAAACAACAGCCCTTCTTGATCAGATCTGTTACATTATCAAACATTGTTTCGTGATCCCAGCTGTCACTGCTTTGAGGGCTTTGCTGACAACTTCCAGCGCGCTCTTGTAGCCGTTTGTGCAATCTAACGGTAAACGTTCGTTGAATTCCACTTGTCTTTCACCAGCATGGTGTGCACACATCTGTGTACGTCATGTGGGGAAGGTCGTCGGTAATTTGCCAAGGCTCGGTGGTTTACCCTAGCGACATAGGTTTTCTCCACCTGTAAAACTGACAGCCATCATATATATACATGTATGTGAAAAATTCTTGAGTATGCCTAAACGCGTGTGGTCTGCAAAAGGGTCTGGGCATTTGTGACCATGGAATTATCAAATTCTCTTTCCGCAGGTGTTAGGCAGATCGCTGCACTCCATAGAATGTTGTTATAATTTCCCGAACTTCGTGGCAAATGGCCGGGTGTGTAGGACGAATTTGCCGTCCAACACGGCTTTCCGAGGGTTCGGCTCTCCACAGGCCATGCTTGTCACAGAATCCATCCTAACTGACGTGGCAGTCAAGTTAGGTGTCACTCAGAACCAGGTGAGCTGGACAACTTATCATTTCAATTTTACTCGGCCCCCGACCCATCTCATGTAAAGAGAAGTAGTCAGGGGACAACTGTAGCCGAGTGGTTACAGTACAAGAGAAGGTCTGGCAATATACTGCTGATGGTCATGGGATTTTCCCGGTTTTCTCACGTTGTATTGCTCACTGTATGTCGTCCCACAAGTGACAAATTCTTGAATACGTATATATGTATGGATGTATACATGTATGCATGGGTTTTATGTCGTACTCAACAGTGTTTCAGTTATATTACGACGAGTCTATAGAATGTTTTATATGCTGTGTCTCCTTGTGGCAAAGCGACTCCATGCCGCCAGTGCTGCCCCACTGGAACATCATGCCGAAGACACCAGACATGACACCTAACCCAGTCAATACTCACCCTGGGCCCACCAGTCCTGTTTCTTTGCTTTAACCTCTCAATGCTGAGCGCCAAGCGAGGGAGCAACAAGTCCCATTTTTAAGATCTTTATATGACCCGGCCCGGGATGGATCCCGGATCTCCTGACCTCGAGGCGGTCTTAACAATATGAAACTTGCTTACGATTGGAATTGCACCAGCACTGCTCAGGTGTGATCTTTTTTACTTGAGATCGCCTCTCATGATTTGCATATTTAAAACTCATCAAGCTCATGTAATATTTCCAAGACACACTTTCATTTTTTGTCAATAACACTGGTGGACAATGGTGGAGTTAATATTTTTGTTGTCCTGTCTATGACTCAGATATAAGTAGTCCTCAATACTTTCCGTGATGCGGGCATGGTACCAAATAACTTGTCATTGCTTTCAATTTGAACTAGAACAGATTTAGGTGTTGCAGACTTTGGTCATGGTACATGTTATATCTAGGTACGGGAAGTGAACATGTACAAGCTGTCAGAGATGTCTTACATTAACATGCCTATGGCCGAGTGTTCCTTCAGGGAATGCTGGGATCTCGTTCTCCAGAAGGTCGACTTCGAGAAAAAGCGAGACTCTGTGAGAGCATATAACAGGTAAGAGAAATAATTTCCTGTACGCTGCCCATATGCGTCATTAACATTGTACAACAAAACTTCTTGTATAACGTCATTGAAATATGGAAGAAACACAATTACTTCAAGTTCATATCATCATGAGTTGGGATTTGTAATATAAAATGATTGTAGTCGTGATCACCATAATAGCTTCGACAAGAAGCCAACTTAATTATGAGTTTTACTAACAACAAAGGTTTGCTTCTTTGCAGTTTTAAGTGTTTATTGATGACAACATTGGTGATATGTATCATTACTGAGAATAGCACATCTTCCGTGTCATACAGGAGTATCTTTTAGCGAAGCGGTTTTCTCTATAATATTGGTATGATTTGTAGGGAAAATCGTTGGAAGAAAAGAGGAATATCGGTCATACCGGTGAAATGGGCTATCGGCATCTTTGAGGCACCTGAACTAAACCAGGTAAAGTTTGGACATGTTCAAAGACATCATCTATTGTCACATTGAAATTTCATACAGAAATGTTCTGTTTTAACTGGTTCCATTGGTCATCTAAGGATTACATCTATTCTAACTTGGCACTTTTATTTTGTGAAATTCCTATTAGCTAATAGGTACTATCCTGTAATACTAAATACCAACGAATCTACAACTCGACCCCATGGTATGCTGACTGTTTAACCCAATTCATCAGTGATAATTTATGTTATCCATTATATTATTATATATTTATAACAACTGACAATGTAAACTTCCAATAACACCAGATGGGCTACTGTACAGCAATATAAAATAGCACGAAACATTCCCAAATGCTGTTTTCTGAGTGTTTAAATACAGTAACTCTCTCGTGTCTCTCAGGAAGACAAACACTGTTCCTCCACAGTTTAACTGTGGTTCTTAAAAGTCTATCTTTCTCATAAAGTACATAATCAATAAGACTGCGGACTGGGAAGTTTACTTCTCATCCAAGACACGACGGTAAAGAACAGACGAAAATCCTGACAAGAACAGACCACATATAAGCAAAAGTGCACATCATCTAAAAGGCCGTTTCGTGCTGATTGCAAATATGATTTTTTTTTCACATTGATTAGAATGGAAGTGAGGACTGAGGTCCTACGGTGGATTTTTTGGACCATATTGAACAGGCTGAAGTACGCTGACGGTTCTTTCCAACTGCTAAACATCCTCTGATTTCTATATGTTTTCGTTCTGCGTTAATATATAATCCAGGAGTGCAACACTTGTATCTGTATTTGAAGTGGAAATCTTAACAGTTGCAGCATGTTTGGCAGGAAAAAAAGGATCCGTGATATCAGTGTGCTTCAACCTGTTCAACATGGTCCCAAAAGTCCACCGTAACACCTCAATCTTTTTTCCATTTTAATCACTGTAACAAAATGTCAAACAATGATAAAAACCATATTTGGAATCAGCCCGAACTGACCTATCAGACAACGCGTGCCTTGTTTAGTGTAGTCTGTTCTCAAACATTTGGTGTGATAAAATTTTCCAGGAAAGTAAACTGATGAAACAGTACCTTGGTGAATAATAGCCTTGGCTCAGTCAGACTGATTTGTTTGTGTTGTTTTGTTTAGTTTTGTTCTGGTTTTGGGGGGTTTTTTTCTTTGCTGGATGGGGAGAGGATGTTAGCGAAATACACGACGGTGATATGAAGTTAATATTAAAGCAATCAAGACTCACCTCTTACTCGAACAATCGTATTCTGCAGAATCCTGTATATAGCAAGCTGCGGGTGGTCGTGGCGTTCTCCCGGGCTCTGTCCGTTTGCCTTCCACCATAATGCTGTCCACCGTCGTTTAAGTTAAATATTCTTTTATACAGCGAAAAACGCGAATCAAATAAATAAATAAATATCTTCCATATAATTGTTACAGGGAGGGGCACTGGTACATGTATACACAGACGGCTCTGTATTGCTGACTTGCGGCGGCACAGAGATGGGACAAGGCCTTCACACCAAGATGATACAGGTACAGAAGTTAGTTTATTTTATGTTGCACTTAGCAATGTTTCCTATACCTGGTGGCGCTCCCGGCTGTGGATAGAACTGGGACTGAATCTGTTTTACCAGTTAGCTTTGCATTGCTTTTGCATTGCACCACGCTGGTCAGATGACCTCAGTATAGCCTGCACAGGTGATAGAGCAGCACGCTGGGCAAACATTGACGGTTATAGGCCTGTTGTCCATGGCACAAAGACTAAGACGACTCAATTCCACACCACTGGTCAGTTTTATCTAGGCTAATATTTATCTGAGTGTGGCATTAAGAAGGCCTTGGGTTACTTTCAGCCGGGAAGTACCCCTGGTGACAAAAATCACATTGCTCAACAGATATATCTGGGAGGTAAACCTTCTGTGTTCTTTCAAACTTGGCAACTGTCTCTAAACTACCTCCTCCCTCCCATCCTCCCTCTGGGGTTTTAAACAGGATAACAACTGCATGAAACCTTGCTCATTTCCAGAATTCACAAACTAGTCAAGGATGACCATTTGCCAACTATTACACTGTCTCTGCTGAAGTTTTGCCCATTAAGTTGTATGAATTCTTCCATACAGTTGCTTCCGACGAATACCTACACTTGATTAAATTTATTCACTGTGTTATTGATTTATTTATTAATTTGATTCGCGTTTTGCGCCGTACTGAAGAATATTTAACTGATAACGACGGGGAAACCCACGACCATCCGCAGGTTGCTGGCGGACCCTGTCACGCTGACAGCATTGGGCCCAAATCCCACTGGGTCATTTAATATCATATCTTATATCATGTAATGCTGCGTAAAAATTCCCGTACAAAATGGGTTATGGCAAAAATCAGCTTTTCTGATACATTTATTTATTTATTCATTCATTTATTTATTCATTTATTACATTGATGTTTTGCGCCACACGCAAGAATATTTCACGTATACGACGGCGGCTACCATGATGGTGGGAGGAAACCGGTCAGAGTCCGAGGGAAACCTTCGACTTTCGGTAGGCTGGCGGGTCTTGTCAGATATCAAGAAATGTTCGCTTTGATTGTATTGTATGTCATCAGGTTGCCAGTCGAGTTCTCGGCATTCCCGCTCATAAAATCATCATCAGTGAGACCAGTACGAACACCGTCCCCAACACCTCGGCCACAGCAGCCAGCCAAAGCTCCGACATCAACGGCTTTGCAGTCAAGGTCAGTCCAAAGTCGAACTTCTTCAAAAGGAGATCAAGTTTTCTGCACGCGAGAGATGATTGATCATTGATCACGCTATATAGTATGCCCATTGTCAGGGCGAAGACACTTGATGAATTACACGAATGAAACAATAGTTTTTAACCTAGTAAAGATCCAACGAATGCTATACAAGTGGAGGGGGTAGCTCTCCAGCGCGGCGCTACGATCGCCTGCCTCTCATCAATGTCGCAGCTGTGAATTCAAGTCCACCTCATGCTGGCTTCGTCCCCGGGAAGGTCTGCCAGCAACCTGCCGATGGTCGTGGGTTTCCACTGGATTTGGCTTTGCCCACTTTCCTGGATTCTCAGCTGTATATCAATTCAATGGTAGATTATTACCAACACTAGTCAGCCTATGCATTTCGTTTTGTGCGACGCGAAAAAAGACCTTTGTCATAGGATTATAAGAACAATCTCTCTATATGCCCAGTAGCTGAATCACGTGTATGCCCCTTCACGCGCGCCTTTGCGTTATACAAATCAGAGTCTTTTTTTCTCTCAGGAAGCTTGTGAAAAGATTCGTCGTCGACTACAACCGATCGTCGATGCCAACCCTGACGGTGCCTGGGAGGACTGGGTAAAAGGACATATTTACTTATCTCACCCGAGAAATAACTAATACAAGCATACATAAAAAAATAAATAAAAATAAATAAATAAATCTCTTCAATAAATGATAAAGCTTTGTTGTCTCCCAAAGACAATATAGTTGCAAAAGCTAATTGTCTCAAGTGATACATGGGAGATGTGAGATTCTTGTCACACATTGCTAAGTTCTCTGTTTAGTTTGGATAGTTGTTAGTGCCAAATCACCATCAGTGTAAACATCAAATAATTTGTTCCCCATGGAGAGGGTTTCCAACCGAAATTATTACCAAATGATGATGTAGGCGTCCCTAGGTGACTTTGCCACGTGTAGACATCAGCGTTGTGTCTTCAAAAGCAAGAAAATGACGAACAGTTTTACCTGCTAGATCTATATAGTTGATATATGCTATGGCATTCAAGTTTACATGTACGTGCACATTGTTCGTGTGGCTGATTTTGATATTGTAAAGTTGTTCATGTTTACAGGTACAAACAGCTTATAACGACAGAGTGAGCTTATCGGCTACAGGGTACTATGGGTAAGGTTTAGGATGCTGCTCATTGTCTTATTCTCTCTTAACCAAGAGAAGTTGTCCATTGCTGATTGCTTCGTAACGTTAGTGAATGAGATAATATTTCACAATGGCTATTCAGTCCCACGCTTGCATGTCTCTTGCACTGCATGAGTAATACGCTATCAGTTTTCCCACGAACCGTCATCGTAAATACAGGAACGAATAATAGACTTGATCCGAATTATCTTTGACGGAAAAGATTCCGCATTCTCGTTGAAGCGTAAGTTTGTGCAGATTACATTTACTTTGCATCTCAGACAAAATGCTACATATATGGCATGGAATTTCGGGAGATAAATGTTGCTGTTGTATGCTTGACACACACAGCGTGAAGCATCTGGACTATGACGAGAGGACGAACACGGGACGGTTTGTATCTTACTATACTTGTGGAGCGGGTTTCTCGGAGGTGGAAATAGACTGCCTCACAGGAGATCATCAGGTGAGTATTTTAGCTTCCAACCGCCAACCAGGACAAACCCAATCCACCCACATTGACTTTCGTCACTCTACTCCGGTATGCCGGCTGTTGGCCATCTTGGATATTATACTGACCTTGTTCAAATAAAATTGCACTGTTCAAGGGGTGATTTTTATACATATATCATACAATATCAATATTTAAGCACAAGTAACAGTGTTGGAATTGGAATCCCATCTTATATAATGTCGGTTATGTGTTAAATTTGAGTACGACAAATAAGAATAGCATAAATAATATACCGGTATTTTGAACTGGTAATAAAGACCTATTAGTTTTGACAAGTTTGATATAGAAAGTAAAATCCACTTAAAACTTCACTGTTTAGAAAATAACGTGGTATTTTTAAAGTACAGAACTATCGGAGTTTATCGCAATTAACTAATTTTTATCATATTTTGAAGTGGATTAAATCTTCTTTCAGCACACATAATAGATTGACTTGTTGTTTTGCTGCATGTCTTTGAAGCTGCTAAGGACGGAGATCGTAATGGATGTGGGAAAGAGCTTGAATCCGGCCATTGACATAGGACAGATTGAAGGGGGTTTTATACAGGTGTGTTAAGCCTTGGTGTCCACGAAACCGTTTTACCTGCATGATGGCTGTTTTTGTTATCAGTTATTTGTCTTTATACAGTCAATAGCTATAGTGTGGGCCAGACAGAGGAGCACTCAACGAAAACTTCTTGGAATACCTATGTAATGTATAAATACTACAGTACAGCAATGAAGCCAGAGCAGCGACGACGGTGTGATAGCTGGCAGTTGGTCGATATCGCGCTAACCGACTGAGCCACGGAGGCCCCCTTCATGCTTCTATGTCCCATGTCATTAGTGTTTAGATTTCATTTTGGCTTGGCTACTTTAGCGCCTTAATTGTTTTGAGGATACAAATTCGTTTGATCTTTTTGTGTGTAGTTTTATCGTATTGATTTTACAGGGTTACGGTCTGGTCGCCCTGGAGCAGTGTAAGGTCACCCCCGGAGGCCACGTGCTGACCACGGGGCCCGGAACTTACAAAATACCCAGTGTGGGGAACATCCCGGCTGAGTTTAACGTCACCCTGCTTAAAGGGGGGACCATGGACAAGGCCGTGTATTCCTCTAGGGTAGGCCTGTGTTCATTCTTTTTCTTTCTCTTTTTTTTACTATTGAGGCCAGCTTCCGGTGCAAATCAGCATATCACTGTAGGCTTGCGTTCTTTATGTCGCCGCTTTCGTCTGACTTTTCACACGTTTTTTGGTGGTTGATATTTCTCATCTCTATGAACTTGTAGGCAAAATTTATAAAACATACACATATTGTTTTAACACGCTATAGAAATAGTGTAGTCTGCAGTGACGGAGAAAAGTAAGGCTTCCGTTTTATTGAGTAGGGTTTATTTACCTTTGGACCTGACCATGTGCGTTTAGAGTATAAAAAATACAGTGTTGACCATCCGTGGTTTTCTGTCTTGCTCACAAATCTCACTCAGCTTATATGACATTCACTTTGAATTTTGAACGTCTGATCAAATATATATGCTGACTTTTCGTTCAGATGAAGGGAACCGAATGAATGTCTTAGGTCTGTGACCTGTGACCAGAAGCAAAAAAATATTAAAAATGTGAAACATATACTCTCAAAGTTTATAACCACGAATTAATTACGTTTAGGGGGTTTAGGATCCGTAGCTGTAGCACGATTCCTGTACCAGTCTTATGTTCACCTGCACAAGTAAGAATCTATTTATCATCATTGCTGATCTTTTCCAACTTTCCCGTTCTCTTCTCTCGTCCAGGGTGTCGGGGAACCTCCCTTGGGCCTGGCCGTCTCTGTATTTTTCGCCATCAAGGACGCCATCATGGCGGCTCGTTCTGATAACGGGGAGTCTGAGCTGTTCAAACTGGACTCTCCGGCTACACCCGAGAGGATAAGGATGGCCTGCGCTGACAGGTTTTCCCGGACAGTAGAGGTAAGTCTGCCATCAGTGAGACAGTCTAAAGTCACTTGAATTTCAGTTAGTCTAGTGCCTGCTCTGGTTTTACTCTCCACGTCGTATAGTCTTTCCTATAACCTTGCTTGTTTCCTTGAAGAGGATGTGTCTTTCAACATAGTTTGGGAAAACAAGCTCAGATGTCTGAATAGGTGTTGGATTCGAATACATTCGACCTCATATGTTTCGGGGGAGGTGGGGATTTGAATATTAAATACCAGAGATCTGCGTGGGAGTGAGGGATGGATTCGAACATTCAACCTCAGTGGTCTATTGGGAGCAGGATTTGAATATTCAACCTCAGAGGTCTGATGGAAATGGATTTGAATATTCAACTACAGATGTCTATGGGGGGAGTGAATTTGAATATTTAACCTCATGGGTCTCTGAGAGAGCTGAATTCGATTGTTCGACCTCAGAGGTATCAATGAGTTGGATTTGAACATTCGACTTTACAGATCCCTAAAGCGGAGAAGGATTTGAATATATTGGCTCGTTAGTTAAGGGTTGGTGTATTAATTTGCTTCGGTGTGTAAAGAAGACAATACCAATTCTTGTGTCATTCACTAAAAGACTGTCAGAAGACCAGATTTCTGTGATTCCTCAAGCAGTGTGTCAAAAAACGTGATCACATCCTGTGAGGTTAAGAAAGCCAAGCGACACAACAAAGTAAAAATAGCACTTTCCAAGCAAACTCAATGCAAATATAAAAACAGCTGAGAACTTGTACGTGTCATTGTTTACCCAAACATCATTATTTAATGAAACAGCCGAGACAAAAGACTGCATTTGAAAAATGGGAGCCAGTGTTTTGCCATATAGAGAACTGCCACAGGAAACTCTGTGCCATTCACTCATGTAAATTAAAGAGCTGTTTTCTGTGTACAACTATTTTCTTTTGGACAGGAATTGAGCAGTCTGAAGGAAGACTCATCAAACGCCCCTTGGTTTATAACTCCTTGACGTAAAAGAAGATGAGAGCTGATGATAAACTTGGCGGAGAAAACTCGAAAGTGGCCACTGTATTAAAACTAAATGCACATCTGCAGGGCCAGTTTCATGCCCTCTGACCCTGATTCATTTGTTCGTCTCGCAGTATAGGACTGAAAAGAGACCCACCAAATTTAGTGTTAATACACAATAAAATTGTTTATCATGTTCATCTCATCATTCTTACCCCTCGGCCAAAAGAAAAATTAAAAAATTTAAAAAATGGAATTGCTCTTTAGAGTATTGTTTGTCTGTCCATCTGTCCATGTCTTCTGCAAACACGCCATCACTTAAATGCTTGTAGTGAGTTTTACTCACTAAAAGTCAAGAATATACCCAGTGTAGACTTATGATTTGGGGTGAACCCTACTCGTTTTCCGTGACATTGTCAATTTGCGTTGAGTGATAAAGCTGGTAAACAAGCCTTCAAGCAGTTTTGTTAAAACTTGACCATGTATGTGTCATTTCTCACAGTGGCCTATTTCTACCGTTGCCTTGGCAACCACATAGGCTTTAATGGGGGTGGTAAGAAGCTGTGGTTTCACAGCTTTTAAATACTAAACAAGATATTTTCAACGCCACTCAGGTCAATGGTTATGACATTTGATAACTTATTTTGTATTCGGGGTGTACATATTTGAAATGAGATAGTGTGTAAAGCCCTGCGGTTGTCAAGGAGAAAATAATACTTTCATAGCTTATTCCACTTCCTTTGATGAACCTAATCTCTTTTGTTAGAGTTTCTGCGAGAACGCGCTCGCTCCATATCCCAGCATTGGACATGACAGCGCGTCTGTGTTGGATGAAAATCAAACTGTGGGTTGGCTGGCATTGTACGTACGTTGATACTGACATACGTTAAATGGGCGTTAAATTGTTAGATAGAAGGTCTATATACCGTCGGCTATTAATTGTGTCGTACCTATGCCGCAGTGAAGAGAATATGCCGTTCTTTTATTCCTTACCATACATTTAATTATAGATTGTTCTGTTATTCTTGTTCTAGGCACCCGTGTTGGACTTTTTAATTCTTGTAAACCCGCGGAGGGTCGGGGATTTTCCCACGGGCTCTGCCCGATTTCCTACCACCATGGCGCTGGTCACCCCCGTGAAGTGAAAATATTTTTGAGTACAGCGTAAAACACTAATCAAATAAATAAATAATTTGCGTAAGAAAGAAACTTTGGACTTGTTCAAGTAGGATATTTCGCTAGTAGATTGTGAAGTAGTCAGGAACCTGGTATCTCAAGCCCTAGCTGTGTAGTCTATTGCTCATTCCTGCCTTATTGGTGAGGTTTTGTGGCCACACTGCGTGGTGACTTGTGTATTACATGAGGACAATGCTCATTCCAGCTTGAAATCCAGTCGCTATTTCGCAAGAAATAACTCCCCAGTAAGGCCTAAGCTAACGATGGGTAATGGTCAAACGGCTGAGGTGAGATTTCAGAGCTCATGACAGCTAGCGAAGGTAAACAGTCAAGTGGCGGAAGTTGGGATATCAGCGACTGTGATACCTACTGGTGGCAAAGGGTGAAATGGTCGAAGGTGGGATTTCAGAGCTCATGACAGCTATCGGTGGTAAACGGTCAAATGGCCGAAGATGACAGAAGTTTAATGTTGTATACAAAATCGCAAATGGTAAGTTTAATATCATAGGTAGCGACGATGATTTCCTGCCACATTTAGAACACACAAGGTCTATCCTTTTCTACACGCTATATATGCCTATTATAATACACGAATCACATGGTCAAACATCATGTCAATTAAAACGTGAAGCTCGAATTGGATCGAAGCTAAGGAAATGTACGTGAGACGATATTAGTAAGTGTTTAGTAATAGAAAAACGCCATTTAAATGGTGCACAGGATGAAAACTTCGTCAGTGGAATACATGTACAGTTGGATATAGGAAGATTTCACACCTGCGTAAATGATTCCAGATAACGAATAAGATGACCTGTCTTTACGAGCTTGATATAGAAGGGGAAACCTTTCGCGCTAAAGCTACTTCGGGTCAAAGCTGTCTAGTCTATTGTTTATTCCTGCATTTGCGAGGACAAATTGATAACGTATTACTCGTGCAGTGCAAGAGCACAATAGGCAAATTATCTTGGGACCGAATCACCATTGTGCGGGAAAATATATCTTGTCTTTTCACCTGTCTAATGTGTCACACAGCCATGAACAGACAACCGAGAGGTGATACACGCTACACAAGAAACACCGAAAAGCTTGATGGCAATCCGTTTTTGGGCTGCCAAGTGATGTTACAAAGTCGTACACCTAGGCATCATGACGTTATAGGGATTGTCTGACGATCATGACGTCATAATTGTCATGTTGACGTTACGTCTGGTTGCCATACGGGGTTCCCTTAGGAGAAAGGCAACGACTCTTGGCCTTATTGTCAGTGGGACACACAGAAGGTATGCATCTATACATCATCTGAACCTCAGTGTCTGTTCAAAACACTCTAAATCTCGAAAATCAGTAGTCATTCATATCCTAAATAGGCGTATATATAACGCGTGTATTTCCCTGGTATTTTTGATATCTCGCATCACCTGATTTGCTTAAATGCGCATCTTAAAGAACGCGAGATAAGAAAACTCTCTCAAAAATTGCGGTATCTTACGATATGTTTGCACGGTTTTCACTGATCTCGCTCTTTTGAGTTTATGACCATATTTCGTGAATCTTTGCATGATATGGACAAAGGTTTTACTCTCAGGTAAGACCACGTCGCTCAAGAATCGGAAAACGTTAGAACATTATATCTGTTGGAACGCTTTTTTATACAGTCGGACAATACGAGCCGATTATGCATTTAAATGTATTTGTTTTTAGCCTACTTGTTCTCACATTTTCGAGTAATCAAACAACTCCTTCCTTTAAAGGAAAATAAGCATATGAGCCTACACTGTATCTACAATATACAGTGCACCGTTACCCCCAAATAGGCTGCATGTACTTTTCAAAAAAATTCTAGCTACACAATTTTCTGACCTTTCCAAACCGTAAGCGTTTAGAGTAATGGAATAGAACAAACACAATAAAAATTCTGCCCCTGTGAATATTAGCTAATTAGGACGCTTCTAACATACAGTGCCAAGGGCAGGAAATGACGTATCTGTTATCTCTGAAATGCAGACTTGTCTTTCATAGATGTGACTTACGTATACAAGTGATAATGAAGTCCTAGCGGTAGAATACCGGGTACGTCATATTTGAGTTCAGTATGGCTGTCTTTAAAGGTCTGGGTACGTCGTATTTAAGCTCAACAAGACTGTATTTATAGGCCTACATCCACCGGGTACCACGATTCCATAGGAGCAGAAAAAGGATTCTTTTGTATTATATATATTAAATGCTCACAGTTCAGTTACCACCCAGAACTCATCTTTTAATGTCTGCTGTGTTTCCTTTAAAGAAAAAGGCCTAGATATGATAACCTGGCCACGCGGAGGGATGAAGATTCAAGGAATTCAATTAAACTGACCGATATGAAATGTTTTAGCCACTTTTTTTTACATGTAGTTATTTAGATTCGAACACTGATGGCAATGGGGGATTCTTTTGGGTGTCTCCACTTTCATGGATCGGGTGACTGAACAGAGTATTGTGTCCAATGGGAATTGCTTAAGTGCTTTGTCACCGCTTATGGTTTAGACCGAATGTGACGTGAAACGGTCATTGTTCCATATACTTAGTACAAATTGTACAAATACAGGTGTAACCCTGTATAACTGTTGATAATGTACAAGTTCCGGATCCTTATTTTACTTTTTAATTTCATGTGTGTGGGGGTTAATAAAGTGTGACCTGGCCAAGTATCTCATAACGTCCTACAGAAATTCATTTATCAAACAAGAGGGAAGGCATGTCCTGAGAAAATAGCTTCGCTGTAGAAGGTAGGATGCATGGTGTAAATAAAACATGGAATTCAACATACTACAGAAACACATCATGCATTGTCTGAAATATGGATGGATTTGTGGCTTGGGGGGGGGGGGATATGCAGTTGTGGATTTTAATAGCTCCTCCATTCTTAACACCAGAGCGCTACTCCCAAGTATATGGGCGGTTCACTGTCCGCAGTCTTGCAATCGCTAAAGGCCACTCGCCTTATCACTCCACCAATATCCTCTTACAAGTCACAAGTGAAAAGCGAGAAAGTTCGTCAGTAACTTGCCAAAGGTGAATGGTTTACCACAGCTATTCCGATTTCCTCCTCGCATGAACCTAACCGCCGTCGTGCAAAATTCTCAAGTAACCAACACTTAATCAGTTCTTTAACACTACCTGGCCACCTCGCCCCACGTGAGTTTTTATGAGTGCCAAAGAATGTCGTGTGACCATAGCCTGAACGAATCTCCCTAATTGTGCTCACAGGTAGGCCGTCACATGTCAGGGTGCTCGGGATACAAAAGACCCTACAGTGAATAGATCGCGATAACCCCCATGAGCCAGTAGTCCAGGTCACGTGACTGTGTGCTGTCGCTAAGGACCCCTGGCGACAATGCAAGGCTGGGCCAGACTGAAGAACACACAAGCAAGTGGCAAGACGAGGTTTAGAATGGCTCCCACTTCCGCGACTGTGTCAACCACTGTCACCCCTAACAGCGCGTCTAAGGACAAGTCCTCAGCGGAGAGTTACTCCGGGGGCCGGGGCAGGCGACGACGGGAGACGGTGAACGACCCGGAGACGTTCCTTAATCGAGTCATGCACCATCCTAAACAGGTAATCAATTATATACTCTTGGGGGCTCTAAATCACTTCCCTGGTGTGATCATGTGAACATTTCATAACGAGTTTTTCAGCAAATGGTGATTGTTTTGGCCCAATCCCGATGACCAGTTTTGTATGAAGTTTAAATGTCTCTACATACCGATACAGGTTTATACCTGGATTCAGTAACCACATAGGGTGGCGCGACCAATTCAGGTTACATAATAAACATGATGTAATCCAAATGCTATAGAGACAGGCTTGTGTGTATATGTCCATAACTATATGAATGCAGCTGCAAGATTCTTTGATAAAGTTGTTTTGATGTACGGATATTTAATACCCTGTACTATAAAAACTATAAATACTATAACCGATGTGGAGCAGTATCCAGAGAACCATACTGTACGATGCATTAACTGGTACTTAATAGCATTGGTTTAAATTGTTTGTGAATAGATGCTAACGTGATTGCCTTTGTCCTATGAATGCATTTATGGCCTATTCGCAATGCTGATCCAATATTTGAATCGAAAAGATGGTGGCATTAAGACTCGTTTATTGCGCATATCGATCGTAATTATGAAATGCTACGTCATATAAATTGTTATATTGAAAGCTTTTAATTATGTATATGCACGCAATATATTACACGTGCGATGCCGAGCTATATTAAGCATATTACACGAGGTCATAAACACGATGTATATGAAGTATAATTAATGTCTGCGGCGATGCCACCCGCCGCTTTATTACATCCGACCTGCATGCTTCTCCTCGGTTTCCACCAGCCATAAAATTGACCGTCATTTTGAGCGAAAAACAGATGTAAAGTAAACAAACGTGTGATTGATATATGGCCAAACAAATTGTGAACTCTCCTCGGTTTGTACATTAAAACGACATATTGCTCCAAATGCTACATATCACCGTTTGTCCTTGAGAGTCTGGATAATCCACTGCCGATTGCATGGTTATGTGGCATGTCTTCTTAGACTCTGTGTGAATGGTGAGTTTCGAGATGGAGCTAAGGTAAGAAAAGCCCTACTGTACCATGTGACCTGTCAAAAATGTTAGGCATCTATTTCTGATTACATTTGCTATAGCATGGGCGTCAAAGAAAAGTTTCAAAATAAGTTGTTTAGACTAGACGGACGAGAGGGAAAATTGAGGAACTGGAAGTTTTTTAATTTAAGAAGATCCTGATTAAAGGAGAGGTCATTTGTACCTTCCTAACACGGCAAGACAGGTGATTGGTAAATTACAATCAGCCAAATTGCCTGACATATTTGACACGTCACATGACACAGCTGAACTCTTTTTACCTTCTACGACAAAAGAGTTCGAGCTCGAAACTCCCCTATTTTGATAAGTTTCAATCTACGTCAGAAGCTATTATTTCCAAAAACGAGTGTATCAATTGAAGGAAACTCCATCGAACGCCTTCACTTTAAGTTTCTTATGTCGTCGACACATCAAAACAAAATGGGTATCGATTCGAATTGATGCGAATTAAATGAAACCGTATTTGGTATGTCAGCGGTATTAAATTCTGAAACGAACATAACACCCTTGTTGGCAAATATGGACACGGTGTCCAGGCCTTACGCTTTACCCGGAACGAGGGCAATATACGCTTGCATGGTGTTCACATCACTATGGTATTCTTATGAACAGTTGTTATCAAGGCGCGAATGCGATACTTATATTTGTTTACGACCCGATCGTTCACGAAGAGCCCGACACGATCTGCATTGTTTGCGTATTTAATATACTGTCACCCAGACGTTGGCACATCCAGATGTCGGACCACTTCACCGATTCCGAGGTTGCAGTTTGATTTGAATGATTTTTCCGCGTCATTGAAAACTGGCGAATGCTTCTTTCTTATATGTTATCGGCTTTATTTAATGTTATGTGTAATTACTTCTTACATTTTACTTTAGGGAATGGTTGTTTTGGAAAATGGGTCTTACAATTATCGACCTGGAACATTCTTTACTGGTTTACGGGTGGTATACCAATGTTGGACTTGGCGCTTAGATTGACTCTCGCGTTGTACAAAATGACACTTGTACTTTAAAATAAACATGTCATGTTGATTTATTTATTTATTTATTTGTTTGTTTGTTTGTTTATTTACTTATTTATTTATAGGAAAGGCATCGTCTGAGTGAAAACTACGAGCCTCCAGTAACCTCAAGGGAAGGATGGTGGCGGAAGGATATCAAGGTTTGCATCTGTGCCTCAGTTCCATTCGCGTTTCTTACCAACTTGTTTAGATACAGGACCTCAGCTCTCCTTGACGGAGAACTAGAGGACAAAAGCTGCAGACATTCGGAGCTCCGGTCCAAACCAAAACGAGGCTATATTGCAACTTGACGTGTTTCAGATGAAGAGGGTTGTGTGGAGCAGAAATATTGCCAGCATATCCAAGCTGTGGTGAATAACTGTACATTAAATGCGCCACTAGACATGATAGCTTTATTGAATGTGTGCGCCTTTAGTGAATCGTAGGAACTGACTTTCTGTTTGTAATGTTTAGCCAGTGATCCGTACTTAAGCAGGAGCTATCCGCCCAGTTTTGTTTACTTTCGCTGTCTAGCTCTCCGTCTATCACCATATAAAATATGGAGAGCTACAGTGGTGTATCAACAGTTGTACTGCAAAAGATTTGTGCTATCCCATCAACACTGTGACACAGTGATACAAAAGACTGATTACCTATATACCTGTACCACTATCTTCAAACACCAGATAGATCTTTATCAAAACAGCAAAACTTATGAATCGTTCCTTTAAATGATACAATAGTGATTTCCCTCGTGACAGACATATACTTGCAGATTCACTGCACCGTTTCATTTTCATGCCAGCCTGCAATAATATCTGGCCACTTAAGGAGACTGTACATATAGGCAGGTCCTTTAAACATCTGCTATCTTTTCAGGAAACCCCGTTACCTGGGAGTTACGAAACAGACAACTTTCTGGATGAGATCCTTAAGAAACCCAACACATATAGATTTAAATCAGATGGCAGAAGGCGGGAAGTCGGTTTGAGAAATAAAGGCAGCTTACTTCTGCCTGGAGCTTATCAGCACCAAGATTTAGCAGACAGGTTTGGACGATGTTATGCCGTTCTTAAAAAAATCTCTTATCTGTATAATTTTGATAAAGTTTCTTGGGTATATATTTTATGTTTTTTGGCATCATTGATACTGAAAGTAAATGTTCTTGGCTGACTCATACAGTTATGTAATTAAGTTATCGAACAGACTCGCCAACAGTGAGGTCACGTGCTGTAATACAGCCACCGCTGAGATTTATCAGTTACCAGACGAAGTGTGGGGATTTTTTTTTTGCCAGCTTACCTTACAAAAAGCCATTATTTATTCACAGCTTAACTTACAAAAATCCATTACTTATTGCCAGCTGACATTACAAAGATCCTTTATTTAATGAAATGCCTCGTGCTTGACTTTTTATGTTGTTTGTCGTGATATACGGGCGTTCTTATTGCAGGTTAGGAAAAAGCGTAGCTACGTACAACTTTAAAGCAGTATCCCGGAATGCTCGAGATTACATGAACCTCGGTAGAAAAGACAAGGTAGTGAAGTGTGTTCATCTATTGCTATGGTCACTTAGTGAACAGAAACATTAAAACTTTATATATTTATTTATTTATTTATTTATTTATTTATTTATTTATTTATTTATTTACTTGAATGAGGTTTAACGCCGTACTCAAAATATTTCACTTACACGACGGCGGCCAGCGTTATGGTGTGAGGAAACCTAACAGAGCCCGTGGGAAACCAATGACCATTCGTAGGTTGCCGGCGGACCTTCCCACGTACGGTCAGAGAGGGACTCACAGGGACCACATTGGTAGGAGTCTCTTGGATCATTGTACCCCCTAGCACGTTAACGGCTACGTCACCGGGGCCCTGATAAGGTCTGTTACGTGTTATCTGAAACTGAGTGGAAATCACTTCGCTCCCACCAGTTTGGCACACTCCCCCGGTAAAAGTCTGCGTGTCACGTATGAAATCACACAAATTTGTAGTGATATGTATTTTATTAATCAGTGTTAGTACATGTGTAGCAATATTTGTTGGCAACGATATGTGTGAGTGTATGTATTAACAACATGATCTACCTATGTGTATACAGGATATCAACGTTTGTCCCACGTCGTACGCCGTGGAAAAACATCTAACCTTAACAACGGACAAGCTGCCATCTAGGTAAGAAAAACCCGTGACTAAATATATATTTGTGAGAACATCTTAGAGTGTATTCATACCGCAGTGATATTGACCATTTTTATATAGGGAAAGGATACCATGCGGGTCACGTCTTTACATGCATTTTGGTTAGAATGCGTTCCAGTCAGCTCTTCCAGTCCATGAGATGGATCTTTACTTAAACGAGAGTGTGTTTCCCAATGTGGCCGCATTGAGTTACCGAGAGATACGTACCCGCACACATAGGACGTCTAGATCTACCGTCTTATTGAACTGTTCTTCATCTGTTTTCAGTCACTGGTACTTCCGTTCACAAGCCAACCGTTTCCCGACTTTTCACTTCAAGCCAGTAAGTACATGTATAAGCCAGCATATAAACTTGTACATATATTATATAGCCTCCTTTAATCTATAAGGCTATATATTTACCCTTTCAACCGGCTGCAGAGGGAGTTACAATGATTTAATACCTATGCTAATTCTCGCTTCACTGGTCCATTAACGCATTAACAGCCAGTAATCCTGATTCTATTGCGCTCATTGGTAGATAACATCATGGTTCAAC
Organism: Acanthopleura granulata; assembly: GCA_016165875.1. Lineage (NCBI taxonomy): Eukaryota > Metazoa > Mollusca > Polyplacophora > Chitonida > Chitonidae > Acanthopleura > Acanthopleura granulata. The sequence goes on along the minus strand of JABBOT010000001.1, from coordinate 43,066,123 downwards.
GTTTGGAACACTCGGCTGGTTGAAAGCTCCATTGCGTACTTGAAACGTTCCACAAGGATTTGTACCGGACCGTTTCAGGCCTGTCCAATATTTCCTAGACAGAGGTTCATAAAGGTCTGCTTTGAACCAGGTGATTGCAGAGTGTAATCATCTTATTAACTTTGCGCAGGTGATTGATTTTTAGTCCGCTCGCTTGATCGAACACGGCGTTGAGTGTTCTTATAAGCTACATTGTTACCCGAATGTAAAGGTTCCAGTCAGGTCGACCCCAGAAAATGTTGCTTTTGCTTACAACAGAGCATATCGTTCCATGTTGTTGCGGCACGATATGCTACAAGCTATGACACGATGCGCTGGCGTGAGCGTGTGATACACAGATGAAACTACAGTACAATGTGCCATTGCTTCCTGTGACAGTAGAGTTTGGTCGTAATAGTTATCACAGCGTTGTACTATGGATGATAACACGATAGCTCTATTAGACAATGTTTCATACAGTTTCTCCCAGCGTCATGAAAATAAACCAGTACAGCGTAAACACTATGTATGGCGAAGTAAAGTAACAAACTGAAAGGAAATTCATACATTTGATAACAGTGAATAACGATACATGTTATTAGTTATGTAATGACAATTTATGAGTTAGTGGGCACAAATAGCAGGCCACCGTGTAAAAAAGCACTTCCGGCATGACTTAATGCAGTTTGCTGACTGAAACATCTTTGTATGAAAATTCAAACAGCTGTTCCCCGGTGACACAGCCTCCCTGCCCTCTCTACCCCCCTCTCCCTCCCCCTCCCTCTCTTCATTTATTTACAGGATGTCTGCTGTATAAAGCCAGTTGAATTAATCTGGCCAACTGCTCTGCATCAAATTCTGATTACCTTATCGGTTAGATGTCGGCAGGACACCTCTTATCCAAACTATACAACATTTTCTGCTTGTCATATCCATTTAATTTGGCAACGGAAACAGAAAGTCTTTTTACTTGTATTGTCCTCGCCACATGGGATACAAATTTAGAAAACTATTTCGTTTAAATTCTGCAATTGCTGCAAAACGAAACTCAAGTTCATGTTATCCATTTTTGATATGCATTTTGTATGTCAACATACCGCATCTAAACACTGCGAAGGACTGCCAACTAGAAGAACCAATACATTAAGTGCCTTGAGGATTTCTTATTTTATATCATGTGCCTTTATGCTTTTTTTCTAACAATTTCTGTCTACATTATTGTATTCCGTAAAGCACTGGATTATATTGTGTTCGTGATAAAGAAAATGATTCCGACACACATATATACATCTTGTAGCCAATTAATGACATTCAGGTGGAAAACATAAACACTAGACATTCTTACTCCTTTCCGTTCGTCTCCACGAGATTGCTGAAAAACTACCGATATGGCGTAAAGCCATAATCATTCATTCCTCTCCTTTCGATCTGTATACATAATGTTTCTACGATATGAAAGTGTGTTTTATATTGTTCCTATACAAAGGTACAAACTTGAATAGATATGTACCGGTGCACGACCTGTGCTTTGCGTCAAAAAAAATAATGTAAACTATATGTAAGAAATTAGAATGTATCTAACTGGTTTCTTGTCATCTACTATCTTTCAGAAAGACGGTCCTGGTCCCGGAAACTATGAACCGACCATGGTAACCAGTAACGTGATCATCGACAAGTTGGGGACGTCAAGTTTCAGGAGCGGCACACCTCGCTTCAGATCTGCACATACGGTAACGGAATATCTTACTCGGTGACAGTCATTGGTATTTAAGGGAGAGCTTTGACTGTTGAGCTGTTGACTTGTATAATCACGATACAACGCAGTTAACATTTTGCTGAGAACAATAATTCCCATGCACAGGGCATCTATTTGTACACCATCACTTTATGCATGCAAATTTTCTATCATTCCAAAAACCTGGTATGCGCTGCGGTTTTAGGTTTTAGGCTTGCTCTTATCAAATAACAATGTTTAGATTAAGAAATATACACAGCGCATGACTGACCTTGTAAGAAAGGACATTGTAAATGAGAAGACATTGGTGTTATGCGCATAGCTTAAATGTTCAGGTAGGCCTACATATTTTACTGTGTGCTTGATCTGGTTTACACATTGCTTACAATAACATTACCGTTGAAGTTATAGGCCTACACATCACTACAGATACGGTATAGTCTGTGTATGTGTGTGTGTGTGTGTGTGTGTGTGTGTGTGTGTGTGTGTGTGTGTGTGTGTGTGTGTGTGTGTGTGTGTTTTGTTTGTTTGTTTTTTTTCTTTCTTTTTTTTTGGTACTGTTACATAGGTTACAGGCCTACCTGTAATTATATAGACTTGTTGTTCAGTATTATTATACATGTGAATGTGGTTTCATTTACAGGCCATTCTGTTTACGGTATGCTGATACATCAGTAGTGGTACAAAGCTTTTTATACAGTAGCATCTTTCAAAGGCAATGAGGAGGTGTAGTAATAAGTTAAGAAGGCACATTACTTATGAATAACAAACTCCTCCACTTTATTGCTGGTGACGTTTCAATGTAGACCCTAACATGGTTTTCAAACCAGTACATTAAACAGACTTCGCAAAGCCTATTCAGAAGTAACATGTAACAACAGGTAAAGTTAAAACAATACATGCAGACGAATGGGAGGAAATCAGTAAGCTGGGATGTGAAAGTTGCCAGGCCAGCACAATGGGACAATGGGTGAATATAAACAATACGTCTGAGTTGTCTGAGTATTACAATAAGTACTTGAAACAATACATCACTAGGTGTGAAAAGACTAAACCGTAAAGAGATTATGGCCATCGTTCTCCGATCCAACTCGTCCAGAGGTATTGTTTTAATTCTGCCTTCCGTAACATGTTACCTGTATATAAGCTTTGCCAAGTCTGTTTAATGCATAGGTTTGGAAACGATGTTAGGATCTACATCGAAAAGTTACTAGCAATTAAACCGAGGAGTTTCTTATCCATAAATAATGCGCCTTCTTTGTTTTATACAGTAGCTTAATTTTGGTCAGCTATGTAGAATGTACAGTTCATGTAATGCGAAATCTCGCCTCCTAACATATAATTTCTTCACACCCATATTACCGGCACTTGGACAGGCGTCCTACTGTTTAAAAATATGTAGATCTTGCCTTGATTCGTGATTTCGCGTTACATGAATTTCAGGGTTCGTTTGCGCGTAATCCTCTAAGCGTTACGTGCATCTACGTAATTATTATGCCAACCATGGTAATTGCGTGCTCGTAACTTGAAGGTATTTCCGCGCAATTGTACCCAAACCCTTTGTAGTGTCTTTGCTTTAGAGTTACAATACGAAACCCTATAGTTCTTGTGAACAACCCTAGAGTTCCCTTAGTAGATCTAGCGCACAGCGTCACTGACAGCTCCAAGGGCTTCTACTAGTGTCTTGAACTGATCTCAGTATAAAAGAGGGTAAAACCACAGCATCGGCGCCAGTGTAATAGTTGGCAAATATTTCCACCAAACCGATGAAATACGACCTCCATATCAATGTTTTAGTAGTAGCAACGTTGTCAGTTTACCTGAATATTGTAACTGATTAAGTCGCACATGCGCAACACAAAAGGCAACAGCATGGAGATTAAAACCATAACCTAGATCTAGAGGGCAAAAAGTTAACGCACACGGGATGAATTTTGAATGGTTTTTTTTCAAAGGTGGTTAATTAATTTGATACGCTGGCATTTTCAGCCAAGTTACACATGGAGAAAGCCAAAATGTCACCAACCATGAAATTGGCAGCGTAACCTAATTCGACCATACAATTCTGAACATTGATGACGTCTGGTGTCAGCAACATGTTTAAACAATGTATTTTGGGGGGGGGGGATATGATATATTTTTTGTATAACTTCCAAGCTTATTGAGAATCTTTCTTTGTGAAACGGACCTGAGTTTCCATGTGTAGAGTGTCTCATTTCTCTGCATTTTCTGCAGTATGTGCATCGACTGCTTAGGTCAGCTTCATAACCGTTAAAACCGTAGTGCTTTGTTCTTCACCTTATTCTCGGAGACGCCCTGCTTTAGTTGCTTGGGACAGGTAGCTCTCTGCTAACTGACAACACTAACTGTCGCTCCATGGTATAACTACCAGGCTCCGTGTCAGCCCGGAATAATTGCCAGGCTTCCTAGCTCTGAGTCAGTCCGGATTAATTGCCATGCTCCTCAGCTCTGAGTCAGTCCGCAGTAACTCCCAACCACCCAAACTCTGTGTAAGTCCGGAGTGACTTACATATACACCAACTCTGAGTCAGTCTGTAGTAACTGCCAGGCACCCCAACTCCGAGCCAGTCCGTAGTAACTGCCAGGCACTCCAACTCGGAGATAGTCCCCAGTAACTGCCATGCCCTCCAGCTCTTAGTCAAAACGCAGTAGCTGCCAAGTACCCCAATTCTGTGTCTGTCCGGAGTAACTTCCATATACACCAACTCTGAGCCAGTCCGTAGTGACTGCCAGACACCGCAACTCTTTAGTTTAAACGTGTTTAGTTTCCTTCACACATACACAGTAACCCATAGGTTTATAGTGTGTAACATTCGTAGAAATTTATACATCACTTTTTCTTGAGAAGCAGAATATATTTTATCATTATTTTGAAACTATTTTGACTGAAAGATAAGCAGATAATAATTATTTACAGAATATTAAATATAAATATACATATACATACATATATATATACACTTCCACACATACTCGTTGCACGAGCACAAAAAGTCCGTGACGTGGTTTACCAATTTGACCAACACTAACACAAAAGCTTCTGATTATAGTCCTAGCCTGTATTATATAACTATTCCATGAGCGGGTTACCCCTTAGGTTGAAATGCTGAGGCATAATGTGTGACCTGAGCCACATACACTGGCAAGAATCAAGAAAACATGGAAAATTCTTTGTCAATCCGGAATAACCCCAGCTCTGAGTCATTCTGGAGTAACTGCCAGGCACCCAAAGTCTGAGTCATTCCGGAGTAACTGCCAGGCACCCAAGCTTTGAGTCAGTCGGTAGAAACTGCCAGGCCTCTCAGCTCTGAGTCAGTCCGCAGTAACTGCCGGGCACCCCAACTTTTAGTCCGCATTAACTGTCAGGCGCCCCAGCTCTGAGTCATTTCGTAGTAATTACAAGAAACACCAGTTGTACATTAAGTGCAGGCCCCATATCTGATGTTTGACCGAGATTAATTCCTTCGGCTGTAATCTGACCACAGGGAATACCGACTACAATGAGGGTAGGCCGAATCCTCGTGCAGATGTCTCACCGCAGTGGATTGACTTATGGCCAGTGAGATCGAAGGCTCAAATTCAGCTGTCGTTACTTAGTCAGTGGGCTTTACAACAGGAATCTCTTTGCCCCGTATATCTGGCCACCGGTCGTGGTTAACTCTGGTCACTGGGATGTCTTCAACCATAAATCTCACCGCCATCTTAAACATTGCAGTGAAAACCAACTGAATAAACATTCTATTTCTTGCATGGACTAACGAAGTGACATTATGCAGGATGCCACCCCCTCATTCTCCGGCTCAACGAAATGTTTTCACCACACGAACATTGTAAACTGTTCAGAAACCTTCAACGCATTTACCTATCATGTATCTTTGCATTAATGCCCTCAGAAATTAATTTCGTTAGTCATCAAATCTTTTAACTTTTCAGAAAGTGATCTGGAAAGACATTCATTCACAACAGTCGGAACGACAGTTGTCAAAAAGAATCCCTCACCAATGGGTACATTTTTTGCGTATATTCAGATCAGCCCTCTTCTTCATGGCTGACTAAATCCATTTCATTTAAGATACAGTATATATATTTACACCGATGTGCTAATATGGAGTTACAATAATGTCGCCAGTATGACCGTCTCTGTCATATTGCTCTCACAAATTGAACCCTGTGTTGCTTTTCCTACAGAAAGTCCCTGGTCCTGGCACCTACGAGAAGACCTTCCAGGCTCCCATGCCGTCTACGGTCACCAAGATGGGCAGACAGCATGGTCTCTTCTTCTCCAGTGCCTTTGAGGCTTAGTGCTGTTGTGGAGATGTATATTAGGAGACGTAGGGGAAAGGCCACATACAGATATGTGGTTTGCGTGAACGATAAGGGAGAGGGATTCATGGGTTAAGAGCTGACAGGGTACACTTTTTCGTGATGTTTTTATTTTTTGGAAGTTAGAACCGGAAACCGGTAGTTTTTCGGGATATGAACGCGCCAAACCAAGACGTTTGTACCTGATGCCAACACACAGGTACGCCGACATCATAAAATCTGATGGGATTACAGTCTGTATTGCCTACTGGTGCTTTGTAATGTATACTTAAGCCAGTCTGAGAGGTGGGTAGATTAGACCAACAGTGTATCTACGTATCTGGACAGATGTTTCGACCGTTCCAAGTACGACCAAGGATCTGCGTGTTGCAGTCCATCTGTGTATTGTAATTCATTGGATCCCGGACTGGCAAATATAGGTACATTTTATTAATCAACCGACTATAACGTGGAACAAAGATGGCATTGTAACCTTAAATTGACAGTGATTTCCACTTATTTCACGCCATACCAGTATTATGTTTCACATATTTCGTTTTACAGTATTGTTTTGTAGAATTACAGCCCTTTGTTGTGCAATGTCTATTCTCCGGTGTAATTTGTTACTGTATCTGTCTGCATGTTATCAAATTCACATTTTCTTCTCCACTGCCAGGATGGTAAAAATGTCAAATTGACTGATCTTTCCCTTTCACAAATCAGTTTCGCCGCGTTACTGTTCACTGTTGGCACCTATTACATTTTGTGCATGAAGTAAGGCGTCTGTGTTTATGCTTTGTTCAGATGTTCCCAGATAGAGTGGATTTTCATTGGTAAATGGCAAATGTTAAGAGCCCTACGATTATACCTGTTATTTAATGTTAAATAAAAGGCTTCTAAGCCTCCATACGGTCCTGCTTATTCTTTTCGTTCTTGCAAGTCGGTGCCACCATTTTTTTTGTTGTTTAAGTTTTGTTTAGCACATGCAGTAGCCAGACACCGTCTGCTTCCAAACCTTCCTCATGCCAACACATTATACTTACCTTAACTAATTGGTCTTTGACGATGTCCATTAACCGGGTCAGTTAGTCCATTAACAAGGGATAGACCTGGGTTGTCCATTAACCCGGTCAGTTAGCCCACTAACAAGGAATAGACCTGGGCTGTCCATTTAAACGGTCAGTTAGCCCGCTAACAAGAGATGGGCCTGGGTTGTTCATTTTCACGGTCACTTAGCCCACTAACAACGGATAGACCTGCTTTCTCCATTGTCGCGGTCAGTAATCCCATCTACAAGGAATAGGCCTGGGTTGTCCCTTTACACAGTCACTTAGCCCATTAAGAAGTGATAGGCCTGGGGTGTCCATTTACACAATCAGTTAGCCCACTAACAAGGGATAGATCTGGGCTGTCCATTTACACGGTCAGTTAGCGTATCTACAAGGGATAGACCTGGGTTGTCCATTAACCAGGTCAGTCAGCCCACTAACAAGGGATAGACCTGGCTTGTCCACTTACACGGTCAGTTAGCGTATATACAAGGAATAGACCTGGGTTGTCCATTAACCAGGTCAGTTAGCCCACTAACAAGGGATAGACCTGGCTTGTCCACTTACACGGTCAGTTAGCCCACTAACAAGGAATAGATATGGGTTGTCCATTTACACGCTCAGTTAGCCCACTAACACGGGTTAGACCTTTAACCCAGTTAACCCCTTCAGCTGCTCAGATTACTTGTAAGGAACATATCCTATCTAGAGAGAGCCTTGTGAGGAAACAAATTGTTCATTAGCCGAGTTATGTGATGTTCATGTTCATTTTCACTTAATGTTTCAAGGTTAAACAATAAGGCATCTCACTGAGATCGATCTGTGATGGTCTTCATTTTTGCGATATGTTTTCTCTCATGCCATGCTTGCCATATAATGATGTCTTTTGTTTATGAGCAATCTCAGCGCAGCATATGGATTTTCCCAGCTGGAGATCATTTAGTTAAGGTAACTCTGATGTCTCTGGCATGAAGAAGGTGTCGAAGTCCAATCTGCTCCGCTCATTTAAATATTTCTCCGTGGTAAAATTTGACTTGCAATCAAATTTGTCTTCTCTGTTGGAATACATAGGGATAGATATCCGCCATGGACTGCACTCCTCTATCGCTTTCGTGTACACCTGAAGAAAAAAAATCATTATTTTCGTTTCTATTCCACCGCCTTACGCCATGCACGTAACTTTCAAACCTCCCACCTCAGACCCTGGTCCCACTTTCACGAAGGTCTCTTAAACGAGAAGAAAACATAAAAACGAAGCCAAAATCAGATGAAAGAGCGTGAAATTTATTTGCAGACATAATCTTTAATGTTTATTTTTATTTTCACTTTCAGGAGCAAAGAGTATTCGAAAATATTTTTGTATGGTGTTTATTTGGAACCACCTCTATATATCTGTATATATTTTCTTCGTGTAATGTTACAAATGACGATGTTACACATGTTTAATAAATTTATTTCAACTAGAATTTGGTCTTTTCATCTAACAAATTTGTTCAACCTGGATTTTGATCATATTTATATTCATAAATATGATCATACTTAAGATTAAATGCACATGTTTGAATATAAACAACTAATTTACATTCAAATACATTTAGTAGACATGCATCACATACTTATTTAGAACATTATTAGAACAAGATGGTCCAAAATATCCACCATACAAACATGTTTTCAAATACTCTTTTCTCCTGAAAAAGAAAATCAAAACAAATATTAAAGACTATATCTGTAAATAAAGTTTCGTGCTCTTTCATCTGGTTTTGGTATTGTTTCTATGTTTTCTTCTCCTTTAACGTTACGAGCACGTAATGGCGACGTAATGCTACAGTGCTGGTTCCAGGGTAGTTACGTGCTCTGAACGTTAGGAGGGCTTCGTGCAAGGCCCTTGGTCAGGATTCGATCCTCTGGACCTATTGGTCAAATGACCTGTCGAAACTGGTGAGGACATTGCCGGGTTGATACACTCAATAACGGTCCCTGGCAGCATTTAGGCCTAATGCTGCAGAGCAAATCGCGATGGAAATAAAATTATTCCCTTGTTCGTTTACGTCGTACTGAAGAATATTTCACCGATATGACCGTGGCAAGCATTATGGTGTTAGGAAAACAGACTAGGAAACCAACGACCATCAACAGGTTGCTGGCAGACATTCCCATGTACGGCTGGTGGGGAAGCCAGCATGAAATTAGCTTCAGCTTACAGCGACAACATAGGTGAGAGGTTCCTGGGTCAATGTGCTGCTCTAGAACGCTAAACACTGGGCCATGGAGGCCCCCGAAAGCAATAAATAGGTTTTTCACTAAAACTTAACAAAATTGCAAAACTTGTAGCTTACACGGTTTTATTACAAAATATTCGCCGTAATACATGAAAACAGGTTACGACAAGTTAGATCCTAAAGCTTCAGAAATACATGCTTATATGATCAAACTTTTCCTAATTAGTTATCAACGATAGGTGCTTGACATCTAGCATATATAAGAAACTCCGAGATCAAAGGAAAATACATTTAATCTCATAAAGGTGAATATTTCAATATTTATCTACACCACCACCACGAAGATCAGACACTATGAAACAGTCTTCATGGTTATGAGAAACAGCACTAAGCTCTCGTAAGTGGCGCAAATATGGACGCCTGCTTTTAAGGAATATACGCAACGCTCTTTAACCGAGATATGAATTCTTGAACAAGTGTTCGGGACAGTAGAATATGTAAATGTTTACATTTCAGGTAAAATAAATTATAACATGATTAATGATAAACTTTCATTAAAATTCTTAACCTATATGATCCCAAAGTTCAAATTACAATATATCTGTGCTAAATGCTCGCCAGATTCTCTTAATGACAAAGCTACCTTTCTAAATTCGAATATATGATTCTTAACGAAAACCATAACATCAGCTTATCCTGGCAATTTTAGAGACACTAGTTTGAACAAAGGCAATACCTAGCAATTGTGTATGCATTGTAAGCACTAAACTGATACATGCAATTATACACAGCTTCACAAATCGCAATTATACACAGTTTCACAAGTCGCAAAATATAACCAATCCTGTATTGAAGCACCAGTGCCCTGAAAAACATTTCATGGCGTGCATTGTGGATGTGGATGATGTCAGCAGAAAATAATGTCCTGCAAACTGGAAGAGGCAGTTTTACAATGCCAGAACTCCTATTCCAGTACATGACTGATGCTCCTACAGCAATGCTCTGTGAAAACACAGCCAAATCCATTGTCCTCAGCGTGACCAGTCGAGCGTTTTCATGAGCGTCGTACACAAATTCCTCAATCTACTTGCACATAAAAAAAATTTTCGGTGCAGTTTATGCACCTACTCAATTTCATTATGGAGACAAAACTACACTGATTGGGTCCGTCAAATTTCAGTGCCTTCCAAAACGTGTAAGTCTACACAGAATAATGCTTCATTAAACATCATGTAAACATGCGAAGAGGTTAAAGAACTGACTCCATATATCACATTTTTTTATCCAACATCAGACTAGATTTTTGACTGAGGTATACATGTGAGGTCATGTGTACAGAATCTTGAGGTATGACAACTTGAAATACACACTGATCGGGTTGCTACTGGTACCCGGGAAGTAGATTTCTCAATGTACACATATATACATGGTTTATGGTGGCTATGATATCCATTATATCACACTGCACAACATCGATAATGTCCGTGTAACGATGTATGTAATTATTACATGACCAGGTTTATGGGTGGAAAGAATCCATGCAAAACCAGAGCTTTTCACCAGGGTCCCGTTTCGTCAACCGTAACTACCTTGTCATGACAGTTACGTTGGACATAACTACCAAAGGTTAACAAAACGAGCTCAGGTAACGGAATCCACGGTCAAACCAATTATATTCCTTTTCTAGTAACCTTCCCTTGCAAATCACATGTAGGTTATAACACTACGAGAGAAATGTTACGAAAAATGCACATATAGTTACTAAGTTCTGCACCCGCGGGCCTTGATTTCCTTGCATGAATACTGCTATGTCTACCAAGTGAATTGGAAACTGAATTTGAATTGGAAACTATTTCCAAGGAAAACCCAATTTATAAATGGCTGCTTTCAGGAATACAAACTGTCAAGAAATCTGACATGCTTGCAGTCAAGTATGCAGCTACATGTAATTACAACGCCTTTGTGAAAAGCTATCTTACGCCTGAAATTCTACAAGTTACAGTCAAAAATTTAATACATGTACTTTAATACTTTCATAGCTGCCCTTAGATTGGAAACAGGATGATAAGAAAATACAATCTACAGTGACATTAGTATTCACTATTGAAAAACATCACCAAAAACGTATGACAATTATAATTCTGATCGGATTTAATTACATGCAAAGACAAAATAACTGCACCAAAGCGTATAGTCTGTTTTCCAGATTTCGGTAGAAACACCAGTTTGACAGAAGAAAGCTTCCTGTGACATTTACATTTATGCTGGCCATCTTTCCATTATTTATCTCGTACTACCATAACCTGGCATGCAACAAGCAATGAAATACTGCAACCAAAACAGTTATATTTTTCAAGACATGCCACGTTTAAAAATATAAAACCAATCCAAAACCACCCAGAACTAATTCTTTGCAAATAATATGAAGTCAAAGGAAAGATAAATTTCACTTACATGTTAGTACAATGCTACATGGAACATAAAATCTCAGTTATCAGCCAAACACACCACCAACTAACTTCACATGATTCTGAACTACCATACCTCACAGTGCAGTAAAGCAATTAGAAGCATGTTTGCCACAGTATGTTACAGCAACATGTATTTGTGTTATAAAATTTGGTTACACCAGTAATAACATTCCAGCAACTCCTGTAGAGCAGAGAGGTAAAAGTTTACCTAACAGCACAAGTTCTCACACAGTTAGTATGCATGCATGTATGTACACAGAGCACTATGTCCTGCTACCGACAGTTCAGAAACGCAAGTGAGCAACTCTCAACTGTATCAGCTTAAAGCCAATGGGAATTACATGCCCTCATATTAGCCTTCAAGTTGTGGATACATGTATTAAATAACTTCTTCACTATCAACAGCACACAAAGAACGACCACTGCACCATGGGAAACCCCTTCGTTTGGTGATCAGAGTCCTTAATAATACTGATCACACTCTTAACACTGATCACTTTAGTTATATTCAGTTTGCTTTCAGAATTTCATGAGATCATCATTTCTAACAGTGTGGTGGTATTTCACTACACTTGGCTATGAATACTTTACCAAATAATTACCCACATGTTCCATGCCATTTGGCTGACCATACTTCGGGTGCACACTTTCAGTCCACAAATCTCCATATACGCATATCTATATACACATGTATATGACATCAAAACCTAACATTTCAAAAGCTGCCATAATTTAGTATTTAAAAATGATAACTTGTTTCACAGCAATGCTGAACGATAAACACATGCATATAGGTATCTGTTACGAGGAATGACATGGTGTCTAACATCTGATCAAAACAACAGAGCGCATAAACTATCACAGACTGAGAAATAAAACTTGGGACAATAGGTGACAAAATGGTGATGGTTGTTGTATCACTGCATGCAGCGTGGAATCACTGTGAACGGCACGATAGGACTGGTCAGCTCCAGCTCAACGGCCGTCACCTGGCACTGGGACGCCTCCTGGTGGTGACCTATTGACTGGAGAATCTGACCTAGGCTGTACCTGCAAACACAAGTATTTAATCAGGTCATCAAAATTTGTACACACTTCATCTATTCATTTGATTGTTATTTTACGTCATTTTCACCAATTTTCCACTTATGCGATGGCAGTCACTTTTGTGGGTGGAGGAAACCAAGCTGCCTTAACAGTATCCTATTGTTAAGTTTATTAATTATTTATTTGATTGGTGTTTCACGCTGTACTCAAGAATATTTCACTTATATTGCAGCAGCCTGCGTTTAATTATTGTGGGAGGAAATCGGGCAGAGCCTGGGGGAAACCCACAAGCGTCCGCAGGTTGCTGGCAGACCTTGCTACGTTCGACAAGAGAGGAAGCCAACATGAACAGGACTTGAGCTCACGGTGATCGCATTGGTAAGAGGGTTCCTTGGTAAACACCATATAGGAAAACAAAAGATCTTGAATGAAGAGCATGGTCAACCACTTAGTGTCATGAAGGTCACCACGACCGGGGAAATCTATCAATTCCATACTCAAGGCTGGGTGTGAAGCCAATCCATGGGACTCCTAGCAATCACAAGGCAAGCATCTTAACCACTCCAGACTAGTAATCCCAAAGTTCAGCTGAAGACGACGACGAGCGGACAACACAGATGCATGTCCAAATCCAGCATTTGCTGATACACTAGCAGCTTTACCAGACCTCTGCCAGGTTTCTGGTCAGGTGCAATGGTTTAACGTGAATACTCTCTACTTTTCTATGCCCATGAAACAGACTGCCACCCAAATGCATGGAAATAGTCGTGAATATCTGGACATAAAAGATCAATCAAATAATTAAATACACAAAGAAAAGATCAGGTCCAAATTCAGAGTTCATACAAATTTAAATCTTCTTTCAGAACCACTTTTATCTCAGTAATTATGGATTATTTAAAGTGAGCGTGAAATACTCAAATGACATGTGGAAAACTACTGAGGGTCGTGGATACCACCTGACACCAGCAGAAGTCTGGGACATCCTCACTGATAGAATGATGGTCACTACAAACCCTCCAAGTCCCTCTGTTGGTCACAGAGAGGGGTCAGGGGACAATCAGAGGAGACAGTTACCAGGATAGATGTGAAGTGGGATCAGCATTCACAGCATCTCGCAGCACTTTCTCGGCCATTCTGTCATTATTCATGTAATGTAGCACCAATCCCTGCCAACGAAAGATTAACATTTAGACATTAACACACGGCAACAGTCCTTACAACATTACAACACCGCTAATGTTACAGGCAAAAAATAAATATGTAAACAAGAAGTAAGTAAGTAAAAATATTATATAAAAATATTTATTCAGGTGGAATTCATTGTCATAAATGTTGCTAGGTTGTGGCTGGCTATGCCCTTAGCACAGCATTGACAGTCTTGGACTCAACAGAGATTAATGATGATTTTTAGCACAAAGGTTTCATTAACATTTTTTTATGTTCTTATTCGACCGAAGTTGCTCACGTCATTCTCAGATATATCTGAACAGTTTGGGGGAGGCTCAAGGAAATCAGGGTTAATCAGTACATTCTTACATAGCAAGGATGCAAACATATACACTGTATTTGACCTGAAATTTAGTCTGCCAAAATGCACTATCAGAAGCACATAAAGACTTTGATATGATACTTTTGATGGCAAAACATGTTTTTCTGGTAGGTTATTAATCAAACTTCACAAAAAATTATTGTCTTTTCCTAAGAAGTGGATGAATCAATCACAAACAAGCAAAATGTGCCACCTGAAAAGTGCTAAACATTATGTCAGGTGTAGTACATTTGGTTACGTCACGTTCAGTACATACTAAATATTAGCTCTGTCAATTAAAATACACCTATGTCTCTCTAAACACAACTTGTGTGTGTGTTTACCTGACTGTATAAGCTGAAAATGACCAGTGTACTGTGAGTACAGTGATGGTGTACTAACCAGATGATGCAGACTTTTGATGTGGCCGGGGTTGATGGACACCGCATTCTCATAGTTAGATTTAGCCTCCAAGTAATTCTGTTTGTACTCATATACTCTTCCCCGCTGCGGAACATAAAACACATGACCATTAATAGTAGCCATAAATGGTACATTTACTCCATTATTTCATTAGGGTTTAACGTCGGTACTCAAGAACACAGATATGTTATACTATAGTAAACATGACACTGGTCACGTTTTTGAGTGAAGAAAAACAGACAGGGCCTGGAGAAACTGGCAGCCTTATGTCAGCTACCTGACACATCTGATGATGTAAGGCTACAGCCAAACTAGTGTACCTGACACATCTGATGATGTAAGGCTGCAGCCAAACTAGAGATACCTGACACACCTGAGGATGTAAGGCTACAGCCAAACCAGTGTACCTGACACGTCTGATGATGTAAGGATACAGCCAAACTACAGTACTTGACACACCTGATGAAGCAAGGCTACAGCCAAACTAGTGTACCTGACACACCAGATGATGTAAGGCTACAGTCAAACTAGTGTACCTGAAACACCTGATGATGTAAGGCTACAGCCAAACTAGTGTACCTGAAACACCTGATGATGTAAGGCTACAGCCAAACTAGTATACCTGACACACCTGATGATGTAAGGCTACAGCCAAACTAGTGTACCTGACACACCTGATGATGTAAGGCTACAGCCAAACTTGAGTACCTGACACACCTGATGTTGTAAGGCTACAGCCAAACTAGTTTACCTGACACACCTGATGATGTAAGGTTACAGCCAAACTTGAGTATCTGACACACCTGATGTTGTAAGGCTACAGCCAAACTAGTGTACCTGACACACCTGATGATGTAAGGCTACAGCCAAACTAGTGTGACCTGGATCTGAATATCAAACATTACTGACCAGGGGATGAATATCTCCTGCAACAATGAGTTATTTATTTATTTATTTATTTATTTGATTGGTGCCTTATGCCATACTCAGAAACAAAAGATACTTTTATATCAAAACTAATATGTCAGAGTAATACAATAGTATGTACAGTACATGAATGACAGACAAGTAAATGGCATCAGCTGAACGGAGGGAACGGAAACAATACTGTGACATTTCTAACCCTAATTTAAATTAGCATAACCACAATGCCAATACTGTAAACTGTAATCTTTCATTTCATGAATTAACACAAAATGTACTTTGATTACGAAAAAAACAGCTCTGACATCATGGGAAAGTATATTCAATTATATCAAGCCTTGAAGAGACACGGTAACCTTAAAGAGACATGGTTCCCCAAAATTTGGGTTTTTAAACAGACTCTGATAGCAACGTCTTAATGAAGTTTTGAACTTCGTTCATAAACTAAATCAGTCATGTTGATATCAAAAATATTCACTGAGTATGTAACGTGCAAGAGCCCAGACAAGTTCTGTCGATATTCGAATTCAACACAAAAAGGGCGGCTATGTGCGACATTTAACACTGCCACAACAGCAACAACATTTGCACCCACCTATCATGCAGTCTAGTTTTGTGACAACTGACCACCAATTACAATTCTAGACTTGCTTGTCAACCTGTTGAGCTCTCTTTTATGCCTCTTTCTGGCCGATCCTGTTAAGAGCAAGCCATAAGTCCTTCTCCCACGCGTGTCACCAGCCACATTTGTTAACATTTGAAGTTTACCTAGCTCTGTGTGCATGCTGCAGTTCCAATGAATTGACATCCCTTCATTTAAATATTCTGGCAGACTTTTCCCTTTTCAGTTTTTTTGTTATTTTTAAACACTCACAAAAAGTACAACACTGACGGTGAGATCAACGAAAAGCTTGCAACTTTCACTTCTTGAGAAAAATACCTAATACTAAAGTCATCCTGTAATAAGGTTAAAACACCTAATAATTGGGCGACCATGTCCCTTGGTCACCGAAAGAAATATGAACCTCAATAATCAAACTGGACTAAAAGATTAAAAACACAAATCACAAAATTTAATCACATAACTTTACCATAAAATTACCATCAAAGGTAAAATGTAACCCTAGAATCTTGTCAGGTAGTCTCCTCTTACCATGTAAGCCACCTGATGGGAGAGAGGGAAAATACCGGAGGTTTCTATGACGCAGGACTCTGCCTCCGAAACCTTATCCATGTCCAGGTACAGCTCAGCTACACAAAAACATAGCAACATTTTACAGGTAAATGTGGAATGCTCAGCTAATCATACGCATTCACCATTTCATTGACACAAAAAGCAGATCAGTATTATTACCATAAAAGGGTACACCTCACTGTAATCTCAGACAAAAAATAACTACTCTTTGGTCAGCTGACCAAATTAATTATCTGCAAAAATATAAGATCTCAGTATGGAGATCTTGATCAAATATCTTAAGTTAGATCAGTTTTGTCCTAAGGCAAACTCCCAAGAGATTGAGCAAAATTAAAGCAGACTCTTATTTACATCCCTCTGAACACTGTCCAGTACTGGAGCCAGTGCCTGTTGTCAATATTTTTAGCATGTGCCGCCTTCTTTCACGCTAAGCTTGACCTATCAATCAACACGATTTTGGCTGCAGTACCCATGGTCATCGAGAGATCCATTTTCTGTAGCACCGTTTGTCTGATTTGTCGAGCTTGATACTTTTTTGCTTGTATATGACTAGGCGTGCAACATCTAGAACACTCTGAAGAATCTGGACGAGGGCAGTAGGACGTTTTAAGATAGAGCTAATCCCCTTTTCTGCGTCAAGCCTCTGTCGAGATATCAGCTCTAAGATACATACGAGCCATTTTCTTCTGCTGGATTCCTTTCAGAGGTCAAACCAATCAGTTGATCCCATTATGTGATTTAGAATCAAGTAACGATTGGATGTGTTGTCATCACAGTACTGGCCGCTGCCATGTTGGGATTCTGTTGTGTAAATCACATTCGTTTTCTTTCGCTGATACATCGGCCACTTTTGTTCCACATGCAATTCTAAGGGCAGCAATGCAGTCACTGTGAGTCACTTCAAGTCCAGCTCATGCTGACTTCCTTTCCGGCCATACGTGGGAAAGTCTGCCAGGTCTGCAGGTGGTCATGGGTTTCCCCCGGGCTCTGCCCAGCTTCCTCCCATCATAATGCTGGCCTCTGCCGTGGAAGTGAAATATTCTTAAGTACGGCATAAATTTTTTTATTGACAGCTTTCAAAAATGCTGCCCCATTTTTGTTGCAAACATCAATGCACCAATGGCTCAAAAAAGCGCAATCTTAGTCTCACCTATGGGAGTTCTGCGAGCATGTGACTGGCTGATAGGTGTAGTATACTATAGCTATGTTACATTATGGTGTAGGTACACGTCAAAATAGCCAAGTGACAATTCCAACCTTACCCAGATGGAGCCAGATCTGTGCCTGGAGATACCAAGTCTGCTGGGGTCCTGGTCTGGGCTGCAAACCACTGTTCACAGTGGAGGCCACTTCTGAGAGAGCTTGCTCCACCCTGGATGCTGCCAGAGATTCTGCACGGATGGAGCCTACAGACAGATGACAGACAGATGATTAGTCGTCTGTCAGCCGTCACACTATTAAACAATGAGAGCAACAGTCCAACCTGTTAATGTAAGAGCAAATTCCATACATTTATCGTTCATTAACACTTTACAACAAAGCACAAAACAAAACAAATTTGGACGCACAAAGGTGATTTTGTACAAAATTTTACAACTTAAACATGTTACTTGTGATGGTGGAGTCCACAAGATCATAACAAAACAAATGCAAAAAGACACCAAATAGATGACGAAATGTAGCTTTTGACTTCAAATCAGCAAAACTGAAATAAAATGCCCAAATATCTAATTTGACGGAAACTGAATGTCACACTAAAGAAAATTTCACTCGTAAGAGAACAGCCTGTTCTTAGGGTGAAGGAAACCCAAAGGACACACATTAATCACCCTTGAGCAAGAAAGTGACAAGCCTTCCCAAGTGCCAAGTGATCTCCAAGTAACTTCATATAAGACTATATGAATAACTGCAAAAGCACTGCATGTTCACCACTTGTTGGTCAGTGGTGCTGTGGGTGTCTTGAGGGTTCCCTGTCTTATTTTGTATGTGACTGAACTATCACCTAACCATTAATATACAAGCATATTACAAACTCCACACCCATCAAAGGAAATGTTCCTTGGGACTTTTCAAGGGCCCAGTGTCCTATGTTTTCAAGTATTTTCAAGGAACATAAAGTTTAAGTACAAACTTTCAATACACACATTAATGGCTATTATTTAGGTAGATGATTTGTTAAATAATTTCCCATGTACCCTAAATCCTGAACAAATTTGACCATAGAAATACTGCTCTGTTTTTTGTCATCTTAGGGGAATGTTAACTGATAAGGGCAGGTTGTTTATTTATTTCTGTAAAGTTCAAATATGCTCCTACCTGAATATGGCTATTTGTTCTTCAAAATCATATGAATTATGTTTTCAAATTGCATCAAAAATTATACTTTACTGGTCAAATTTCTTGAGAATTTAGGGTAATGCAATATAAAATTTAACACTGGAATATCAAGTAGTTTCAGGGGGTTTCAAGTACTTATATATTGTATATATGATATGTGCTATATTATTTGAAAACCACTGCCAGTTAAATCACTGAAGTCTAAGCAACAGGCAGAACCAGTAAATGGCCTTATTTCTATAATACAGCTGGCTCATAAAACAAGCAGCAGCCACCATAAGAGTTGAAAGTCACAGAGGTTAAACAAGTGTTTGCATTCCAGCAACAGCATAACATGTCAGCCTAGAACTCATCGCACTGTGATTCCCAAACAAGACAAGTCTGGATGCAAACAGCGAAGCATACCGCAAAGGAATTATTCGAAGGGGGTGGAAGGTTTGGGTGAGGGGTGGGGCAGCTGCTAAACGATTCAAAAACAGAAATCTTTTGAAGCTACAGGGCTGCAGCTGTATTTGGTCTAGGTCCCTGAAGCAAATTCATATAATTTTTCAAGTCAAAATGCCAAAATATCTCATGGTACAACATAACCTGGGTGTTAATTTTTACTTGACGGCCTATCACTTAACCTAGCGGCGACATGCTTAAGTTGTAAATCGTATTCCTTCGTTGTAGCAAAAAGAATGGGAAAACCGAAAACACCACGTAGCAAGTCTTACTTTAAAATATTTCAACTTTATTAGCTGTAGAAAGCAGCTTCACCTGCAAACTTCAAAGGCCATTGACAGGCACCTGCCCATGGCTAATATGACCACAGCTGACAGGCACCTGCCCATGGCTAATACGACCACAGCTGCCATGTTGTGGGGCATGAAGCAGCACACAGCCTGAAATGGGAGTGCCACTTATTAATGATTTAACCTAGGCCATTTCAGTCCAAAAGTAGAACAAAAATGCCAAAAATTTATGGCGAGAATTTCATGCCACTCAGATGGACACAATCACTTTCCTGTTAACGTGAAAAACTGAATGTCTCATCTCTTTTTGTGACCAAAACGAACAAAATTATGACGGACTTTCGCACAAGACGGTACAAGTGATTCATCTTAACTGACATCATGTTTAAAAATCAGGACAACTGAGGTGAGGTAAAAAAAAAGGCAATGTGCACAACATCCTGTCTTCTCACATTTGGTTTTAAATATGAATAACATTGTATGTTGGTACTTTTGCAGAAATCTGCTCTTTTTTCCAATGTATTCAAGACTCTGAATATTAATAAAATTTAGAGAATTCAACGATGGATAATGACCCTGGACCCATATTTATTAAACTGTCAAAATGGTTCATTCCACAACAGAAACAAAAACAAACAAGCAGAAACCAAAATGGGGACATAAGAACTTATAGCTCTTTGTTAATGCTACAAAAAGAAAAATGAGATATAAAAATGATTACCATGAATCTTATAACTATCGACAATTCTTTTTTTGAAGAAGTTTAGTTGCTCAATCATACATCGAAATAATCTTTCCTAAAACTTGGATCAGAGACTATGAACTATTACACCACAAGCTGTGATAATAATATCTAACCAGACCCTACCCAGAAAAATACAGCAGTTTTGATGCATACTACCTGTAAGAAATGGTGTGCTGTGTCATACTGATGTAGCAGTTTGCGAGTAAAAAGCATAATTGTAATTTCAAGAAATATATGAATGCAGCACCGTGAAGGTGTGCTGCAGTTTCACTTTCAATATTAAGATGCTGGCTATGACGGATACAAGTTTGCAAATGTAGCCCACAGAATGCAGCAGCCAAATGCTATAGACAGCCTTATTAAAACCTCAAGCACTTTCGCCAAGTACAGAGAGAAATAATTTTATTTGGACAGAAGATGTTTGTGAAACTTAGTCATGAGACATTAGATATAAACACTGAGGTAAATATCTCAGACTGATGGGACATATTGCCAACAAGGTTTGGAAAGCATGACTGCATTTGTATATTCATTTAAAAATTAAAAAAAAAATATGAAGCTAAGCAGGTTGAGAGCACAAAAAAAACTTGTGCCAAAATGTTCATAAGGGAAGCATTTGAATGATATACAGATGTGCTGGTTGTGAGCAAAAAGAGGATGTGAGCAAAAAAGAGCTTGTGACAAAACTTCCACTAACAGCTTTTGCAAAATCCACAGAGTAAAGTGCAATGTATAGCCCACATGAATACCATTACGTGTGCACTGTGTTGGTTTAAAACACAAACACAACATTTGAGATTCTCTGAGGGAATTTAATGTTAGTGCTGAAAAGTTATGATTATGACCAATTAATACCAATACCTCTAATAACAAAACTGCTGTGACTGGAATGAAAAATGTCAAAAAGCCAGACCAATTACTTAATATTGGACTGAATTGGTTCTTGCTGGCGATAGATTTTAAAACATTCAAAAAGTGAACTCTGGGCATTGCAGTCAAAAAAAAGACGAAGAAAAATGTACTTTGCAACTTACAAACTATCTAAAATAAAAGCTGAACTTTAAATTGTGAACAATGGAAATAGCCACTGCAGCTGCTTATGTAGCATTGGACTTGTACCAGTGATAACCCCACTACACCCAAGTGCAAATCATGAAAATAAGAGGCTGCTGACTTTACAATGTCATGGGTAAGAGAGGAATGAGTAAGCTTGGGATACTGTGAAGAAACAAAACTGTTGTCACAGCCAACATAAAAAGTTACACAGGTTCCACTTCCCAAACCATGCCCTGTGATAAGGGGAGACAAACCATGCTGTCCTCGTATGATACAAACAAGAGTTACCTGATCTTGATATCTCCCATAGTACAGGTACTTCAAGTAACTTTCCTACACCAGAGTACACAAGGTATTTATAAACAAGTGTCTGGTAACTGGTTATTTAAAAGTATTTTTCATATTGTTTTGCTGAACTTATGAAACTTAAAAACTGAAAATTACATAATCATGCCATTCAAACAATAATGTTGACCTAATGGAATGCTTTGTGCCTGTGTCCTGTAAATGTGAAATCAAGACCGCAACCATTCCAAACTAAGCTGGATTTCGAACTACTTGCTATACGTGGAAATAATGTGGCTAATACATTACTACACAGTCAGATATCACGACAAGCCAGTTCTGCTGTCAAACCAATTATAAACTGATGTCTTGGACACTTCACTATCTATCAAACTCGACACACATCTAGTTTGCCATTGAGCTCAGAAAATTTTTTTACACGACAGACATACACAAATAAAAGAATAGACCAATTAAATGTTGTCCAATGTTAGTCATACCGGAGTCCCTCTCACTGAGTTCTGACATTTGTAACTGAGCCACACTCCTTCTGTCAAAGGTTGCCCGGTCCATACGCACGGACTTCTTCTGAGACAATGCACTGCCACAGAAAGAATAAAAATTAAAATCATTGGACACACTCATTTATTTATATATTGTGTTTATAGTAGTGTTTAACACCACACTGGACATACATTCTCCTGTATGAAGGGTTTCTGGCAGGGGGAAACCTTAGTGCACCCAATAATCCTCCACCCTTCGCCATGCACCTGACAAATCTGTTTAAGGGCAGACAACTCCACTTGTGTTTCTAAAAGACTGGGCCCACATTCACAAAACTTTGTACATCAATTTGTCATAACTTTTCTCGTTAATCACGTCGTGTTATGGCACTATAACCAAAAAACTACGTTCTTAAGGAAAATGTTACAAGAAATGTGACTTTCCAAGATTTGTGCAAGTGTCCTCTGATATTTATCTGCTGAGCAAGAGACATTCAGCTCAGTGAACAGCTTAGGAGCCGATGTGAGACGATCTCCAGACTCACTCATCATCCTCGATCTCATGCAGTCCCTTCCACAACTCTAACATCTGCTTACAGGAGACCAGAGCCTCCTCTGGACCGTAACACACCTCCTCCAGCTTGCTCTTTGTCAGCAAAAGGCTGCAGAAAAGAAAAGAAATATTATGGTATATCACTTCTTTTCCCTTTTGTACTGCTATGCACATTTTTAAAGCTACTTACTTACTGAAAATCAGGTGAGTATGCAATGAAGTGTTTTAGCGCAGAAAAAAAATATCCATGACAGCACAAACTGTTCAGATCCTATGTTCTGCTGGCAAATATGATGTAATGCTTTTATGTAACGAAGCAGTGTACATGGGAAAACTTATCTTATGATCTCCTGATACTTGTGAATATGTTTATAAAGTGTCGAGACATTTGTTGAAACTTTGACTCATGAGTAAAGTTAGAAAACTAACAAATTTCAAATTACATGTATATGTAGCCAGTTAACGCGCATCTGCAGACAGATGGTTCGGCGTTCAGTAGGAGTACAGTTCAGTTAATGGACTCATCTGAGGTGGTCAATTAGTGGACTCACCTGAGGTGGTCAACTAGTGGACTCACCTGAGGTGGTCAATTAGTGGACTCACCTAAGGTTATCAGGATACTCCTCCAGAGCAGCCAGTAACAAAGTCATGGCATCCTGGTGGTGTTTTTGGGCAGTCAGCAGTAACACTAACAGGTGTAATGACTGGATATGATCACTCCTTAACTTCAGGGCCAGTTTCGCAAACTTGATGGCATCAGGAATCTACAGTCGCAAAATCATGATTGTTGTAAAAAGGTTAAAAGAAATCTTACATATTTCAATTTCATCATGTTATCACCACATCACCTTATCCATTATCACTTCTGCTACAATACTTAGGATTAAGAGCAGAGAGGGGTACCTGGAGTGACCAGGGTTACTGTTTTTTCCCAACTACATAAAAACCTCTAGACCTCAGGCAGGTACAAAACCAATCTAGTGCCCTAGCATGGGACATTACTGGACCAAGGCTCTATCCAGTGGAGAGTAAGATTTTATACTGGATACAGGCATGAAGTAGTGTCCATAGTGGACATCATAAAAACATATCCATACACAATTATCCATTTCAGAGTGACAAAACTTTCACAGACTTAACTAACAACACTTATAACTTACCTGTCTTAGGATTGCTAACTGCATTGCCAGGTGGAACAGCACCAGGTAATCATTAGAATCTTCAGAATAAGCCCTAAAACAAAATGTACGGTGACAGTATTAAAGTAGACAGTAAATAAGGCAAACCATCAAGTAATAAGGGTAGAAAAAAATACTTTTCCTGTTACTGTACAATAAACTAGTGGCTTAAGCACATTTCAGGAGAGCATGAATTATGTACACTTACTTCATAATTTGACACCGTATTAAATGTTTGCGTAACCTAACAAAAATTATACAAAGCACTATACAACTAGAAGTCAAAGTCCTTTCCAATGCAGCAGTATATATATAAAGTTATATATATAAAAACTGAAGCCTCATCACCATTAGTTTAGTTAAAAAAAAATGTTGAAAAGCCCTAAACAATGAACAGTGAAATGGAACTGTTTTATCCTGAAATTTCAAGTGATGTTTGAAGTCTGTTCACTGCACAAAAATGTACTAGATCACATGAATGTACACAATAACTAGTTCTGCTCACTTGTAAAAGGCATCCAGTGCTTTTTTCTGGTACGTCTGCCTTTCTCCCTGAAGTTTCATCTCCGTAGCTTTCATACTGTATCCTATTCCAAGGGAAACAAAGGCTCGTGATAACAGCGGGTGATGCTGATGGGTATGTATTGCCTTCTCGGAGAATCGGATTCCTTCCTCGTACTGAAAGATAGGTGCACAGGAATTGGGAACAACACAGACAGACTGAATTGCCTCCCTTGACACAGGCCACCAGATAAAACCTTCTATCGCACTCCAACATTGATTAGGTCAAATCATTATTAATTATAATAACTATAGTATGATTATTATAAACTACTGTGAAAAATTGAACCTATTGAAACTGATACATCTGTGATCTTTATCATCACCATCTCATAATTAATGCAGGTCTTCATTTTTAATGTGAACCTTGGTTTGGGTTACATGAAGGTTATACAAACTGCTTTTCATGGTTTGCATGGGTGAATGGGAGTGGTTCACGTGACAAAAATGAACGGTAGCCGCCTGTTCTTATTGGCTAATGCATTACTGTCAGCCACTACAGCACAGACACAAAGTATACCATCGCTGTCAGTATTTTACCTGACTTGGATTCACCCACTTCCCAAACCCAAGATTGTGTTTGAAGAGTTGTGACCTTATAAGAAACCGAAGATGTCAAGTCTCCAGTGAATCTTTTACCCATATAAACATTTGAACTCCTGTTCGTTATCACAGCATTAATTTACCCCTGTGGCACCACAACCAGGACCACAGTGTTTCTTATTGTTTAGAGTCCGGGGTTACATATATTAAAAATGGTATAATTGTTAAATTAAGCTGGCAAATGCTCTGGAAATTTTTGGTTCAAATACCAGAACTGCCAGGGACAGGACTTCTGAGCTATGCAGGCCTATTTCAGCTTTCCATCTGACAAAATGGACATGTTGTGCTTTAGAGACAAGAGGCATTGGAACAAAGTTATGGTTCACGTCAAATCTGGAGAAGAATCAGACCTGTTGATGGTGAGTTAATCCTTACGGCTTGGGTACTATACACGTCATATCCTCTCTCACAGAGAGGCCCCCCCACAATGGCTGACACTGGCGCATAACAATATGCCATTATGATATTAATTTTTCTACTGTAAATGCCCTGGTCACGGGCATTAAATATTTATTCTTGCCTTCAAGCATCAATGGCATTGTGTTCATTCACAATTTATCCAAATAACGGTGTATGAAACTCCTGTTTCATAAACACACATCAGCCTATATATGCTGACTTCATACATATTGAGCTATCAGATTATCAGTTTAGAAAAAGGGTTGTGAGGGTATGCTCAGCTCATGAACTAACTGCTGTCCAGTAACTCCTTAATGTTTTTCAGTAAGTAACAAAGCTTGTTTTCCCTGTATCTGGTCTTCTCCCCCCGCATTTCTATGCCTGTGACCAGTGTCTTACGGAGCCCAGAGGACCCCAACTGTAGGGGATAGTTTGTTCTCAAACTTGGCCGACCCACCTGAACAATAGTTCAATAAATACATGCACAAAATCAGCTGTAAACCTACCAGGAAAAGATGTTCGTAGCAGACCTTGGCAGCCTGCAGAGGGACCACAGGGTTGTTTGGCTGAAGCTGGGTGCAACTCTCCAAAACCTGCAGTGCTCGGCTATGCTAAAACATTACAACACATAACTGGTATACATGACTTAAAATGTCCATAATACCTCACTATTCACACATGAACGCAGATCAAGTTTGGTTAAAAGGCTATAAAAACAAAGGTCACATTACACAACTTGTATACATTACATAAAGTGACGAACTTGGAAAGAAATCACACACGCTAGCCTATGTTATTTTGAACACTTTAATTATCAATCTTGGTTAAAGAACAACAGAAAATAATATCTGCACCATGAAGAGAATTTATGATTGTTTTGGCTGTTTTTACTTGTAGTACAGTATAATTGTTTTCATTCTTGTGTATGTGATGGAGTGAGTGGGGGTGGGGCGTAGATAACATTATTTTGGTCTCATTACAACAGTCTCTCTTCCTTTCACAGCAGTCTCCATGCCGACATTTAAGTCAATTTAAGTCAATTCACCACACCTCGTCACACAATACTGACAACCTTTCGCAACAGGAAATGTTGAATTACTTATTATCTAGCCACCATCTTAAGACAGAGACTCACCAAGATAACCACATGGGTAAGTACCTACCTTACCAGCGCATACAAGAGCAAGCGCAAACTGATACCAGATGTGGAATTCATCAAAGGAAAATCTCATGGCTCTCTCAAACGACTGGAAAAAACAAAAGTAAAAAGTTTACCAATTTTGAAATCATGCTAAAAAGATGCAAATTATGCAATGACATAAATCAGGTCAGCGATTTCCAGAAGATCTCATACTGCAAACCAATGACGTAAACAAATGGATAAATTGCTAATCTGTATACCTTTTGTTTGTTTCCTGCACTGAGGTTCAACATTGTACTTGGCCATTTTTCACTTACGCAATGTGAATCAGTTTCATGGTTTGAGCAAACTGGAGTAAAGCAGTAGCCTTTAGCAACTAAGTGACTTTCCCCCATGTGACATACAGACGTGTGTCATGCTTGTGGAGAGCAAGTGACAACAAATAAACTTCATGTAAGATGACTTTAATAAATGTTAAACTGTCACACTGGAGCTGTCAACCCTTTATTTCCACCAAAATGCTTAGAGCAGGGGATTCATGAGAACATCAATGTGGAATCTAGGATTGCTTCATCATTCCCTGTGCCTCAGTGATATAAAGGAACGCATCTTAACCACTCAGCCACAACTCTGCTTCTTTAATGTCATTTTCAGTGTTTTTATCAGAGATTCAGCATGGTCTGTATCCTCTCCATGTTACAATGGTGAACAGGCTGCCTATTCCGGTGGAATCAATCAAATCTACTTCCTGCCTATGTATGTACTTACCTCAGCCAGTATGTTGAACTGTGCCCGTTTAACCAGGGCTATGGCCAGCAGATCATACACGGCCATGGTGGTGTGGAACGTGTGCAGGCGCGCCTCGGTCACGTCTGGGGAACGGTTCAATACATTGTCACGGGTCGCCTGGTGGTAACAACAAGAAAAATATATCCTCCGTTGGTGACTTATGCTCTAGCCAAGAATTGCAAACAAGAATGCAAATCACTTTTTTCAGTTTAAAAGATCCAATTTTAAGGCAACACACAGTCAATTGCAAACAGTAAATACCTCCATGCAAAATGGGATGAAACTGTAAAAGTAATTTTTAAAGATTTTTAAAGACTAATTAACGGATATGACATGAACTGGGCCCTTAAATCCCTACCATTTCTTGAATGTTCATAACGCTACTGTTATACGAATACGAATTTAACTTGATTATGGCTGCTGCTCCTAGTTCGGTCAGTGCACAGAATTGAATGAACATCAAATACAGATGGAAAGGAGGACAGCTTCCCATCTGTGAATTCAACACTATAGAACATACCCGATTCAGGTCATTCAGCCAGCTTTGGCTTGGTCAGATGTCGGCTATGGGAGCTTAAGGCTATGAAGTACATGTTTTTTAGAGAACGTCTAAAAATTACCTGATGGTGTTTTTTTTTAAATCTTCAAACCTTACTCTTTTTACTATAATTTACATTTTACTTTCCTGGTTGTTTCCTTTACGCCCATCTTCATTCGAACACAAGAAATGACTTAATAAACTTCAGGCTCCATTTCCAGAACACTAACTAAACCTTATCAATTACCATACAGACAAACGTGCACAGTGTTCTGTACAATGGAGTAACTTACTATAGCCTCTGAGATCAGCAAAAGGAGCAAAGTTTCTTCATTTTCATCACGCGGTCGGAAGAGTCTAAAAAAAACAAAAACAACATTAATAAGACCAAAGATTTTTAGTGAATATACAATGACATACGATCAACTTGAACAAATGTAATACCTGACAATCTACATATACCTATCTCCAGAATATTTCCTGGGTTGGGGAACTAAGTTATGGCTGGATTTAGTTTCTTCAAAAGGTGTGTAAGTCTTCTGACAAACTCCCCTCAGTAACACCTCAGCTAGCTGTCTGGCCAACACCTGAAACATGCAACAGTCAGTCAATTAGACATGCTTCCACAGCTCATATTCTTGTAAATGTTTTCTTCAGATAAAAGTGAAGACATATAAAGCTAAAAGACTTTTTATTATGTAAATTAATTAAAAATTTACGCTTCAAATGAAATTTTAATACTTGAACAAATGTGAAATTATAATATGCAGCCTGGTTTTATTGTAACTGAAAACTGTGCGTAAACATTTTGTGATTGAAATATGTCAGTACAGTCACAAAAACCAAATTAAATGTTCACAATGGTAACAACCAACCTGTCTGATGTTTTGTGTAAATCTGGATTCTACAGCTGTCAGCAGTTCCCTGAAACGGCCTATTCCCTCTCGCAGCTGTCTAATCAAAAATTTAAAAGAAAACCAAGATGTTACACAATGCAATGCTTGGAAAAAAATTTATGTTGAATTTCAAGAAACATTTAATGATGCTTGTATCTTTTCATTAGGTGTTAAAGTCTAGTGCCATTCAGCAATCTTGACATTTCTAACTACCAAGCCAGAAAGGCCAAGTTTTGCTGTTCACGTGTACTTCTAGACTGAGTTGCTCATTAGATCAGATGGCTCGTTCTGCAATTCATCGCAAATCATCACAAACCTGCCGCAATTTTGTTGAGTTCGGGTGATGGACTCATCACCCATATAATATCAAAATTCCACACTGAGGAGATGGACCTAATCATGGCTTAGTAACGCCTCTTTTTATGCATTTGCCCCAGCAAGTTTGTATCCCTTACCCATTTTTAATATAAATGATAGGAGACCTCTGGATGGCTGTTTGTAGAATGTGATCTGGTTTGTCATTTCCTTCGCTTGAGGAACTGACACTTGAGCCAGGGGGTGGCACAACCATCACACCTGTCAACCCTCCCTGCTGAATGATACGTTCCTTTTCCTGGAGATAATAAATAGACAAGTCTCCGGCCTTCTGCAGACATGCCAGGATACTCTCTTCTCTCTCAGCTGCTTTGTATTTACTAGTTGAGGTGGGCTGGGTCTTCTCTAAACATAAACCTGAAATCAACAAGATGTTCATAGGGTTCTCAAACACTTGGATATTCATGCACAGCTCATCCAATATCTTTTCATTAATGAGCAGGTAGCAATCACTCAAAATGGTATATTTCAAAAGTTTATTCATGAATGTGGTAAACAATCTCACTTGCTATTAGAATTCATTTTCCAAGACAAGTAAAACGGGTAGCGTTCTTTTATAGTCACAACTGTTTTGGTGACAGCATCATGTTTGGTATAAGTGGAAGAGTAAAACTGTTTGACAATCAAACATTAAGTACATCTCCAGACTACTAGTGAGGACACTTTCACCAACAGTCTTGCGATATTTTTTGTTGTAAATTTTACAGAACAACGTGATGAACGATACTTTATGATGTTGCCCATTTTCGTAAAGCATTTTTGTGAAAGAGACATATATGTGAGGTACGACAGCTTACATAATTGTTGTACCGTCAAAGTTATCGTACACGTACGACATTTTGATGACAGCCGCCCCGGGGCTGGTTCATGAATCAGTTAATCAGTCCACTTGTCCAATAGCAGAAAACAACAACCCAAATAGCTGAAGTTGGGCACGTCATCCTCAGCACATACTCACCTTTAACAGCGAAGGCCTCGGCCACAATGTGCAGCAGCCTAGTGGAAGCCGTGGTCAGGTCCAGTGTCTCTAACCCAGCCTGATCGTACAAATTCAGGGCGTACTGATAGGCTCCCTTGGCAAAGTGAATCTTACCCATGAGCAGCTGGGCTTCCAGCTTTTGCTGCAAAACAAGGCAACTGTTATTTATTGTGGGTATAGATACTTGGGGAAATCATTTTGAGCCATCCCTAAAAATATGTGCATTGGGTATTACTTGACTGGCCCTCCAAAAAAGGGCACTCCTCAAAAAGTTTTTATTGGTAGTTCGATAAAAAAATGTTTATTTTATTTTTCTCTCCATGTTAATTTCTTTAAAATCCCAATCTTTTTCAAGAGCCACAGTAGTAAAAAATGCTCGATTTTTTCTCGTAGAGTCAGGTTACACCTGGAAGTTTTTTAACGGTGGCCTTGTCATTTTTGTTCAAATTTTGTTCAGCTTATTTATTAACTTCTGATCACGTACAAACATTTAATCATAAATAACTGTGTTTCTGGAATAAAACACCATGCTTTTACATCACACAGCTGGAATTGAACCTCCAACATGACTGATTTTGTGTGCATTAGCCAGGAAAAGGTTTTAATCACCTGCATCTTTGAAGGCCATCATCAAATAAATACACACACCTAGTAGGAGTTATTACTGCTACCCTCGGCAGAAGATCTGCTTACCTTATAGTCACCCTGGGATACTGGCTCCAGATATTCCTCTGCCTCAGACAACTGACTTCTGGCGCGGTAAATGTTTTTTTCATTTGGAGCATTTTCTTGCAAATAAGTCTCCAACTTCCTTTCTCCAATTATGAAGTCCAAAAGCTTTTCTGAGACGAAAATCAAAAGAACTGACTTTTTAAACATACAATTTTACACACAAAACACTAATAGTATATATAATGCTAGCTCTGTGTATATGTATAGGTATATAATCACAGTCCTGTCTTGTGCTATCAGTTTTCCTTGAACACCTCTGTGCTTCTTGTGCTGCCCTTGAATTGACAGCTAAGGTATCTACGACTACAGACAGACTAGCATTTGAACTAGTCCGACACAATCTGCATCCGCATGTGTAGTTAAGATACTGACAGGCCTCAATTCCTTCTATCACCTTGATTTCAAAAACCACAGATCCTTTTCACTATACATTTGCATGTCTGTTTTCCTTGATAATTTGCCTTCACACTGGGGTATAATATAAGCAAGGATGACGAAGCGTTGATACTCCAAAACAACCACAAATCTCTATTTCATTTCTTGCACTCCTGTCAGCACAGACATGACCTCCTTCCAAAGTCTCATGCATTACATGCAAATCCAAATGTGACATGAGGTCAATGGCATGACCAATCACTTGCTAGCATACACACTGATGAGAGCCGTCAGATGAGTGTAATCGAGTGCATTTTCCTGCAAACCATCAAGCAATGGAGAAGGCAGCAAATGAAATATTGTATAAAACTAATTTTACTAATATTAAATCAAAGCAACTTTATTTTGTTCAATACTGTAACAGTCCGATGCATTTGGAGTATTGTTGACTAGGTACTGCACCCTCCCACCCCCACCCCATTATTACTGGACTCGGTATAGCACCATGGCTATAGTCTTGGGTCTTGTACAAGAAAAAACATTACCTGAGAAGTGAGTCATCCTGGTTATCTGTGTTGAGATGTGAAAAAGAGATATGTGGCCATTTTGAAGCATCAACGCTTGACCATCTATGCATATATTATACACCAGTTTCAAGGCAAATTATCAAGAAACACAGCCATGCAATTGTTATGTGAAAAGGATCTGCAGTTTTGGAGATCTAAGTGATAGGAGGGAGGGAGTAACCATGCAAACAAGTGGTCGTCACCCAGCCTCCACTTCTACGGGGCTTTTCTGTCTGACGTCTGTATGCAATAAGCCAATTCGGCCATGTCGAGAGATCATGTTGGTTTAGACATGACAGGGTGGGGGCTCTTGTGTACTACTGTGATTTCGAGGAGTTTAACAATGTTGTTGTTCTTTGGCTTGTCTTTTAGCATTAGTTCGAGAGCCCCAACCCTGTCTCGTCCAAAACCAGTGTGATATTTGGCTTATGCATACTGTCGGTATATTAAATACGCATTCAGAAGTCGATCGTGTCGGACTACATTTGTACATGTAGATGGGAGTATGTAAATATAATGTTAGAAATTCCTGCCTGAAAATAGACCCCAGTGTTTATTTTATTTGAACTGTAAGGAGAGTGGGCTAAAATTATGCAGTAAGACAATATTTAAAGTTTGAAGTGTCAGGGCAACATGTTGGGGGAGGGAGGGGAACGTAGAAGCGGGAGGGGAGGGTAGAAGCGGGGGGGCTGCCTGGGGGATCACTGACAACAGAGTCGCGCACGTTCGTGTGCCGCGCATTTTCATAATCCACGCGGTGTTGTCGACGTCAGGTGGTTCAGGCCGACAGTTGATCCTGCGGCTTTCTATCAAGCGCTTATCACCCACACATGGCGACGATTTCTTTACCTTGACCTGTAGATTTCACAGACAGTTGTCTAGCTAGGTCTTCTGCTTTCTTCCAGTTTTCCTCAGCTCTGCTTTTATCCAATTCCGACTCCAGCCGGGATAACTTCGCTTTGGTGGCCATGTCTGGCCTGAGGAAATCGAGACTATACTCTCCGAACCGGTTACCCGTCAGATGAAAATGCTACCAATTCGAACCTCTGGCGCATATAGCGGACTATTTTCATAACCATTGACGAAATATACATTGGTCCCTCCCTCCTCCATTCTTACTTGTGCAGGAAGTGAATGCTTGAGATTGTAAGGTTGCAAGTAAATTTTCTTCCAATGTGTTATGCGTGAATTTTCAGCGCTAAAGCTATCATTTAAACCTATGACCAACTGTACAGTATTATTGTGCCTTTAATGGTGGAGGCAAAAGTACGGCTCATTTTATGTAATATAGTTCGTGGCCATGTTATCGCAATCTTTGTTATTTTACTAGTTATTCGGTTTATTACTTCTCTGTATGGGTAAAAATATCGAGAACGTGTATAATCAACACAGATTATCTGGACTGAAGATTAAAATATCAATATTCATGTAAATATACTTTTAGCCAAGCTTGGTTTAGAGGCTATGTCCTCCCTCCGCACTACACGTTGTACCCGTATTCTGCCTTTTTAGCCGGGCACACCGAACTGCGAAGGTGATATAAACATGTGGATAGACAATAATGTCCGAATGCTTCACTTGTTGGTGTAGATCGATTAACTGTGGTCATTAATTTATTGTGAATCATCATTAAAGACTGTCCATAGTTTTCATGTTAGGTAGATGGCTGTCTTTCTCTAAAGATTACATGATTTTGCTCTCGTGTGCTTTCATGCGTTTGGCAGTGTTACAACAACAACACTCATGCTACAACTAGAGTGATGCTGATAGTATGGGTTTGCTCTGACGTTAGGTTTGGCAAAATTTTGATCGAACATAGTATTGTTCCAAACCAACGGTAGAACGTTCCCAATTTAGAATGTTGCGTATTCTTAAGTACGGCGTAGAACACCAAATAATTTTTACGTGGAGTTTGAAACAAAAATTAGCCCTTATAAAATAATGTGCGGCGAAAGCCTCAGCATGAATCTTACCAACGTCAATATAAGGACTTTCGGGATTCATGAAGTTGAGGTTGGTGAGCGTCTCACTTTCCAAGTTCTGTATGAAGTCATTACTTTCCCACAGTCATATGCTTGTGTTGTGTTTTCAGGGGTAAAAAAAATGGAATTTGTGATTTTCTACCCCCCAAAAAAAAAAAAAAAAAAAAAAAATAGGGCACATAACCCATGTTTGGTTCAGCACCAGAAATTTTACATGATATTGTCACATGGTTATCACGCCGATCAGATATGTATGTATGCAGTTACTGTACATATTGAAATTTCTTGTGACAGTCACTGGTTTTGAACTCCCACCACACATCAGTGGTAGATCTGTAGTCTATATCACTGCATCATTTGGTTTGTTGTATCAAAAGCTGCTTTTTTGATGTGGTAAAGATAGATGAATGTAGTAATCATTCTGAGCACGTGTGTATGTCACATGGTTTTGTCTCCTGTACAACATTTGAAAAGGGAATTCTCAATGTGGTAAGCATGCCGCGGTTAGGTTCAACAGTGTTTAACATGACTCATTCAGGGAAGCATGAATGAACTGACATCACTTGGCACATAAAAGGCAACATGCCCATAACCTTCATCTTTACTTTTTCCGGACTTGCTGACAGCCTTTCTAGCACTGTTAAATAAGATAACTACTTGATAATGCCTGAGTGGTTAGACTCACTGCTTGACCCACATGCCTTCAAACATCAGGGACCTGGCCATAATAAGATATGGCCTACAGTCCATGCTGAGCCACTATCGATTTTAGGAAAGAATTTTTCTGGTTGATTTCCATGAAAGGAGTCCATGAACGGTGGTACACTTATTTACATATTTAACGACAGACCACTCGTTGTGGGTGTTATAGGATTGTAGGAAAACAATGGTGGTGTGTCTAGATACTAATCCCAAGGTGGTAAAGTTTTGACAGGAGTGCCTGCATGGTGGATAATTCCAAAAATCTATTGACATTCAGAAAACACCAGGAAGTAACTGTACTTGGTAGAACTAATGAATAAGCAACATTCGCATTTCAGATGGCAGCCATTCTTGTAGTGGGACTTTCATGGAATCTCACAAAATATTGCAGGACGACAAGAACTAGGTGCTAAATTTGGTCAAGGGCCTATCACTTAACCTAACCACAGCATGCTTACCACATTTAATATCCATATTATTAAAACTCGGCAATGCAAATCGCCTTCCTGGTCATAATAATTCGTAACAAAATAAGGGGGAAAGTGGAAATACCAAGTAGAAAGTATTACTTAAAACCTTGCTGCTTTATTAGCCACTGAAAGCAGTTTAAGCCCCATACCAGTTACATGTAAATGACAAAGGTAGTTCAATACCACTGTTAAAATGGAGCATGCCAGTGATAATGATAATGTTGAATATGTTATCCTCCTCTTTATCACAAAGCACCGACTTGCTAGGCTGTTCAGTGCAATGATGCATTCTATTTTCAACGATGTTATGAAAATAGAAATCATCCTGGTCATTGTCTTTATATGCCCTACAACTAAAATGCAATTTTCTAACTGGGATTGAAGAGGATGTTGTGCATAAGAATGCAGATCAAATGAAACCGAATATTTGGAAATGTCAAGGACATGTTGTTTTCCCCCTTTGCACACTTCTGCAAAATATTTTTGAGACCCTCTGTAAAATCAAGGTGATGAATGTATACTATTCTTTTATTTTAGATGCAGATCTTCGTGAAAACATTAACGGGCAAGACTATCACTTTAGAGGTAAGTCTGGTAGTCAGAGGATGGAGCGCAGAAATGACTGGATGAAAGCCAGTCTGTAAGGTCTGCTACTGTCATTGAAAAGGATTAATTAGTGATAATAGCTGCTGTCAGGGGTGTCCATCTCTGCAATGATGTTTGTACTTAGGACACCATATGAAGTTGATGATTTTACTTAGTGAAGTATTTCTGAGCAGTGTAAGGACAAGCTGTTATCAGGAATTGGTCAGTTAAATCCTCAGTGTGGAAATCCAAACTGGTAAAAGCACAGGTTTCATGTATCACAGATGTTTTTAGCTCTTTTTCTTCTATGAACCAGTGGACAGGTTTGAGATGTGGAGATTGATACTGAGCAAAGCAGTGACTGCAGATAATTGTTGTCCCCATTTCCATTATCCACATGTACAATAGAAGGTTTCTTTTCAAATATGAAAATCCACTAATCACACTGGAGGGTTATAACTTATAAATTTCTTGTTGATAAATAAAGCATCAATTCAAGATTAAACCACCTGTAAGAAGTAAATTAGTGGAAATGTGGGCATCAGTGTCGACTTTACCTCTACTCTTGGCTTAGCACAGTGAAGCCTGTTAGATTGTAGTCATTTTTTTTTACAGTGATAGTTAACTCTGGACTGCAGAAACAAATCTGCTTTGCCCCAAAGCAATCATTGTGCAAGTGAACTTAAATATGTTTGAACTGGCTTCAGTAATCAGTTAAAACAAATTGATAATGCTTAACGCCCTGTGTGTTCTATGTTTTGGTTCAGTTCAGTGACATCACACATATTGAGAACTTGAGTAAGGATTTCATCCTCCAATATACTGACCCATGTTCTGTTTCAATTCATGTCCTGCCTGAGACTTCAGGTTAGCAGTATTAGTTTTTCCTTGCCTAGGCCAGGCTGAGCACATGTCAGCCAGTTACAGGATTACTGGTATGTTTGCTGTCTTTAAGCTGGTGTTTCATGAAGGCATCTTTAACCAACATGCTACTAGGAGACACTGTTGGAATCCTGTGAAAAGCTGTGCTAAAGCTCAAATCAGCCAATTGATTACTTCAGTGTTAACGACTGCAATGATGTTCGTACTTAGGACACCATATGAAGTTGATGATTTTGTTTCAATAAGTGTTTCTGAACAGTGTAAGGACAAGTGGCTGTCAGGAATTGGCCAGTTAAATCCTCAGTGTTAAAATCCAAACAATCCAGTGGAAATTGCTAGAGAAAATGCTGGATTACTCCTCAGTTTTCATGTCAGTCTACCTTGATTAAGGCTAGTATATTTGAAATCTGTGTATGTATTTATACTCTTGGACCATATGTAGTGACAAGTTGGTGGACACTGCAAGACAAGGCTACTACGAGATTCTGCGAGTTCAAGTTCTGGCTTAGATATACACCATTCTCCCAAATTTTGGGGGGCTGCCAAGGCTGCATGTGTTTTACATGTAGGTACTTCCACCGCTGTACTCAGCATACCAGGTTTTTGGATTTTGGTATTTTTTTTAAACAAAGAGATAAAAAAGTAGCTGTTGTTCAAGAAGTTATGCAACTCGTCAAAGAAGGTGCCATGTAATATTTTTGACAATCGAAGTTTAGGCTCTTGGAGGGTGAAAATAGCTCCATCTGGATAGTGTGTCATTGTTAAAATAGAGTAGTCTCCCCTAGTCTTCATATTTATAAAATGGCTTATATGTGTGAGTCGCTGCCTAACATGCTTGCCAGCTTAGTAGTGACCCTCAGTTGAGAATGAGTAAAATGCTGAAGGTTCAAGATCGCACCACTGTACAAGGGTAGGAAACAAAGAGTGGAGTTTTACGTTACAGTTATTGTATGATGTGATAGGTGACGTTAATGTTTGAGTGGAGGACGTCCGTGGCTCAGTCGGTTAGCGCGCTAGGGCAGCACAATGACCCGAAGCCTCCCACCAGTGTGGTCACTGTGAGTTCAAGACCAGCTCATGGTAGCTTCCTCTCTGGCCGTACGTGGGAAGGTCTGCCAGCAACCTGCAGATGGCCGTGGGTTTCCCCCGGGCTCTGTTCAGTTTCCTCCCACCATAATGCTGGCCGCCGTCGTATAAGTGAAGTATTCTTGAGCATGGCGAAAAACACCAATCAAATAAATAAATAAATAAATAATGTTTGAGTGTCCTGTTGGATTGTACATGTCAGAACTTTTCTGATGTAAAAAACTTTGCATTCCTGCATTAGAAATCCCACGTTTGAACTTTTTCATATCTGAAAGCCAATGGACTTAATATTTGCCCGATGGATTTAGTTTTGCTTGGATATGCATTTAATGCTTTATCACAGACACACCTTGAATAAGTTGCTGTATTCATCAAACAGGCAAGGAATACAACCTCCTAAGTTGGATATTTTTTTTTGGGGTATACCTACGCAGTCACAGATGCCTGCACTGGCTGATAGCAACCCTCATTGACGATATATGAGTCTGTAACTTAACTTTCCAATTAACAGCAACAACATGTGGAAAACGGGAGTCGAAAATGACTAACTAGCAGTCACCTAAGACAAGTGCACTCTTTCTCTGCACAGTTGATGTCATGAGCTTGGCCATGATCTGTTATCATGTCAGTCATGGCATCTGTCGAAGACGCACAGCAACAAAGCATTATAACTCAAGAAATTGAGTAATATGCAAGAAAAGTGATCCATTATGCTGTTTATTGTGATAAATATGTTACACCAGCATGTTATAGAAGTGGGTACACAGTCTGATATCTTGTTTCATAAGTATATCCACTAGCTAATCAGGCTCTTGAAACTATTTAAGTCTTCTGACCAATACACCACTATGTATATCCACACCACACACAACAATACATCACTACGTATATCCACACCACACACAACAATACACCACTATGTATATCCACACCACACACAATACATCACCACATATATCCACACCACACACAATACATCACCACATATATCCGCACCACACACAATACATCACCACATATATCCACACCCCACACAATACATCACCACGTATATCCACACCACACACGACAATACATCACCACGTATATCCACACCACACACAATACATCACCACGTATATCCACACCACCCACAATACATCACCACATATATCCACACCACACACATCACCGCATATATCCACACCACACATGACAATACATCACCACGTATATCCACACCACACACATCACCACATATATCCACACCACACATGACAATACATCCCCACATATATCCACACCCCACACAATACATCACCACGTATATCCACACCACACACGACAATACATCACCACGTATATCCACACCACACACAATACATCACCACGTATATCCACACCACCCACAATACATCACCACATATATCCACACCACACACATCACCGCATATATCCACACCACACATGACAATACATCACCACGTATATCCACACCACACACATCACCACATATATCCACACCACACATGACAATACATCACCACGTATATCCACACCGCACACAACAGTACATCACCACGTATATCCACACCACACACAACAATACATCACCACATATATCCACACCCCACACAATACATCACCACGTATATCCACACCACACACAACAATACATCACCATGTATATCCACACCACACATGACAATACATCACATATATCCACTCCATACACAAGAACAACTTGTAGTATTTGTTTTTGTATTTAACTATCAAGGGGGACTGGTTACCACTAAGGCTGGATATGGCTGTGAATACCACTGTTGGTCACATGTTTGTATGACTTGGACACACATCCGTTGAAATTGGACAAAAAAAGCAAGTTTGACCAGTGGGGTACAATATTATTGGTGCCATTTCTAGTGTTGCCAGCTTGCAAATAACTTGAAAGCAACATTACTGCTGCAGTACTGCCAATGTAGCATTAAGCAAACTCTACTTCCAGTGTAATCTTGAGCCACCATTTATTCGCAGAACTTGGCAATGAATGAAACTGACGAGAAGACCTTGACAGCCAGCATGTTCACTCAATTTTGTCACGTTGATAAATTATACACTTGTAGAAAACTGAACTGCTATGATGTTAACACTTAGGACACCATATGAAGTCCATGATTTTACTTTAAAAGTGTATCTGAGCAGTGTTAAAGTTACCAGTAAGTCAAAAAAAAAAAATGGAAGTACTTCATGCACTTAACTGTTTCCATGTTAATATTTATAGGTCGAGGCCAGTGATACCATTGAAAATGTGAAGGCCAAGATTCAAGACAAAGAAGGTATGTGTCAGAGTTGAAGAGAGCGTGTGAAAAAGCACTTTTGACCACACTGCGCTGATGACAAATTTAAGACCCTTCTGACTGAGAACTGATTTTAGCCCTAGCATTACCATGTTCCTAAGCTTTGTGGTCTCTACAGGAGTCCAGTGTATGTTTTGTGTTTGTAGGTGCAGTGCTTGCTCCCTGTTTTCAGATTTCAGTTTCCAGGAGGATTAATGGTAATTCAGTGTTCAGTAATCAAAGGGAATACAATGTAATACTCCTACATGGAGGAAGAAAAAAGGATTAGATGGTAAGATCTGAGGGAAAATGCTGTGCATGACAGAAAATTAAGATTTTGATCAACAGTCTAAAATTTATGATATCAGAATTTCCAGCGATGTAACATGGCCAAGTACAGATTGCCATGTCAACTCTTATGTCTGGAAAATCAAGATTGACTTCCTTCACATATGTGAAAAAATTCTTTACATTGCCTAAGTTGTTGATTTACCATCCCTGTTCTTGAGTTTAGGACTTCTCACATAACATTGTCATTATAACACGACTGGATGCAATTAATACCACAAAAGACCTAAAATTTTGTCCAAAAAAGTGCATTTTAAAATCAAATAAATATCTTAAAATATTACTTCAGGTGCTGAAACTTACATTTTTCCAGAAGGAAACAAACCTCCTCAGTAAAAATGAGCAACTCAGTTACGGACAAAAATGTTAGGCCAGTAAGTTCTACTCCTGATCATCAGTGGAACTTCATTAGTAGTGCTTGGCTTTGAGGCTTAGATGCAGCCGTGAGTTCAAGTCCAGCTCATGCTGGATGGCCGTACGTGGGAAGGTCTGCCAGCAACCTGAGGATGGTTGTAGGTTTCCCCCGGTCTCTTCCCTGCTTCACCCACCGCAATGCTGGGTGCTGTCGTATAAGTGAAATATTCTTGAGTACGACGTAAAACACCAATCAAATAAATAAATAAATTAACAAGGCTTAGTTGGTATTTTTTATTTGTATGTTGTATACCTGTGCTTTGAACATTAACAGTTAATTACACAGCCCTGTGGACAATTTGATGTGCATTTTTGATATGAACTGTCTGCATGAAATACTTTTGGCTATTCCTGTGTGCAATTCCAGAGCAACTGGTCACTGCAATGATGACAAACTTAGGACACATCTGACAGATCACTGATCTTACCCCTAGCGTTACCAAATTTCTGAGCAGTGAAAAAACGCCTACAGGTTTAGTTTGAAGACATCTTGGTAATATATTTATGTACTTGTATATGATTGTTTCAAGGAAAGTCAGGAGAATTGAGGGGGAGGGAGAAGGGGGCTTACTCTTGGTTTCGTGCTCATTAGCTGTGATGAGCATTATTATTTGACATGCATTTTTGAATTGTGATTATATTTGACTTCACATCAGCATTTTTTTTTTCTGCCTGTCTTATTGTTGTAACATACCTAACCCTTACTCAACCAGTACTTCTTCTGTCTGATATCTTATTCGGTGTTTTGTTTCAGGCATTCCTCCTGACCAGCAGAGGTTGATTTTTGCGGGCAAACAGCTTGAGGATGGCCGCACCCTGTCGGACTACAACATCCAGAAAGAGTCCACGCTGCATCTGGTACTGAGGCTGAGAGGCGGTGCCAAGAAGAGGAAGAAGAAGAATTACACCACCCCAAAGAAGAACAAACACAAGAAGAAGAAGGTTAAGCTGGCAGTCCTGAAATATTACAAGGTGGGAAACAGTTAAAATTGCATACTGCGCAGAAAACTAGAAACACAAACAAAGCCGAAGTAACCTTGACTTGAAACAAATCTATAGTATTATGGCATGGTGTTGTGGGTAAACTTTTGGCATGCCTACTGTGTTTGTAAAATTGTTTCATTCAGGGTTCTAGCATTTGTTGACTTCTTGTCTGACCAAAGCAGATTCCGTTTGAAAACAAGTCTCATTACGTAAAATTCAGTTATGCCCCTTCTTGTGATCTATTGGATTGTGTGTGTGTGTGTGTGTGTGCATGAACACTCTGTTTGAAGAATTGCATCACCTTTGTATATACCTTTGTATTTTGATCACCAACAACGTGGAATGATCTGTTTATAACTCTCCTGCGATGCTCATATCTCTAAGTTCAGAAATTTGTGGAATTAATTCTTTTTGAAAAGAATAAGTAATGAGATGATCAATTTTCCAATACATGCTATTTTTTGACTTTATTTTTCTGTTTTAGGTGGATGAGAATGGTAAAATCACCCGCCTGCGTCGTGAATGCCCCAATGAGGAGTGTGGGGCTGGAGTGTTCATGGCCTCTCACTTTGATAGACAGTACTGTGGGAAGTGTTGCCTAACATATGTCTTCAACAAGCCAGAAGAACGTGCATAAAGCACTGTTTTCTGTACATTCATCAAAATCGAACGTGATTTAATAAATCATGCAAAAAATATCTTAATATAATTGGTCTCTTTACTTGGTTGTGATTAAATTTCAATGGTGAGGTTAAAATAAGTCAGAGGATAGTGCCATCATGGTGTACATCCGTCTGTCTGTTACTGCGAAATCTTGGGGATCAGATTGACTTACAGTTTTGAAAGTTGGTGGAATCATTTCGCAGTGAGTAGAAAACTGATCAAAAGTAAATATTGTCTGGCAGTATCATTTGCAACAAAAAAGAAAGAAAGAAATTTGGTTTAAAACAATGACGCCTATGTTCCAATGGCCAGCAGGCTCAGAAACTGTAAATGACAGTGTTGAGGTTGGATTTGGCTTGCACAGAGCTCTTGTTGAGTACTTCCAGTCCAAGAACTGAAAGAAACTAAATTTGGACTGAGGAACGCTGCTCTGAGATGACTGACAAACAAAATGTCTGAATGTGTCAGACATCACTGCGTTGATTGTAGTGTACTGGCTTACTCAAGAATAATTCACTCCCACAACAGTTGTTTGTTTTGGCCTTGAGGAAACAACTAGCTTTTTGTAAGTAACTAGGTTGGATTCCACAATGCCAGTTTTGACTGAAGTCAAAAACTTGAAATAGGACTTAAGGTCATTGTATACTTGATTGATTGAATACATGAAAATGGAATACATTTAGGCACACCTGCCCAAAGTTGAATCCCACGGACGATAAACTGCATATTCCAGGATTCAAGTTTGGGCTTGGGTCAAAAAGCAGACTTTTAAGTAAGACCAAGACAACCCAGTGAAAGCTGACAGTCGCAGTTTGTCCCAAGCTGTGGAAGCAAGCCTTGCGGATTTGCCACTACGATTGAGCCAACTATGCATGTGGCCAAGTGATTTAAAGACCTTTCACAAAATATGTAACAGGTGGAACTTCTGATGTCAGTTGAGCTGTGTCATGTACATTCGTTGGTTAATTATTTTTGTCTGAGATTTGGTACGATTGATTGCTGTTTGAGTTGAAAGTGAACAAAGTTTGAAAGATTGCTCGAAAGTGTTAGTGATTGCATTCACTTCGACTGTGACGCAGACAAAATAAAGTTTAGATACAAACAGCTGATAGCCCATATAATGTTGATATTTTTCTCTTGTTTCAATTGATTTATTTATTTGACAATGGGGTTTCATGTCATACACCTGAATATTTCACTTATACGAGGGCAGCTAGCAGTATGGTGGGAAGAAATCTGAGTCTGCGATATTTCATCAATGTTAAATGAGACACATCCATATTTCATATTTTGCGACATTCATTCAAGGTAGATGTCAGAATGCTAAATAAGAAGGGAGATCATTAAGCTCGCTGAAGTAAACCCAGGGGAATCCCATGACTGTGGCAGACTGGTCTTGTCATCACATTTATCAGGTGTTCACAGTTTTAATGAAGTCCTGAAGTTGAGTTAAAATCGCGTTTTGATTTTGTTTTAAATCGGAACTGGTTTTGCGGAATCTGCCCCGCTGACCTGTAAGAGAAGCGTGTCTGAACAGCGTTTGTTCTCACAGTATTTGCCTCCCTTGTTTTACTATTCCTGTTGGGGTACACGTAGTCCCGTTTACGAGTAAAACATAGATCCGTTGCATTCTTAGTAGAACATCTCACAGACAATAAAGTAACGTCAGTCATGCTTTTTCGAAGCATAATCATTGTTGTAAAGAACCGTTTATATCCAAGCAAAAACAGAACAATCGGGCTGTAACAGTTTTTTCTCTACATGCAGCGGATGAATACTGAAAAGAGGTCAGAGGTCGTGGGAGCCGGGATATGATTGGAGGACACCTGCTGCTCGAATTTACAACATTGTCAAGGGACACGCTAAGCATGAGTGGGAGGACACAAGCGGGACTTTTGTGAAGTAACGAAAGGAATGTTGTATGAGAAATGAATTAGCTGCCATAAGTAACGACGAGTTCCGGGACCACGTGCGATAAACATGTCGTTTCAGTGAGAATGGCCCGTGATCGATTGACAGTGGCCGGAATTTGGGGGCCGAAGTGACCGGTGTTTTGGTGGAGGGGGACGGACCCGCTTGCTGGCCTCTGTTTGTGGTGTTGTAGTGTATATCT
This sequence comes from Acanthopleura granulata, assembly GCA_016165875.1. Taxonomy (NCBI): domain Eukaryota; kingdom Metazoa; phylum Mollusca; class Polyplacophora; order Chitonida; family Chitonidae; genus Acanthopleura; species Acanthopleura granulata. Next base: position 43,021,296 of record JABBOT010000001.1, on the reverse strand, counting down.
AAACGCCATGTACATGTATGTACCTGGCTAGGTGTTGTGTTGTACAGGCTATCGTGCATGATCATACCTGTCTTACTTTTATCTGTGGTCTCGTCAGTGCACCGTAGATAGTCACATACCGGCCCGTCGCATTCCACTCTATACAGTACACGGAATATACCTGTTGGGATTTACAAGTTACATCTGGAGTGGAGAAATTTAGAAAGATTTTGTTGCGAAATATGTTCTCTATGTGGCATTTTGTTTTTTGGGACGAGAAAGGATTTACATGTACCTGTGTTGGGATGGCTGATTTCGTGTAAGTTCAGTATTATAATCACAGACCAAGAGAATTTACCTACCAGGAATTATGGCCTCTGGAGTGAATTTTATGGCATCCCCTCTGGTGGTCTGGGTATGTATAAAACTGTTACAAAGTGTAATTTACAGTTTCAAACTGATTATGTAACCTTAATGTTAAATGATCTGGTAAATTATAGGTCTATAAATTTTATTAAAGGAATAATGGTATTTGCTTTGTTCATTCTAATCTTGCAAATTTCGTAGTTCACTTTTGCCCCGTTGCATTTCATTCATTTGTCATGTTCAACAAGCCTTTTACTTTATTCAGGATAATGAGAGCATATGCAGTACTGTAATTCTGTGAACCACTTGTCAGTAAAAAATATAATATGCTTGATATTTTATTATGTTATTACGTAACTGGGCATTTATATATTATCTCTGGATGATTACATTTTCGTTTTTATATTTGGATCCGCACCATAGACATAAAAAAGTGAATATAGTTGTCGAGGGCTAATTGTATTATGTTACAACTGGACTGGTGCAAAAGAAGTTAAACATATCTGGATTCTTGGGATGTCTTTCACCTCTCACCCACATAATATATCTGGTGGTGAAACTTCACTGGTATGCAATGCAATACATCTTCTCTTCACATATGTGGATTGTATGACAAAAGTTATGACATTTCACTGTTGTGTGGTGGCTGTTCACAAATCTGACATAGTCTAGAGAAAACGGTTACAGTAACATACATGTGAACCCGACTTTGAAAAATCTCTTGTGATTGCATGGTTAAGGTGCAGTTAAGACTGCAAGTGGTGTAACCTCACTGATCAAGGGCCTCTGGTCTGTAGGCAGACAAGACCTTAAACTACATCATGTTTATCATGCAATTCTCAAACCAGTATCATTCGTCAGCCATGTAAGCAGAACGTAACCCACTGACAGTTTAATGCATTAAGTTTTAGGTTGATACTAATCCCATGTTGTTGAGTGGCTAAGACACATGAGACGCAGGTTCAAAATATGGTTGAATCCATAGGGAATTTGTGGATTTCATCTGTACCACCTAATGTTTGTTGCAGACCACTTCCCTTGCACTAATATGGTGTAGATACATATGATTACATCATAGTTTGTCAGTAACTTGCCAATGATTTGTGGTTTACACTGAGATTTCTCCACTCTCTGAATGCCATTGAATAAGCTAAAAATTGTTGAGTAATGTGTTAAAAGAACAGTCAAATAAGTCACTTTATATTAAAGTATTGACCAATCTGGCTGAAAAGAACTTCTAAAGTTTGTAAACTAAAAGTGTTTTCAGTTTCAATGTGCATTTGGTTTATAGGTGGAAACCTTTCAACCAGAGGGCTCTGCAGCTCTTCAGTACAAGGATTTATATGATGGGGTTTTTCTGAACGATGTGCTGCAGCAGATGTAAGTTACTTCAGAAACAAAATATTAAATATATACTGTAATGTTGTAAATCTTCAACCTTTTCCACCACTAAAGCGCCTTTTTTCAGTAGAATTTGTACATGCAATTGGTTATAAAACTTACACTATATATGATTTGTTTGTCTAATGCTCATAGACTTTTTTTTTTACCATATAAATTAAATATAGGTGTAAGTACCAAATTGTTCATTTGTGAGTTTCTGTCTATTTATGGTGAGTTAATTGATCGTGAGTGCTGCTAATTGCTCACGTTTGGTATGTATTTGTTAAAATCAGTGGTGTTCATTTAATCCAGGAAATTACTTAGCTGGAATAAATCAACACCAGGGAGTGGGCCATAAGTTTAGTGGTTAAAGCTGCTTACATGTACATAGCTTTCATTCACTAGGACTCACCAGGCACAGGTTCAAACCCAACCTTGAACCAGGAATTTCAAGATTCAGCCTCATAGTCTTATTCAGTATTGTTGAAATATAAATTCAACTTTGCAGTAATATTACTCACGTGATGTAAAGCCTCAACTCATACATTCGGCATAAAACTGTACAATTTCTGCTGTTTTTGTCCTCAGTGACCCCAGGCCAGGCTATAACAACATAGTGCGAGATGTGGATGATGAAAACACGCGTCTCCTCAACTGGGATGTACTCATCAACAACATTAGAGCCTACTACACGGTAAGTACTATTAAACTGTCCAACATGTACCAGTTTTAATGTGGGATGGTGTATATATAGAGTAGAGGACAGGATTATGTTAGTCTTCCACTGCCTGGGTGGCCTAGTGGTTAGAGCGTCCTCCTCAGAGTTAGGGATTAGTCCTGGATCAGGTTATACCAAAGACTTTGAAAATGGTACTTGTTGTTGCCTCGCTTGGTGTAATGCACAGAGAGGCTAAAACAGGGAAACAGGACTGGTCGGCTCAGTGTCAGTATAATGTGACTGGGTGGGATGTCCTGTCTGGTGTCTTCGGCATAATGTTCAAGTGGCGGCAGCATTTTGGTGGCATAAACTCCCTATGCCGCAAAAAGACACAATACATGCACATTCTAAGGACTCCTCGTCATCATATGACTGAAAACTGTGACGTGCGATGCAAAATCGAAGCATGCATACACACATAAATGTTAATTGTCTGAATTATATTCTTAAACTGCTTGAGTATCAGATATTACAGCAATATTAATGATATTCTGTCGGTAGCTCTATCTAAACATATAGACTACCATGTTAAAGGACACGCAAGCCTTATGGTGCTGTGTGCTGTGAAGCGGTGACATCAGCACCGAGTTGTCACTGTTTTGTACATGTAAAGCTTAGTGAGTCTGTGTATTTACACAGTACCATGCTTAAGTCTTAACGAGCCAATGACTGACTGGGTCCTTGTATATGTGTGAATTAAAGCAAGGGTTTTCAGAGCTCAAAATGCACGTACATTATAGTACATACTTGTAGTTACATGTATGCTGGCAGGTGCACCTCTGGATGTTGAACTGATATAAATTTACATTTACATCAGTACTACACCACTACTCATGTATGAGTGTACAGAGATTATGCCATGACACGACCGGCTGTACAGCTGAGCTGCTGATCATGACTTGAAATTAAAGTTACACATGGCTCTGACCAACTCATAACTGACTTGTACACACAGTTCTTTGTCATATGATTCCTATCTTGATTTGTTCTGTTGATAAATCATGGTCTGAAACATAGTTGTGTATTACCTGTGTACATGTATTTATTAAGTTACGAATGGATGACTGAGAACACAGATCTATGGAAGGCCATTTGTGACACTCGCATTCATTATTTAAATCTTCGCTTTTAGTGTAATTGATGATATATTGCTGCAAGCTGTTGTTTATCTGATCCAAGCTGAATCTCTTCCCACAGCGGAACAAAATACCTACTTTGCATGACAACATCTTAAAGGAAGTCTTTCATCTGGTTTTTTTTTGTGTGTGTGTGTGTGTTTTTTCGCAGGTATTCTATTACCATATTTTACTTCTGTATCTTTGTACTTGTCTTCATGTCCATACTCACTCATTAATACTAGCAGATTGTACCTTATCATAGAAAAGGAAATGTGGACTCTGAAGAACAATGGGATGGTTTCTGGGCAATTTTCTTTAAGGCTGAAGAGTTTGGCTGGGTGGATACACAAGCTTTGTTTCTTTCTACACATGAAATCTACATAATTAAAAACACACGCAAACACCAGTATGTGTATGTGGGAAAATAAAACCAGACATGAACGTATAACTTACAAATGCATAGAAAAACCGTTAACCAATAAACCTGTCATGTGAACTGGCAAATTGGCCTCTTTCTTGTTGGGTAAATTGGTTTGTATGTAGAATGTTATCTGCCATAGATGTGGTGCGAAGCCTCCTACATATGTACAGTAGTGAGGCATGTTACAGACACATGTACCAGCTGACTGCTTGTTTGAAGTATATTAGTGTAGACAACCAGCTGTGCCAGTCTCTGCTTCCTTAGTAACTCATAGCCATATCATGTTGGGCTACCCTTAAAAAATTCTTTGTTGGGTGGAAATCGACCTCATGCGGAAAAAATGTGCTAATGATGACTTTTGTTTTTTTTTGAAGTTGTCATTAAGACAAACAAATTTCTATCAACAGCCAGATAAAAAGCTTTTTAGGACTGTTGATCTGGTTTTGGTCAGCAATTATGTGTTTAATGAATTTGTGGTCATTAGCTGAACTTATTAATTTATTTTATTTGTAACTTACGCCATACTCAAGAATTAATAGTCATAATACAAAGCTGTGATAAGGTCACCTTTTTCCAATATTATATGTAGTTCTGCTGAACTACCCTCATGAAAACCATCTGTTTTGAATAACCGTATGGTGTAAAAACACTGTTGAAAGCCATGCTCTTAACTGACACTCCTGTCTGTGCTATGGCTCTGTGTTCAAATAATCCATATCTCAGTATTTTCTCTGATGTTTTTGATATTACATTTACGATTTACATGGATGTTCTATTGTGATGTGGCCAAGTGTAAATATATATCTCCAAGAAAACCTACAAGTTCATTGGACCTATCAAGATGAGGAGATATGAATTGGTCTGTGGCCTCAGAGACACTTAGCACTAGCCATTCCACCCCCTGCTGTTTTTCCCACGAAGTGTCAGACACCTGACAGCAGTCTAGAACATTGCCCTTTGTTCCATAATCTTTGGTCACTTAAGTGAATAAATATGAATAAAAACAAAATAAGGCTCAGTGACATTCTCAGTATGAGCCATTGCACAATGATTTTCAAATGGAAAATGAGTAGAAAATGGGTTCCTCGGATGATTGACTTCAAATAGGGTTTGAGAGGTAATTTGAACAGTCTGACACTGTCTGTGTTATTGTTTTGCCAAAAAAAATTGACAGTGAGTGGTAGAGTGTGACCTGTTTGGACTCTGAGAATGTGGTTATGATTATTCAAGTAATTGGTCAAACAGGTTGAAGGCTTTAACATTCATGTATTTGTTAAATCGCACATCTTCATGACTAATGTAAGTAAGTATAATTTCAACAATTTCAGTCTCATCATAGTAGTGGTTTGCCTTAATTTGAGGACCTTATATGAGTATAAAAAATGTCTCATTAACTGTCAATGTCATTAGCTTCACCAACTTTTATAACACTTCAGGAAGAAAAGTTTCTTGTCCGTATTTTCTTCTAAATCATGTCACCATATTAGGAATTTTTCCTGGGCAAACTACCGGCTTAAAGAAAAGTCGGAGGAAAACATTTCATGCTGGCCCAGAATTTATTACACATCAAGAAGGTCACGATCTAAATGATCTAGACAAACAACAAAAAAAAAAAAAAATTACATTTATTCTCAAATATCTAAGAGATGGCATAAACCTTCAAGTTTTTACATTCTGCTGATTTCATCTGTCAGAAATATAACTGTCTACACACAGGGTGCATTATGTGCTCTGAAAGGTGATGTAAATGCTGGTGGTTGTTTTAAGGTGTATGCATGCATAATTTATGCAGAATTCATCTGGTACATTAAAGTAAGATGTCAGTGTACAGTGATTACATGGTTTACTGAGCATGTTATTTTGACATCATGTTGCATGTTGATATCCGTGCAGGTGATGAATTGCCAACGATGTGATGCACATGTGGCATAAAGCCATCCAATCATAAGGGGATTTCAATAGACAGTGAAATGCTCAGGACAAGGGGCTGGTCTTTGACACATTGGTGTAGCCATATTACAAGACACATTAAGGGAAAAATTCTCTTCTGTTGACAGGAAAGTTGGCATTTTTTGTGATACAGATGGTTGTATTTTTGTGGTGTAAGTGATTGTATTCTATGGTACAAGTGATTGCACTGTGCTGTACTAGGATTGTTTTTTCTAGCATGTGTGGTGTACTAGTGATAGTATTCTGGTGCACAAGTAATTACATTCTGGTTTACAAGTGATTGCTTTCTGGTGTGAAAATAAAGTTAGTAGGTCATCCTTAAAATCTGTTTTTTTGAGCTTGTCTGTACCCTATGCAAAGAAATAAGATACATGGAGGTTGGTAGGGAATTCTTCCTCTTTTATTCTAGCTCTTTAAAAAGATAGGAATTTTAAAGACGGCCCTTTTTTGGAGGATCTGTCTTAAGGATTCTTAAGAATGGTCCTAGTAGTGTAGAACAGCTCCAGAGTATCTTGTTTGTATGAAAATTGGCCTAAAGAGTATAAGGCTGTGAGGCTTGGTACATGTGCATAGGCCATGGAGTTACAACATTGCAATGTCTTGGTATTAATGAAAGAAACCCGATGTGGCAGTGGCAGCTGTCTTACCTGAGGCAGCTTTACATACAGTTTTACACACATCAGACACAACCTCACCTCTGTGACTCACCTGTGTTTGTCAGTATGTACTGTTAATGTTTGTACAAAGTATTAGTACAAAGATCTTTGACCTATTCCCCCAAGGATCAAAAAGTTTCTTTATGGACCAACTGTCCCAGCTTCAAAGGGCTAGACATACCTATATACTACACTGCAGGTAAACATACCAGGTATGTGCTTTAGCTGGCATGTCACAGTCCAGCCATATCGACAAATCACAGATTTTCCCATTGCATAGTTTACTCTAACAACATATTATTGACCAAAGTAAAAGATCTGATATCAGCTTCCAGTATTACTGATAGAGTATACTTGTAAGTGCTTTCTTCACAACCACAAGTATGATAAGCATATTCTCTGTCTGGTGTAACATGCACTTGACTTCATGGGAAAATGACACAACCTTTTTACTGAGTATAATTCTCTGTCTGGTGTAACATGCATTTGACTTCATGGGAAGATGACACAACCTTTTTGCTCAGTATAATTCTCTCTCTGGTGTAACATGCACTTGACTTCATGGGAAGATGACACAACCTTTTTACTCAGTATAATTCTCTGTCTGGTGTAACATGCACTTGACTTCATGGGAAGATGACACAACCTTTTTACTCAGTATAATTCTCTGTCTGGTGTAACATGCACTTGACTTCATGGGAAGATGACACAACCTTTTTACTCAGTATAATTCTCTGTCTGGTGTAACATGCACTTGACTTCATGGGAAGATGACACAAACTTTTTACTCAGTATAATTCCATACTGTAGATGCATATCTAAAGGGTGTGTCTCTGTAGGTTAAATTTGTTAATGATACGAGCACTGCATATGTACAACCAGTTCATGAATCTGCACTACAGACCACATTTCTCAAAACATGCACCTGTTGTTAAAGGTCAGACAGTCTTGTGGGCCACACATGTTCTTTTCTTACTTGTTTTAAATAAAAGTTTTTTCAGGGTTCTCACTGGAAAATAACTGAAGGACTTCATCCATTGACTTTCATTAACTGTTCATTAAGTTATCGTCAGCTCTTTTGGTGAAATTAAATCTTATATCAACACATTAAACAGTTTCCTTCATGTATTGGAAGGATTGATGAAATAAGGTATGCATATTATTTTGTGTGATAATATATGTAAATGATATGATATGATATGATATTATCTACTGGATGTACATGTATGTAGATGTCTTCTGACTTTGTACAGAAATGCTCTGTTTGAAAACTCATTTGATCTGCAAATTTTAATATAGACCTGTCCTAGTGTGGGTCTGTCTTATATGTCTCAGTTTTTTATATCACTGCAGCCAACTGAAATTAACTTCAAGTCATTTACCCACAGAATACATGCAGGGTTGGTTAATTATACTCCTGCCCCATTTCCCACATGATAGTAACTGGGTCACAGTGTGAAGATAGGGTATTTTCATTGTTAAAACATCGACATGTCTATTGTCCCTGAAAAAATCAACAATGAAGGAGTGTAAGAATGATGTGAAGTAACACTTAGTTAGAGAAAGTATCCAGCTTTATTTTTAGATTATTACGTGTGTAGGACAAATGTGCACTTTAGTTTTGCATCATTTGATCCAAGAATAAAATTTTAAAAAATGGGGGCTTAAAATGCCTTTAGTAATAATTGTTTTCCTGTGTAGATTACCTGGTACTTAGCTTACATACCCCAATTGCTACTGAAGGTCTTCTTCCAGGTAATGACTGTGCTAGTTTGTGCTGCTAATGCCCCTTCTCTGTCATTACTGAACTCACCGCCCTATACCCGTACAGACCGTCTCCAATTTCATTTAACTCTGTGTTACTTTACACCAGCCGTAATTATGCTTACCACTGCTCTTTTGCCACCCCAGAATTAATGCACAGCAGTAAACTACCTGTCTTTTATCAGTAGTATTGATTCATTGTTGTAATAGGTCCCCCCCATTGCCATTACCCATATATGGACCATGGCCATAGCAGTTCTTCTTGACTTGGGCATGTTACTGAGTCCAATGCCTTTGCCCATATAAACTCCCTGCTCAAATTCCGAGGTATTTTTAACCATTGGTCTTACAACTAGATGTTTTAGTCCTTCCACTTCGTAAGCTCTTGTTAGCCAAAGCCATAAAAGTTATGATAACAATTTATTGGTAATGTGTGAAAACATTTGAATACCGACTTAGTATATCCGCCACACGGCTCATGCGGTTAGTGTTTGTTGAGAAGGTACTTATGCTCTTTACCTCAGCTGTTTGTTTATGCTGCCAGTAATTGGCTGCTAAGCTATTTCATGAATGTAGATGTTCATTTGGTTTGGAAGACATTGTTGCTTGTCAGCGCAATTTGTACATTTGTACATCTACCTAATTTGATTTTATTAAACAGTGTCCTGTCAGGCAATAAGCGTGTTTATCTACAAACAGCAATTGCTTATAGAGCTGCTTGTGTTTAGTTAAGTGATGTGCAGCTGTGTGCGCGAGCACTGTTACAGCAAGTTAAGCGTCCCATGCGCAGAAAAGCGAGTTCAGTGTTCCCACGAATTGTTGACTGCTGGGGTAGTATTGTTAATTATTGATTCACGGAGCAGAGTCCCCGTTAGCTGGCTGGTTGAATTATTTATGTCCCAGGTGGGGTGTGATTATCAGGTAACGGGGCCTAACGAGTCCACTCTGACAACGCAGAGGTGTCCTATGGTAACCCTTAACACCAGCCCCCTCCGCAACCTGACCACTTTCTTGCAGCTGGCTAGTCAGGAAACGTGTCCCTAATGTGATTATTTAATATGGACTGATTGAGGAGTTGATATTAAGTGACTGGGCTTTGTTCTGCTGTGACACACCAGATTGATGTCTCCGGGGCTCCTTTTAACAGCCAGGCTGCCGTTTCCATGGCAAATCTGAACGTAGCCAGCACGAAGCATATTATGGGCATGTTTTAATATTTTCACATTCACCTCTTTTTTGGAAGGGGGGGGGAGGGGCAGTGTTATAACATCAATAAAATAAATAATAAAAGGATATGCAGCTTGTTTGTCACCTATGACAAAAAAGTGACTTTAGTTACAATTTCAGTTTGTGTGTTCCATATTCAGTTTTAATCTGCTCTACCAAAGACTGTCTCTTGATTGGGAAAGGGCATAATAAATAATCTGTTATTGCCATATACATGTACATGTGTGTAAACAAATAATGTGTATATATACATGTATGAAGCTTGAAGTGCAGTTGTATGTGCAGTATTGAAGCTCTCCATACACCCACTTATTGTTATGGTGTTCATGTTACATGTTACACCTTAAACCCCATTAAACATTTTACATCTTTGTGGAATCAGATTTATTTGTATGACTTATTTGTACCTGTGTGTTTGTATTCCTACTGTGTAGTTTGTAATGTTCATCTGTCCATTTGTCAATATCTGCCCTGAGATCCATTTTGCCAGCTAACTTCGGTTTTATGAAAAATACAAATTTGATCAAAAACAAATCAATATTATGTTTTGGCTCTAAAATTCCATCTGTTTTGAATGCTCTGGTCCCTGTGAAATATCAAATAGTGTGCATATATTTCTTCACTGCATGGGCTAAGGCTTGTGTGTAATATTTTTGTTTATGACTTTATGCGCTCATATGAATCTGATTTTAATCCTTCCTGGAGAATAATTGATTATGAAATTCGTATTTTCCATTTTCTAGAATTGTGTTGTATGGGATCAGAATCAAGCACTCGTAAAACTGAGATATTTGACAATTTGAGCAGATTTTCAGATGTTATATTGTGCATGTATTTCAGCTTGACTGGCAATGTCCGAAAGATGCAAGGAAATAATAAAGTCAACATTCCATTGATTGTTCGAGATGAGCAATGATTCTAAAGCCTGATTTGTGGTTTTTGGATGTATCTCTGGAGGACTATCTGTTGAATCATGCCTGAGGTTTAGGAGTAGTAGAATTAAGAAGTAGAATTTTTCAATAAATTACCCATCATAAAAAAAAATGGAAAAGAACACATTGAATGAAAGTGCAATCACAGCGTCATTGAGAATTTCTGAGACACAGTACAATGGGAGTATACATTAAATTACAACTGTTGTTCTGCTCAAAACTGCATACTTTGAGTTTCTGTTTTCTTTGCATTCTTGTAAAGTTTGCAAGGTATTAAAATGATTGTATTGAGCATAAAGGTGTGGCAGAATGTCCTTCATAGTTTTGGAAGGCTTGAATGACTAACACACAGGTGTTTTCATGTGTTCAGTTATTTATTTATTTATTTATTTATCTATTTGGTGGATGTTTTTTGCTGTACTCTAGAATATTTCGCTTACTCAGTTACAGCCCATAGTATGGTAGGACCAGTGTTAATATGAAACATGCACACAAACATGGTGTGATTTAGAGAGCTTTTCTAGGTTTCTGGTGAGAGGACTAAGGTACATTCTTATGATAAACTTATAAACTTTTATTTTTTTTAAAGTTTGTTTAACAATTCAGGTACATGTCTTGATGTGATCCATTTTAACTACAGAAAGGGTGCATGTTTGTCTACGTTTGTTTTGTTATTCAAATGCATTTTCATTACAGAGTCATGTACAATATTCAGCTACTGTAAATCTTCAACCTTTTCAGTCAATTAAACACTGTTTAAGGGGTAGTTTATGCATACAGTTATTGTAAAATGAAACCAAAAATGATTTGTTTGTGATACCATAGGTATAAGCTTCATAAAACGATAAGAATTATTTCTCCAGGCCCTATAGTTCTCCAAGAAAATACTGAAATATTGCTTTCATCGGTGATTGAAAAGATTGAAGAATCAGGGTAATTATGTAAACTGTGATAAGTACGTATTAAGAGTATTTTTTTCTCTTTGCACATTTCCAGATACATTCTGCCATTTGCTTTAGTAATCAGTCTGCTTACATGTATGCTGAATGGATTGATTCTCATCATGCTGTAAGTGATGTACTTGTGTGTGGATAATCAATTCATTAGGGCGTAATATTGTTATGCAGAATATTTTGTTTATGGTTCTCTCAGCTTCTTGGGTGCAGGATTGACAAGTACCTGACAAGCATTTATACATATGGCAAACAGATTTTCACCTGAAAAATTATTTATTTATTTATTTATTTGATTGGTGTTTTACACCTTACTCAAGAATATTTCACTTATACGACGTCGTCCTACATTATTGTGGGAGGAAACCAGACAGAGCCCGGGGGAGACCCACGGCCATCTGCAGGTTGCTGGCAGACCTTCCCACATATAGCCGGAGAGGAAGCCAGCATGAACCTGAAAAATTAAGCTCACTGTATATTGCCATATTGGTGGAAAGCGGTTTTTGTCCAACAAAACTTCAGACTGTTCAGACAGCTGAACAAGCACCGTAGTTTTTCTCCAGCTTCCTACCCTGCTGTTGGGGAACCGCCGTTGTCAAGGGCGGGTTAGCGCAGCACAGTGACAGAGGAGCCTCTCACAGATGTCGCTGTCAGTTCAAGTCCAGCTCATGTTGGCTTCCTCTCCTTCTGTGCATGGGAATGTCTGCCAGTAACTACTAAAACACCAAATAAATAAATAAAACACAAAAAGATATTGAGAACTCACATGTAATGTTACATGATTAACAGTCAATCATACATATCTTGCCTGATTTCTCATCAAATGATCATCTTTTTTGTTCCAAATTTTTACATTAGAAGGTTAAATTCATGAAAAATTCCTTAAAAATACATGTAGGCAACTGTATTCTTAATTGCTTGGTGTATAATTTTTTATCTATTGCATGGAGAACAGTTTTTAGTGCAGCCGACATAACATTGGGAGATGTGCCATGAATACACACAGGACAGAGATTTACAGACGAAGGCTTACCTTCTGTACATACATGTATATTGCAGTGAGGGGTAGTAGTTGTATGAAATAAACCTGTGACCAGTGGTTACTTCAGCACTGATATTTAGGCCACGCACCCAGTGACAGGGAAGGGAGTGTGCCACTGCACAGGTATATTTAGCCAAGGATTGGAAGCCTGGCAAAACCTGTGTCTGCATATTGTCCTTCCTGTTAGAGAGAATTTGTTTCTCAAATATAACCTGGCTCAGTGGAATGTAGCTGTTCAAAGGCAATATTTCTGCTCCCGTGCTTATCGACAAAATCTTCGTGATGGCTTATTGTGCAATGATACAAGGAGCAGAGAGAAAGGAGAGCTGGATTTGACAGTCCTGGGGTGAGGGACTCTGCATGCAGATATGCACATGTTTTGACCAGCCAATGTTGAACTTACCTCCCACAGAGCTGTTAGTAGCTGTAAGGTTACAGTACCGTGAAGTTACATAACTTTTCATGTTGCATTAGTGATACCGTACATTAATATTCTTAGTTTTAAAATTTACATCTTGTCAAAATAAACCATCTTACAAAAATAGGAGGGCAGAAACTGCACAGTGATACACATTGAAAAGATACATGCAAAATATATTATGGCCCAGCATCGGACATGATGTCTTCTGGGAAGTCATAATACACAATGCACAGAAATATTTCGTGTACCAAGAAATCAATTTCTAAATAATATGTATTGTATTACAGAAAAGATTGACTTTTGTCTTCAGGTGGTCTCGCCAGAGCAAATTATACACATATTTATGATGTTGTAGCTTCACATGGGCTTATCTGTTATTGCAAACCCTCCACAGTTAAAAACAATTGACAAATTAATGCTCCAAACGTGACAAAAAACAGTCTAAAGCAGTTGTTTTGTGAGGTGAATTTAAGGACAAGAAAGATGAACAGATGCTCAGTGACAGGTGTTGTGTAGTGATTTGGCCTGGATTTCTATGTACTGTTGAAAGTTGAACTCTTAGGTTTCTTGAGAGAGAAAAACTAGGCACAGATGGCACGCCACAGTTTTAACTGTTGGTAAAAATATACAGAGAGTTTGATGAAAGTAGAGTACATTAAGGTCAAAGGAGATAAAAATTGTTAGACATGTTTATATGTAATTTTTTTGTATGTTTATTAGTTTAGATGCAATTGCAGAACAGTCTGATCCCTTACATTTTGAACATACCACTACATGTACTTTTAAAGGAAATGTGAAGGTAACAGATTGCACATATACTCTAAAGTTGCTTTATGAAGACAGGCTTGTATGTGTAATGATGCTTAATCAAGTCTTTTAAAATTCTTCTTTTTGGCAGATTGATTGAAGAAAAAAATAACAGATCTTGAAGGCAGAATGATTCTATTGCCTCTTGTCTGTTGCCTCTTGTCTGTTGCCTCTGGACATGGAGCAGGGGTGGCCACATAGGGCTTATATCAAACTCCCCACCCCTTGTCACCAGTAAAACCCCACCTTCCCCAGTTTGGGCTGGATTCATCAAGCTAGAATCTGATGTTCCACATTAAACCTAATTTCTGCCTTGTCTTTGGAGAGGAAATTAAGCAAAAAGCATATCATTCTCTCACCTTTTAAACTGGATACGTGTACTGATAGGTTATACTCAAGGATAAGGTCATTGCATGTATGTCATCATTGTCATTATCTTTGTAATAAATAGGTTAAAATATGTGCACTCTCAATATTTACACTCAAATTGTGCATAGATTTCATTGTAAGCTGTTGTTTGTGTTTATGTATTAAGAACCTCTCAGAGTTTGTAATCTGATGAGAAGATTAGAGAATCTTGCCCATGCTTACATTAACCTTTGTTTTATAGCAGCTCCCCTATGTGTGGTCCATTGAGTTAAACTGCCATGACCTGAGTCTTGTCAAAGGAGACAAGAGGTTAAACAAGGGTGGAGAGGTCAGAGTTCATTGATGGGTATGAAGCTTGAGGTGCCAGACTGTCTAACATCAAACTGATTGGTGCTGATTTATGTAGGGGGAGGGGCTGGGGGGAGGGGAATCCCCAGTGAGGCTGGGAGGGATGTCAAGCTGTTGATAACTGACAGGACATGAAGAGCCCTGACAAAAGATCCATATAAATGGACTGGAATTAAAGTGTCAAGAGGCAGCCTTGTACAGTGCCTTTGAATTTCCTGCCCCCTGTGTCACATCACTTGACCTCTTCCTTTGTTGTCTTGCTCTGGGGCCAGTCATTGATGCCTCTTGTGGCTGGGTTACCTGCCTTTATTCTGCCACACCCACTGAATTCTTAGTCCAGCTGTTCAGTTTGTGACTCTCCTGGCTTGTTACATTCACACAAATAACTGAATGACTAGAGGACCCAAGTGATTTGTACTATGTTAGTCAGAAGCCAAGCTGGATTTTGTCCAGCACTTACTACACTTGTATTCTTCCTTCATTCACAGTACATGTAGGTAATACAGGACATTGATAGCAAAACCCATGATGATGTAGTTGACTTGCCCACATGGTGATACAAGGAAAAAAGCCTCACCCTGTTATGCAGCAGAGAATTAACTATCATGGATTATTTCTTGGTTACAATTTGTTTTACAAATGAAAACTGGCTGACAAGTGATAATGCTGGTACATCATGTTTAGCTATTTCTGCACTTAGGTTCAGAAATGAAAGTATAGAAGTGGCTTAGAACTCATAATGCTACAGAGGTGTGAAAGTGACCTGGTAATAACAAGAACTAAAATAGGAAAGTAGAAACCAGCATCGTTCTCAAGATTTCATGAATGTGTCTTTTTTATTTTTTAAATAAACCATGTGCACAATGCATTGGACCACTAGAAATGTATAATTATGTTGTGCGCGCAAGATCTTTGTTAAGTCGTGGACACGAGATATTTACTAAGTCTTTGCACGAGATCCTTTGTTAAATCGTAGGCATGAAATCTTTAAGCTGTAGCCACGAGAGCTATGTTAAGTCATGGACACGAAAACTTTGTTGTGAGCACAAGAGGCACCCACAGCACCTTGCTCTAATATTTCAACTCTTCTCCATTTCTCTGCTAAAATGAACCACAATGAATAGATAAAGAATCGTTATTAAGATTTCTGAAGTTCTTCCTGTATTTCAGACTTATTTTCCAGCTTTTATTCAACTTTCTATAATGCCAATTCAGGGTACCAAATTTTGTGTTTTCTTCCATGGCAATTTGTAAATCAGCTTCATATTTGTAATTCCTAGTGACATTTTTCACGATAGCTTTGTGCATGCAGCTAGTACTTGTACATAGAGGATTAATATCAGTGGGGAACAAAGGCCCCAGAGCAAAGTGATCTTTGAGTTAAGCAGCTCATTATAGGGGTTATAGTTGGGTGCTAAATTGTAAGTCTTATCTAAATATGGGACGAGGGTCTAAACAGCTTCACAGTCTGGAACCTTAGAAAGAGATTTTTTTGTGTGTGTGTGTGTGTGGCTTTTTTATGTGGACAGGAGTAAGTAAGTTTACTGACAATGCATACCAAGCTTGGGACAATCTGTTTCTCATTGTCTGCCCTTGTATAAACATGCAAGGGAAAACTC
Source organism: Acanthopleura granulata (assembly GCA_016165875.1). Classification (NCBI taxonomy): domain Eukaryota; kingdom Metazoa; phylum Mollusca; class Polyplacophora; order Chitonida; family Chitonidae; genus Acanthopleura; species Acanthopleura granulata. The sequence continues at coordinate 43,005,223 of JABBOT010000001.1, read as the reverse complement.
TAGCCCAAACATTCCTCAACAGAATGGAAGGTTTGACCCAGCTGAAATACATATCCTGTGCATGAACTAACAACTTCTTGATACAAAAGCTGCATCCCTGGGACTAAGAATATGAATTTCTTGTAAAATAAAAAGAAAGAAGGAGTTTTCATTAGTTGGAGAAGAGTTAGTTTCCACTTGCTCGTAGATGTCACAATGGAGCTCTGTATTTCATCCATTTCACAAGTTGATAATCTGAGTGACTGGACAAGTTTTATATCAAAAATGAGCTCAAACGCTTTCTGAGAAGGTCTCATGATATGGAAATACTACTAGGTGTGAAAGTGCTTGTGTTTTAGTAGGGGGCATCAGTGGCTCAGGCAGTTAGCGTGCTAGCGCAGCGCAATGACCAAGAAGCCTCCCACCAGTGCGGTTGCTGTGAGTTCAAATCCTGTTCATGCTGGCTTCCTCTCTGGCCATATGTGGGAAGGTCTGCCAGCAACCTGCAGGTGGTCATGGGTTTCCCTAGGGATCTGCCCACTTTCCTCCTGTCATAATGCTGGCTGCCATTGTATAAGTGAAGTATTCTTGAGTATAGCGTAAAACACCAATCAAATATATAAATAAATGTAGTTTACAGTGTACAGTGCCGTGTAGTAATTCCAGAGTTAATAAGAGTTGCCACATTTCTTTGTTGATAGTTTTGCTTTAGCCTTTAACTTCATGTTTTTTTTTTTTGTTTGTTTGTTGTTTTGTTTTTTTTTTTCAAATATTTTAATGCCATTTCTACTGCATGGAATAAATTATTTGGGCCAGTAAGTGCCATACAGTGGACAAGTGTAAAGAAATTAGTTGGACCTTGCATGTTGGTGATATGTAAGAACATCCATTAACAGATTGATTTCTGCTGAAGAATGTCAGTAATTGAAGTACAGGTACAGGTCATGTATTTAGGTCAGATTGAGGATGGGATTACCCAAGCAAGGTTAGGTATTGTTCTCAAGTAGGTAATCAGGAAGAGTAGATTAGGCAATAAAGGATTTGAACACACCTAATTAGTCATCTATTGCTAGACTGATAACTACAGGCTGTCAAATGACAGCTGGTTGGAAGTTGTGTCGGTAAAACCAGAGGAATCTGTGTCATTTGCTACATTGCCTGGTTTCTTCAAGAGCACTTCTTGACAATGACTCTTCTGGGTATCTTGCTACATAAATTTACTACCAGATTTCAAATTTTCTTGATCTTTGTCTTGTTTAAAGCAGGTTTGTATGTTGTCACTGTGATGTGTATTTGTCAGATTAGATAAATTAGCTGGTATTTTAACAACGGATGTTTCCACAGTCAGCAGACATGTGAGAAAATTTATGAGCTTCAGTTTTCAAGGGTCAGTTTAGCTTAGATGTCAGCTGACAATTTACTTTACATTCAAATCAAAGTACAAACAATTAATCCTAAATTAATGTGCCAAAGATAAGAGACAAGTTCAACTTGTTGCCCAGTAATGTCACCATATGAAGCCTCTTGACTTTCTCGATTTACTTTAAATCTTTTCATGGTCATTCCATTATTTCAGGCAAATGAAGCCTTAATGTGAGAAACAAAAATACATAAATATGCATCTGCAGAAAAGCTGCTGAAAACTATATCCAAGACTCGTAAGAGAAAAGACCCTATAAAAAGGAAGGTATGCCCCTTGAAATGGTGTATCTGAATATACTGTCACCGATTTTTTTTTTTTTTTTTTTTTTTTACACCTAATTAAATCCAATTAAATGTTTTGATTTTATTGAGGGGTTTTGTGGATCATATTGATATGTTGACTGATCAGTGATGTCACAAAACTTTATGTTCCTGTTATGTGGGCTTTGTATAGAAAAGCCAAATTATGGGATTATGTTCTTTTTGAGGGCCAGAGAAAAATCAGCGAGGTCACTGATGATCATTATCAGTATGGTACATGAGACTCACAGTTCATGCAAAACATTTGACTGCATTTAATTTTGGTGAGAGAAAAAAAATATTCAAAAATCAGTGAAGATTCTTTTCAGCTACAGTTTTTAATGGCCTATTTACTCACCATAACTTTTTTGTGAGGGGTCTTTCCCTGTAATTTAATTTCATTAGAAAACAGTAATTGAAGTATAAAAACATGGTGCCCCATCACTGATGTCCTTTATTAGAATCCAATCATATGATTGCATTTATTTCAGGGGAAAACATGTTAAAAACTATCAGTGACTTCATTAATCAGAATTCGACAAGAATAGCTGTAGTGTCTATTCTCCAGAGCAAGGCCATCAGTTTTTTTGAATAACTACACATACATGTATTGTGGCCTTTAATCATGTTCACGTAGTCTTAAGTGGAGGTTGAAACAGTCTTTCTGGTTATCATTGACTTGATGAAAATACTGACTGCTTTCACGACAGTTGCGGATTTTTCACCATCGCATTTCAGTTTATGACGTTTTAAAGAAACAGTGCGATACTTTACCAACATAAGCACATGACTCATAGGTCTGCTGTTGTTTTAGGGAAAAGTTTTGGTATATATGTGTATTTGTTCAAAAGATACTAACAGTATTAGGAGTGTGTACATTTGATATGTACTGGAAGGGTGCATCAAGGATGAACAAATATGTATTCAGATACAAGACGTTTGGAGGTTTGTCATTGATATGTAACCTGGGGCACACGTAAATACTCCACTGGGCGCTCCAGCTTCCTCCACCTATAAACAATTCTGCACTTGTATAATGGGAAACGCAAGACAAATAAAATACATGTAGATTAAGATACATGTACAGTCACACATCCTGCAATTTAAGGCAACCTTACATTAATTTTAGTGAATCCTTTCACCAGGGTGAGAAAAAGGAATTGGTGGTAGGGGTGGACTAGTGACAGCGGCAAGGCAAAGTGCCTGAAGGTTCTCTGAACTATCAATGACTGTCAGTCATGCCCTGGTTAGCCCTGTCAATGGCCCAAGCTGTCTGACTAAGCTGGTCAGGAATGGCAGCTTTCACAGATTACTCCACCATGCAGGGACAACAGTGATAAGCTTCTCCCCTGTGCGTTTAGGTGGGGATTACCTGTCTTTACCAAGCTAAGATAGGCCCTGTTTGCCTAGTGCTTCAGTACAGGACAAATAGTGTAATGGTTCAAAAGTTTCTAAATGTAGAAGCTGGAAATAGTCTGCTGCTTACAAAGTTTGTTTTAATGTGCGTCGACAGTTGAACCCATTCTACTGCATGTTTAATAGAAGGCAGTTTTGAGATTGATTTTTGACAGTGAACCTGTATGTTAGAAATGCCAATTAACACATTCTTGACTGGTAAGGATATGCTGTCTTACATGTAGCATCTTGGGCATCTTGCAAAGCTGAGGTAATGCTTTGTGACATATCTCTTCAATATATATTGCCATGAACATTAAGTGAGGTGCGCGCAAAGACTGCTCAGTAATGCAAGTGCCCAGAGTTTTGTCAGGTACGGGTACCTCGTATGGTTTCCTCCAAGCTCTAACGTTTCACCCACACATAAACCAGACTGTTGTGAAATATTCTTGAGTACACCACAAAATACCAATCAAATAAATAAGTTCATATCTACTAGGCACAGTCTGAAGGCTAAATATTTGGTGCTATGTCTGTGATGTTCTTTTTTATTGGTGAAAGACAGCTTTTGTATTAATTTAATTGTCACCTGTGTTCAGCTCTCTGTACAAGTACTCATAGCCACCACCAAATTTCCATTCCTCCATGCTGCAGTGACATAATACCTCAAGCTCTTCAAACTGATTTGTTGGACATGCATATTATTGCAACGGAGATGCGTTTGCAATGCTTTTTCTAAATCATATTGTTCAACTCAATAAGCCTATTTGGGGAACAAAGGCTGCTTTGCCTCAAGTGAAGTCATAATTATTAAAAAAAAACTAAAGGCATTTCAGTCCACTTTCCACACAGAAACACACCTTCAAGTATGAAAAAATAAACAAAAAATAGGTGTATAACCAGCAAGCCTCAGGCTCCAGAGACAGACACGTTATCTGTTCTTAGTTGTTATCTGCCCTTTTTATCCCATTTGACATCATATTTGATTGGCAGAAACTGTGTGACACTCTCCTTTTTTTTGTTCAGCAACAGATCTGTCATGCCAAACATAAGCAAACATTATTATTTCCACTCATGAGTTTTGTTAAATATTATATCGTGGGAACTCTGATAATAGATATATGATTGATTACAGTTTTGGGTCTTAGATTTAATTTCATGACTTAAAATTTTGGACAAAGATTCAAACCTCATGTAATGTATCAGGATCAGATATGCTGACTCAACAATAACACATGGGAGTTGAATAGAATAAGGTGTGACTGCATATGTGCTATTACAGTTGGCATTGTATTTCATTTTCAAGTGTTGTCTTCAAGCTCCATGATGGGACAGTGTGTTTGGGGTGGGTTCAGCTGGTCGGTCATGTGTTACACTAACCATACACCTTGGCTGGACTTCCACACCAACTCTGCCAGTCTCAGGGTGTTGACATATCTCTGCTTGGGTAATGAGGGGTTAGTCAAGATAGCCTCCATTTTTAGCACTGGTCACCTTTTCCCACCATTTAAACCCCTATTATGGTATGGGCAGAAGTGGGGGTGTGTGATATGACCCCTTATTGACCAGGTCTGCTATTAGACAGTGATGTGTTTGAAGTGTTTTTAAAGGCTGGTTGGGCATGTGAAGGGCTTGTGAAGCCTCAGGAGTGAGCTTTGAGGCTGTACCCTTATCCTGTCCCAGGTATGCGGGCTAAGCAGCCCACATAATCAGCTCTGTTGTTGGAGCTAAGCACGGGGCAATCCCTTGAGTGCAACCTTAGTTTATACTAGATTATCACTCCCCAACCTTTTCAATTAGAATCTTGTTCTCTTCTCACAGGAATGTGGCTTTATTTTCTCCCAGCTCTTACCTGGTTGAGCTCAGGCCTCAGCTCACAGATAAATCAGGGATGATCAGCATAGATGTTTCTGTATCCTGAAGAAACAGCAGTCATCAAAAAACGTCAATGACAAATTACATGTACGGTTTAATACATCTTAAAAAGATGCCGTGGTCTCTTTGACAACTGTCTAGTACTACTGTTATATTTGAAAAGGAGATAAGTTTTCTTGCCACTTTGATGTTTTCTTTTGGAATTGACTACGTACAGAGAACGTTTATCAACTGTATGATGTAACACTCCTCACAACATTTAGAATACTATCCTAATCCAGTGATATTCTTTACCATTGAATTATTGCTCCCTGACCATATTTAACATGCTGAAGCACTGTGATGTCGCGTATTACTTTTAGCTGCAAAACAGCCTCTGATTATCTGCAGTTAATGTGCGAATAGAACCACCAAAGTCTGCCATGCAATCAGAAGATATAAGTGCATTTAATATGGTGGTACAAAAAAAAATATTAAAAAAGCAGTGAAGGTATTTTCAAGTACAGTTTTTAATGGTCTTCTCACTCACCATAATTTCATTTTCGTGTGGTCTTTCCCTATAAAGCTGACCTGGGTTCATTTTAAGCAAGAATGAAGCGACCTTAAAGGGATATTATTTTCAATCAGCATTGTACATATTTTCTTGTTCATTCACACACGAATTAATCAATAAATCAATTTATGAGATGGCCACACACCTGTGATGAAGCATCATTGCTAAGCATCAATTACCCTGCGAGTGTTTGAGCTTTTAGTTTGACAGACACACTCTACTATAGCTGAATGGGTCCTAACCTATAAATTGTGCTGTCAGCTGTTGCAATGAAGTGATTTGCCCCTAGCCTGAAGAGTATTGGATATGGAGTAGGTGGTAAACTGGCCTTGATGTACACTATCAACGGTAGGTTAATGTCGCGGATAAACTCTGTTAAGCGATCGCAGAAAGAGTTGGCAGTCGTAGGCATGAGTTTTAATTAGGGATTATTGATTAGAACATGTGGCCATGTGTGCCAATCGTAATGGTGCTAATAGATTGTTGTGTCATTTAGCTATAATGGGAAAATAGCAGGATGGGAGGTCCTCACTGGCTGGTTGGCCTAAAGTGTTTCCAAAGGCATTTTAATCGATACCTCTGAAAGTACATTGCTGAATCCAGCATAACATGTACAGGAAGTGTATTTTTGAGAAGGTGAAGATTCAGGGTAATAATAAGGCAGGTAATACAAATTTTGGATTTGTAACAATATGGGTATAATATTGCTGAAGTGGCAAAATTCATGTGTGTGCTCACATGTGAGCATGGTGTTATCTGACAGGTGACCAGTCCAAACTTACAGTATCCTGTGCAGATACCTTCAGAAGTCAGAGGACAGACGAATATGTAACCTGTTCCCAGTTTATATGCCCAAACCCAAAATCTCTCACGTTACATTTAAGTGTTCAAAAAATTGAGTAGTTTTCTGTTTATAAGCACATTAAATAGACTATACTGGAAGTTTTTGCAAAAAAATCAGAGCAAATCCAATGACATGGTTTGCTCTAAAGCTTTTTCAAATTTTATAATCATATGAACACTCTAAGTAGTACAGGTATGAGTCTGATATTGTCTGTTTTCTAACATTCTTTCTAATATTCTTGGTAAATAGAGAAAGTTGGAATTTTTACGCAAATATAGATATAGCCTCTTTAATGCCATTTCACATATAATCACATGTATGTGTATTTGGCTGAAAGTCTGGTAATAGAAAAGGGATTCCTGAAAAGCAGCTGTTACAAAGGTGTAAGGACCAATAAAGTTCTTTAAAGGCCTACCCAATTTAAGCCTATGCTGGTATTATAACCTTTTAAAATTTATAGCATGATCTATTTCAGAAAAATGAAATCACCTATGCCCAGAGGATTTTATCTGATGTGGGATAAAATGTATTACAGGCTTTCCTAACCTTTTCAGAATTCGGGTTGCAGCTAGTCAACAATAAATTTATTTTTCTTATCAATGATGGCCTGTGACTGTAGCACTACAGCCATTGTTCTGCCCTGCAGATCTACCTGCTTATTTACACAGCCGTTCATGTCATATCCTGGGTGATAGGTGATCAACACAGCACCCACAGCTGGCCCATCCCAGCCCACTACCACGCGCCAACACGCCCCATACACCAAAAGCCTGCTAAAGCCAAACCACAGAACAAACATCAAACTAGATACGATACTATAAGATTCATATTCCTAATAAAGCTTACACTCATTCTTGTTTTTGAAGGAAGTAAGAACTATGATGTCCGTCTTGAGCTGAGGAGATTACAGTAATTTTCCGCTTCTCCACAAAGCAGATTCAGTGCTTAAGATCATAATAACTTTGATCTAAATGATGTTGATTGAAAATCTATGTGCATCCATATTTATCTTCGCAGAATTATAGTATTGTCAGAACAATAACTTTTTGATGCTGTAGAACCCAAATGTACCTGAATTTCCACAGAACTTTTTCTTGACTTCTTATGTATGCTTATCAACGCAGACATGTGACAACCCAGATATCTAGTGGTGAGGTATAATTTTTTAAAAGAAATAATATGTAAACATTCTGATCAAGATAACATCTTTGTGTGTTTTTGTCACTTTTTACAAATCTAGAATAGTAGTACATGTGTTGATGGTTTGTGCTGTTGACACCAGTAACTGCTGGCTGTTGACACCAGTACTGGGTCTGTGCTTTGTTCAATAGTTATGTACTCTTATACAGCTGTATGTACATGATATGGGACTGTTGTACACAGTAGTCCCAGATATGATCAATACTTTAACATGAAAACAGGTCAACATAACGTGTATGAAGGAGTTTTAACAGTTGAGAAAATGCAAAACTGAATGTGTATTTGCCTAAAGTTAGAAGAGTATTTTTAGACGAAAATGAATGTTTCAGACAACTACTTTTGGGGCTGAATTTGATATTTTTCTTGTTTGGGTATAAGCCCACAAGCCAAAGGAACGTAAAAACACCTCTCTATGATCAGTCGGACTTAAGACAGAAGAAAAATGGGCAGCTAAGTCCTGGATGAAATATGAGGTCACATTCTCTGAGTTTGTGTAATAAAGATTTCTGCATACTGATGCTTGTGCATGAGTAACTGAACTTATTGTTCTGAACGTTGACCAGGCAGTGTAGGTAGGAAGAAATATTCTTTGGAAAAACTACGAACATTAGATTTGTCTTCATAGAGTAGTAATAGCTTTGCCACACATTAGAAGTCCCACGTTACATGCAGTATACATCCATCTCTCGAGTGATTATATTGTAAAGCATTTATCTGACCACTGGAATACAATTATCAGACCTACGGATTACCAAGGCCATGTTAAAGCATGCACAAACTTGCCCTATTTGACAGCATAGGAATGTACATTATTAAGTACAATTTAAGTTGAGATTAAAGACCAGTCCATGATTGACAGGTCAATAGGATGGTCATATAGTGAGGGTGCCCCCCTTTTAGCTGCCTGGAGTGGATTGGGCTGTAGTGTTAACACTGGGTTCTCTTGTGAAACAAAGAGACTGGTCAGGGCTCATGTTTTAATCATTTTAATCCTAAGGGAGATCAAAGTCGTTTCGGTCTGTCTGTCTTACCTTACTGGCCGGTTATTTATAAGCGGACCACTGAGCAGTGTTTCAAAGCAATCAGTTCTCCAGGCACCCACCAACACCCCTAGGGGTTCAAGGTCATTTATTGAACGGGTATCCCCTAACAACAAAACATTCTAGTAGAAATCAGACCCCCGAGATACAGTTCCCGAGTGAGACACCAGATTGAAAGATCTATCTCAATCTGATGTACTTGTTGGTTAAAGAGAATGTGATTGGCTACACGTGTGATGACATTAGATGTCATGTGAAAATTTATAGGTTGAGTGTTTATGATGAGTTTAACTCATTTAAAAGGTGATAATAGGCAGACTTTTGCAAAAAGCTTTCATTTCGAGTTTATTTCAAGTGAAATATTGAACATCAAGTGCATTTATTCCAACTGCAGGTTAGAGAGGATGTCCTAAATTGCCTTTTGTGATAGAAATTTCTTTCTGTTTCTTTCTTTTTTTCTGATCTTCATACATGGAAATAAGAATATAGCTTGTTTTTGCTTACCATGCCCATGTAAGAGGCTGTCATAGTTGTATATCCTTGAAACACACACCTTATCAGAATTACTACTGAGCCTTTAAGAACAGCATTCAGCATGTGTGATACATTGAAACAAATTGGTATCAAAAACTTAGGCCAGTGACAATTTCATTTTTTTTTAATTCTTGAAAAAGGAATTTTTCTTGTGAGAAAAGGTGTTATGTTTGCTTTACTTTTACTTTGCCTGCATTTGTAAAAGGTTACTGTAAGGTGGTAAGTTATTTACCTGATTGCAGAGCCACAGATGTCCTCTTTTGAGGATATACATAAAATTCTTGAAATCGTAATAAAGCGACCTTTAATATTTAACATTCACTCTACCATTGGTGCAGTGATGTACCTGTAGCTCTGTCATGTATTTGGTTAGACTTCATTATAAATGTGTACAGAAATAGACACAATATTATTCCGATTTTCGTGTCATCCGTAAGCGAGATTTAATACAGGTGTAAGACATGACAATGTTCGCATCAGAATGCGGCCTGCATAATACACTGTACAGGTGTGTGTGAACATTCTACAGGTATTGTTCAACTTCAGCGTCAGTATTGGATTTGCAGGGCACATACCTGTAAGTTTGGGTCATGCCCTAATTTGATCCTCAGATCAATGTGACAAGCTTCATAATGTTACAGTGTGTTATTTTTGGTTTTCAGTTTGAATAGGAAATGTTTTAATGAGTCTAAAGGATGGGCGGAACACGTGCTAGGGACAGGCTAGCAGGACAAGCAGGCCAAAGATTTATTGTTATAACATTTACACTGTACATGTATATATACATGTATGATGTTTGGGGTTAAAAATTCTGAAAGAATATAATGCCAGACTACATTTAATATTGTTAAGACTAACAGATAATTTACAGCGAAATTATACACATATTCTTTGGACTTTTAGCTCGCTATAATCAATCAGTAGGATAATTAATGATTCTATTGTTGATATCCATGCAGTGGCTTACAATGCCTGGTCTCTGACCACATATTGGTGTGCGTGTTCACTGCATGGAACCTCTGACGAAGTTCAAAAACCAGCCCAATCAGTGCATGAGTTTTACATTTGTTACAGTTTCTTTATTCTGATTGATCAGTCCTCTGAGTTTCCTTGCAATACATATAACTATAATACATCAGATGGTGTCTAATTTTGAAGAAATTTTGTGTGCATGCATGTATTCATTTTTGGCCTTTCAGACTAACTGTAAAAACCAGGTTGATCCCCATGCATGAGTTTTGCATATTTTTATGGAATGTAAATTTTATGAATATGCCTGTTAATATTGTCATTGTGTGGTAACATAGGACTATAGATAATAAAGTTCCTATTTTCCAGTTTAATATTCTGACATGAGCCTCAGAAAAAAAAAATTGACACACCAGAAATTGTCAACACTTCATTTGTATTGAGACTGCATATATAGATAAGCGCCTTTGTTAGCTCTCAGTATATGGTGGGCTACTTCTGTCTTTGATGGAAATGCCATTCAGGTTTGGTCTGGCTTGTGTGTACTGATATGAAGAATTATTGAAAAAAGAAGTGCATGGCAGAAAGCTATCACACTAAGAAAACCTGGCAGGTAAAGCTAATATTTACCTGTTTAACTACTTGGCCAGTCTAGGCATGCTTCAAGTGGCCTGTTTATTGGCCTAATAATAATGCTGATAGCCCAGTTCCAACCAGCCAAGAACTCATTTCCTTCTTTAAGGAACCGTTTGAGAATATGTTCTTCCGCTGTGTTTAATAATAATCCTAATCTTAATGTGTTGTTGGAGATAATCATGAACTTTTCATCGTCCCCACACTGATATTGTACTCACTCTCTCAGGTGAAAGGTATTAGGTACCTGTATGCATAGAAAGAAGACTGAATTCAGTTTTCCTTTCTGTCCTTATCCCGGCTATATTTTCCCATACCAGTTTCTGGCCAACATTTCTTTGAAGTCCAAGGCATGGATTTATATCTTAGCAAATTCAGAACGAACGTTTTATGTTAATACTCATACATGTAAAACTGCATGTATCTTGATGAGTGCACGAATGAATGGTCAAAATCAGTCAGCTAACTGCAGGGTTGAAAAGCTTGCCAGGGATTTGTGAGATTCCCCAGTAAAGGGCCATAGGGATCGATACATGGACTCAAGGAACTTCAGCTTTTGGGTGATTTACATGAAGTTTATTGGAGATTTGCCATCATCAGAAAAGCAGTACATGTAGTTTTAATATGAGGAGTTTGGCAAATGCAAATGATTTAAGTGTCTGGTTTCCCCTAGCAGAGAATCTGACTTTATAGATTTTTCCACCACAACTGCCATTGTAGGGTGACATTATTATTCAGAAATGAGTCTGGCTTGCTCACAAACACAAAAGAAATATGATTTCAGTGAGTGAAAATAAAACGGTTAGCTCTTGAAAGGCTTTCTACACATGTGAAGACAGAATAATTAAGATCACATGTTCATGTACCTATACTTGATTATTTATGTTAAGCCAAAAAAGTGTTTATGGTATCGAGCAAAACTATTGTTGTTTGCCTCAGACAAACAAATTCCCCTTGTTCCAGGACAGGGTCAATACTAGTGTGTTTAGGGGTCAGGCCTTTGACTGCATGCTGTTGTGTTGATTTTGCATTCTCATGTCCAGTTGCATTTTCACAGGGATGAATGTTATAGAAAATTTTATCTGTCTGTCTGTACTAATGTTGTCAGATTGTGAGTTAAGCATCACCTTGTTCTGGCATCTGTGGGGTGAGCTCCAGAGTCTGTCAGGAGTTTGTTCCTCCCGTACAAACATCAGGCTTTGATCACAGTTTTCAAGCCCGTACGGAAACATTTCAGCCAATATCCTCACGATTCTCACGTTCAATTTTTGCAGGACGTGTTGCAGCAGCTGATAGTGACGAAGATGCCGAACATACAGGTGATTTGCAGGGAACCTGATAAAGGTATGTGATGTCCAAGCCAGTCATATGTGATTGGCTTCTCATTTCTCACTTTCAACCCTGAAAAGTTGAAATGACAGAATGTCATTGTAATACAGATGCCTGTGGAAGTCGCATTAATGATATGAAGAGTACATGCCATGTGGTCGGCTGTTTTATTTCCAGGATTAGGTTGCTGTCTTCTGGTTCAACTTCTTGTTGAATCACCCAGAATTCAGAGATTGATGGTACTCACTTTGTTTTTAGGAAATCTCTGTCTCTGACACATGTAATTCATCTCTCCATACTGGACATTCCAGACTGTCTTGTTATTCATCTATCAGCTTTGCATTCCGTGATCTTTAACAATACTGATATGTCCTGAAGCCATTGGATAATTATGGAGATACTTATCCTAGATAATGATATTGAGATACAGTACTAATGCATAAAATAAGTTAACAGCTTTTTATAGACTTCCATTGTGAATATTTTTTGTTGTTTTATAAGACAAAATAACTTGCTTGATCAAAGCTGAAATAATTTTAAGTACAACCTGGTATGGAACCACAGTTTGTTTCCCTTATGTTGATAATGATATTCTTTGCAAGGGGAAGCTTATGGGATAAATTTTAAGAAAGTTTTAAGAAAATATAACAAATTTTAGTTCCTCCTAAGTTTCAAGATGCACCAAAGTGGACACCAGATGGCATTGACAGGTTGAAATTTCTTTTCCAGTAGAGTTGAAAGGTTAACTTGATTACATGGGTTAAAAACAGTAGAGAATCACACATAGATGTATTTTCACAGATAATTACATGCTTATGTGGTTGTGTGTCAGTTTTGGGTTAAATTCTCCTTGATTATGGTCATTACACTACTGATGCACTTGGACTGACTGCAGACATTTGAGATTTCTTAATAATTCAACATTGAGAACAATATACATGTATGCAGTTCGTGCAGGGTCTGTTTTTGGTCATATTCTCCTAACTTAGATGTAGGATCAAACATGTGAGTGTGCTGATCCACCCAGACAGATAACAGACAGCTCTGATGTGTCAATGTGGGTGGTTATCCCCTTTCAGCTCTAGCAAACAAACACTGTCAGAACGCGTGAGATGAATCAGCTCACTGATGAGACTAGCTAACATTGACAACTGTGAGCCTCTCATTGTTTTAAGAGCTATCTAATCCAGGTGCAGGCGACACCTGTAAGCTGTTATGCCAGACACAGGTGTGTTAACGATACTTACCTGTCTTCTCACCTGAGTGTGACCTCAGTCGTGTCCGGGAAATGCCTGACTTACCGTAGCTCGAAGTGCAAGGTGTGTGTTACAGATAGTTACAGCATGATATGTAGGATAAGGATAGTCCTTCTGCAGGTGTCTGTTGATAACACTAAATATTTCTATACAAGTAGATGAGATTATTTACATTATTATATTATTATTAAATCTGTAACCGGACAGTGACACAGAGAACACTCTCATAAAACTTTGCAGTGATAATTTCCTCTAACTTTTTGGTCATATAAGTGAAAAATTATTGAGTGCCAGTTTAATAACAAAATAAATTTTAACTATTTGGGGAGATATGGTAGAAATTACATTCTTTTAATATATATTACTGAAAGGCTGTGAACTATATGGAAGAAAATTAATGAAATATTTAGAGCGTTATGAAGTTTGTGAAAGATTCACTTTGGACTCGTAGTGGCTAATTTTATATCCGCACTTCAGAAAATTTATTCTGGATTTAATCAGTTTGTCGCAGCATTCTTTTTTCATTACTGTTCGATAAAACACCTGCACATTTCATTTCAGTAGTAACATTGATGTATGTCTTTAATACAAGGTCTTTTAATATGTATATGAACTAAATGTCTTATGATACCAATATATTTTTTCTGGTCTGATTGACATTGCAATCATGGCTTGGATACTTCTGTTAGGGATTTATTAATTGACTGTCTGAGTGGATCAAGATTTGTGCTCTGAATATAACAATGCACCCATTTTATTCAAAATGGTTCCATGCCATGCCCTGAATTCTTTTTTTTTCTTCAGGAAATGAATTGCGTTTGTTTTTACTTAATTCTATGTGTGAAAAAGAGAACAAGGTTGAAGATTTAACAAACACCATCCAGTAATTTTTTTTTTTTTTGGATGTTCTGTAAGAAACATGTGCTTCATTACTCTCAGCTCCCATAGCTGTCAGAGGAAACCAACATTTTAGCAACTCAAAACTGGCGGAATGACATGAATTGGGCGAGTTGTGTTGAAATGTCTCCTTCTTTGCACTGATAAAACAAGGTGCAGCAGCCAACTGTCTGTAATTCAGTTGAGTTATTATACATGTATAACAGAAGCATTGTGCATAGTCAAGAGATAGAAAGGTAATGACTTACTGGCCTGATATCTGGTAATCCTGCTTATCTGATTGGTCTGAATTATTTTCACAGTTACAACCCTTTTACATGGAGGTATTTACTATTCACGACTGAGTGGGTGTTATGATCTACCTTGAAATTTATTGTCTCACAACTCCCCCCCCCCCCCAAAAATTTTGATGGTCATTTATAAATTTTCAACCATACTGTTTTACCACAGATGGCCCAAATGTTTTACTTTAATAGTGTACCCCATATGTAAATTAGTCATCTAAATATGTCACCAAACTACAACAGAATGACTATATATTAAACATAATTGCTTTCCATGACAAAGTACCTGTAGATGTAACCAAATTTATATATTTACATGTAGCTATAATCCAAAGTCATGACAAAGCACTTTCTCAAACTGTTGGTTCTGTAAAAGATAAGAAGCATTATTGAGGGCCTCTGCCGTGGAGTAAAGCACTCTGTGAGTTTGAGACAGGGAGTGCTGGGGTTATGTTATGTCCTTACCCTCTATCCAATGGCTTCTTTGTCAGACACGCTAGGAGGGTGTGGAAGAACAGACAACGGTGAAAACTTCCTCTACAGTGTCAGTTTCCGCATACCTGCTCTGTCAATGACAGCACGGCATGACATCTTCATTCCAGAGATTCACTGTCTACACATTGAAGCTCTGTTGTAAACTGACCCATTCATTGAAAGCTCTGTCAGATTGTGTCATAAGGGAGTTCACGTTGGAAGAAGCAGAAGGCAACTTTTATGACGTCTGTTCTGATATTCTGTTTAACCAGTGTTGTGTGCATGTAGAGGCATGTGTGATGTGATGAATCATTGAGGGATCTCCTAGCTTCCAATTGCCTGTTGCCAGTACTAAGTCGTCTCCTTTTAGCAGAAATGTTGATGATAGGGGTATGAGCATGATTGGGGTATATTGGGCGAAGAAATGAGGAAGACATGGATGCTGTTAGGGTCATTGGAATCAGTGAAATGTTCAGAAATGTCTTTGAAATACCATATCCCTGCTAACTTTTATTCATCCTATGTTGAGACATTTTTTTATATATGATAGAAAGTTAAAGTTAGTGAAATAATATGGAAATATGGTAATGTAAAATGTAAACCACTGTCAAATATCCCTCCACAGATTCCAGTTTTGAGGAGTTGAAGAAGGTCATCTTGCTCATTCTGGGCTGTGCTGTACAATGTGAGAACAAGGAGATCTTCATAGAGAACATCAAATCACTGGATGTGGATGTACAACATGCTATTGTGGAGCACATCAAAGAGGTAAGGGCTGGTGATTTCTGTTTATGTGATGAAATTGTCACAAATTTTAATCAAATTCAAGATGTTCAGTAAAGATTATGCCAAAAAGATCAAGAGGTAAAAGTCCGTGACCTGACTACTGCATATAATGGGAAGCACTGTTTGTCGTTTAAATTAATAACCTTCTTGAGAGATTTACGCTCATCTGTGGTTCGTTTTCTCCTTGGTATGATGAGAAGCATGAGTCCTAATCTCCAAATGTCGCCATGGTGATGCAAAAAATGCTATGACATTTGCTATTTGCTTGAAAGAGTTACATCTAAACAAGATGGCTTCCTTTCATTTTACTCACATCACAATAGATAGTTAAGGAAATATTATTTTTGACAAATCAGTAAGAACAATTAATGAATTGTTGAATCATATTTCAAAAGACAATAAATTAATCCGTTCAATTTGACTATAAATTGAAATGAAACCTGCAGACAGTATGACCAGAAAATGCACCTTTGTCATGTGTGTCCTCAGAAAGGTCATTCCATTAATGTACCACATTGGAAGCAACTAATTATATATTTTTACACTGGATATGAGTGCATTGATGTGACTGTCTTGTTTATCATTGTGTTTACATGATGTGTTGGTCAGGTGACGGACGACAGCCAGACAGTCCTGCATATCGACCCGCCGGACCAGCTGGAGGTTTACGTGGAGAAGATGTTCTCACACATTACCCGACTCATCAAGGAGAGAGATGACTACTCAGAGGTGAGCAAGAGCCACAAATGTCACTGTCTGAGCCCGGGGATGGTTGGTTTTCTTCTGGGTCCATGCCGTGTTAGACTGCAAATCTGATGTCTGTTCTCTCAAGACATTTGTCTGGGGTCCTCCAGCAGCCTACAGATGGTCATGGGGTTCCCCCGGGCTCTGCCTAGTTCCCTCCCACCATAATGCTGACCTCTGTCAGATAAGTGAAATATTCATGAGTACAGCATAAAACTATCAATCAAATAAATAAATGAATAAAATCTGTTTTCTTGGGGACTGAGGTATTTAGTGGGCACAAAACATTTGCAAGAGAGCTGTACTGTTAAGGCATGATAAATTGTAAGTCCCAAATCTGATGGGTTCGTCACCAGCTCAGTTGGTTAAAATGTTGACCAATAGCAACAATTCGTTGAGGTTATGACATAGAATGACTTTTGGTCAAACAACTGCAGCTATAAGTTAACACATAAGAGGGTTGGCGGGTGTCTACTGAAGAATTATGAGTTGCTCCACACTGAAGTCTGACTGGTGTCATATCAGTGAAATATTCTTGATCACACTGTTTTTGCACTAAACACCAGTTATAACACTAAGATTTATTTGGTAACAAGGACCAATGTTGCAGTGTAATTCTGGAAAAAGTTTTTCATTTTGTCTCAATTTTTCTTCTTCAGGTAATAAGTGATTTGGCTCAGGAAAGAGACTATTACCAGTCCCAGGCAGAAGGGCAGACAACTCCAGTGGTCAACACCAGTCCAGAGAAACACCATCTTGCGGTAGAACTAGCCGATATGAAGGCTAAACTCAGGCGCGCCAGACAGGAACTGTGAGTGCACACAAGTCCTTTCTTTTATCTTGTTAGATATTACTCTAAACTTTAAAACGTATGGAAAGAATTACTTGAATGTCACAGTTTTGTTGCACATGTATACGCGTAAATGTAGATGTATCAATTTGTATATACTAAACAGATTTTGTTGTTCTTTTTTGTAGCATTATATAAAAATTTTGCCTTTGTTCATCTAAGCTTATTCATTCTGCCAATTGTTTGTGGGATGATTTTTGAATTTTTAAAAAAACGACAATAACTAAAATACAGCTGTGTGCTATAAGCTCAATGATCTTTCATGCTACATGTGCAGTGGAATGTTATTGTTGACATAGTGAAATGTTTCACATTTTTATCTCCACCCAAAATAGAAATTCAACAATGAAAGTTTTTTTCTTCTTTTTTGACTCTTCCTAATAAAAAACTGGTAACAAATTTTATTTCAGAGAAGAAAAGTCTGAGCAGCTAACGGATTTAAAGGAAGAACTTCAGTCTAATAAGGATGTCATTAATAAATTAAGATCTGAGGTAAGATACATATGATTTTACCTGAAATTATAACATCCCTATGGACAGATTTAATATGTTAATTTATGAAGCAGAAAAAACTTACTTCATCAGCTACCTTAGTAGAGGCCTTACAGTTTTACCCATTGCGTATGGTGTTGCATAACTCTCAACTTCACTGCAGTAAGAGCTTAAAGTTTGAAATCACAGAATAATAGTTATAATCAAACTAAGGTGAAATAGATGGTTTTTCCAATTATGAAGATCTCCACAACCATTTTACGCTTAAGACCGATGTCCACTTGACCTAGTCACGGTCACCAGTGGAAAACTGCAGTGTCATTCAAAAATAGGGTTCATAACTTTTACATTTTATTTCACTCCCACTAGAGGCAAGGTGATTTGTACTATCCTGTACAAATGATACCAAATGGTTTGTTGTTCTGGTCATCACTGTCGCGACTGATGGTAATCAAAGTCAAGAAATAATCACATTTCGAGAGTCATGAATTAACTAATTATTAATCCAAACAACACTGACCGCCAGTTATGATGAGCCCCCAGTCATTACTGATTACTTTTTGTTCCTCTGTACCTAGAATTTGGACTTAACCCAAGATGCAAGGGCTGCTCGCACATACAGAGATGAACTGGATGTATATAAAGAAAAGGTGAGGAAACTTCATCAAGTAACAATGCATTGTTAAACTTATCAATTGATTGTGTATATTCTTACCCCTTATTATTGCACTCTGGCAGTTAAAACTTTAGGTGCCCGTCTCAAAAAGTCTAAGGGCTAAACATAGACGCATAACTCAGATTCAGTGAAATTCTTCAGACAGTTACAGAAGTGTTGTAAAACAGGGCCCAAAGTAAGCCTGCATTGGCAGGGTTGAACGTTGTATTGGTCAAGGTCACAGAGTGTAGCAGCACAGATGCATCGTGGGTAGCATGACATCACAGTGACGATAACTGACCATGACCTTCTGCAGCAAATGGACAATGCAGTCAATCAGTTTCACAAAAGTAAGACTGTAAGGAAAGAGCCATAAGGCTTTGAAGGCCACGACTTGGATCATATAATACACATTAATTGAGTGCTTTCATATTGCCTAGGTACATGTATTGGCTACCTCTCTGGCAAATGCTGAGAAAATGCAAAACAGTTTATAAATAATGTATATTATGCTCCGATCATCACAATACGGTATTTAGTGTGTTATAATTTTGCTGCAGTCATTACATCAGCCTGGTTTTCAAAAAGAGCATGCTTGAGGCACAGAAAAGTTTAGATACTTTGATCTTGCACGTGTATCATTTTTGAATTAGTTCTCAGTCTGCACAGTGAAATTCGGTCCTTGGTGTGCTCTGTTGTTGTTGCCTCAGTAACAGAATTTCATGCTTCAGGTTTTGACCATAAATGTAAATTGCATATGCCTTTTTATACCTAGACCATTTTCAGCATCAAAATTACATTGAACGTTTGAACTTAGGCAATTTAGTTCTATCAGAGGAATATTTATCTGTAGATGTTTTGCTGTTTGCTCTTCAAATGAAATGCTCCCATATTATTTAAACTCTTTGGGAAAGAAGTAAATTAGCTGGTCATAGTCTTTGTGAGGTTGATGTTTGATGTTTAACCTGTGTGTATGTGGGTGTTGAACAGGCAAGCAAAGTGGACAAATACGAGGCAGAAATTGTCAAATACAAGGAGAAGTTGGACCAGTTGGAGTTCTTCAAAAGCAGAGTAGAGGTAAGAATGTTAGTTGGCAGTAATGGCTTACAGTTGCATTAATAGTTTTATCAGCATTTAATGGTGGAAAATATTCAGCAGAAAAAGAACAATTTCTTTGGGTTTTCTATTTTCATTGTGTAAATACATGAGGTAGTGGATTTGAGTTTAATCCTTGAGTAGATTGCCGTAGAATAAATAGATATTGAACTGAAGTGCTGAATGTTATTGAACAGTATATCACGATTTGTAGTATGAAAAAATGCACACACAAGAGAGATTAACCTAGAAATATCTTGATAAAAGTTTTGTGAAATTATTTATTGTAATTGTGGTAACTGGGTAAGGCAGTTTGTTATAGCATTCTTCAAACTTCTGTAGTGTTTACCCTCATATGTCAGTGCATGTCAGTTTGTCCCCTGCTCTAAGTGTTTATGCTGTCAAAACTCAGGCCCTGTGGGGAATGAAAAAATGTCATATTACATGTCTGAAAAATATATCCTAGATTCTGAAGTTTACAATAAAGTTGTATCTATATATTGCCAGGATGCTGCCGCTGTCTCAACTTCACATTAGCAGAGAAAATCTTTCTCATTGTTCAATTCTTAGCTCACTGAAAGCACATAATGGTTCCTCAGCCTTTTCGTAATATGAAAGAACATCTTTGAATGCAAGTTTGGGATGCTCCTTATTAAGTTCATTTTGGACATGTTGGTCAGGTTGCCCCGATTTCCTGGCTCAACAAAAAGTGAAATTTTATCAGTCTGCATAAATTACTGTCCTCGGAATACAGTAAGAATGACAGTAATGTGAGAAAATACTAATTATAATATATATTGTACTATATATCTGTAATGTAATTAGAATGCAGCGTGAATACATGTACCTGCAGTCTTGATTATGATGGAAGAAGAGCCGTCAGAGCCGTTTTTTTAGTTACTAGATCATTGAGGAAAATTAAGAAAACTTGATTTACAAAGTAATAGGGAAGAAAAATAATTCCCTATATTTATGTGAGAGTATGTTAGTGGTAATGTATATTGTTGTTCGTTTTCCAAAGAAAATCTAATTGAAAACACATGGTTCGTTGTGTGAGGATAAATTATATGAAAGGGAGTACATATAATTTATTTTTGGAAGTTTTTTTTTAAAGGATACATTGCTGTAGAGGTCAATTAAAAATGAAGTGTGTCTAATGTGTTTTTGTTGATGTGCCTCCATGTTAATCCGGAAATTACACCTAAATGTTTGAATGCTTGTGGTTAGAAAAAGTCACACATAACCAGGGAAGTTGTGTTAAAGTAGAAAATCAACTTGTCATGCAGCTCCTTTAATGTTAACACTCACACTATATTTAAACACGCTGTCATTTCTAGATAAAAATGGTGAAAAAAGTATCAAGCTGAGCTAGAATATTCTTCAACCATTCAGAGAGTTATGATATCTTAGCAGTGGGGCAGGAGAGTTCATCTTTTGGGATTTCGGTTTGAGGGGAAAAAATGCTTTGTAGTGTAGCATCTTTTTTGTCAAACCAGTATTTTTGTTTGAGATTCAAGTGATGTTCTTTTTGAAAATTAGTGTGATGTAGAGTAGAAAAAAAACCCTCATTCTATAAAGCTGTGACACATGTTTAATTCTGTGTATTCTGTGTTTAGGACTTGCGAGCAGACAATGCCATCCTGGTGGACACGAAGACCATGCTGACAGAACAGCTAGAGAACAGTCACAAGCGAGTGGAGACCGTCATCGAGCTGGAAAAAGAGCTGTTAAAATACAGACAACAGCTGGAACATGTGTCAGCGGTAAATCTGCTTACTGTGTATCTGTCAACTTTTGTTTTGTACTCCTTTTATATGCCTTTTGAGATAAATCCTGGATGGCTGTCTTTTCGACTGTATGATTGCAGAGTACAAGAACTTGTTTTGAGAAGAGTGAATGAAATTTGAGGAAAACAGAATTGTTTCAAATAATGCTAGTAAATTAACCCATAAGACGTATTTCAAAAAAAGTGTGAAGTATAAGTGTAAAATTAATTTAAATTGTAATTTGGTGAATGATCGTAAGTTTCTACATGTGAGGAAATGCATACTGACATTATGTGTGTATAGAAGTTAGAGACATTTAAAAGAAAAGGCAGCAAAAAATATAACCAAAGTTATTTCAGAAGAGGGGTCCACACAGACGTAAAAGGGTATAGGCATTATTTTTTGACGTGTTTTGGTAACTCTATAAATCATCTTTTATTCTGGAATTCCACACACTGTGGCCTCCTGGTTGATACCTTGATGGATCACCCGAGACATATTCTGCTACTACTTTCTTGTTGAAAATGGGTTTGAAGTGTATCAAAATTGTCTCATCACAAGGAAAATAGCTGATTTAACACCACTAGACCACTAGACACTGGTGACGGCACAGCGGAAACAGATGTGTTCTCGGGTGGTAGAAATATCTCGCCCTTGATTGGTTAAAATTGAGAGTGTAGCGGTTATCATACATCACGGAAATAAAAAGTGATGTTTTTTTTTAACAATAAACAGGATTCTTTATCAATACATGTATACATTTGGTCTAGTGTTACCTTTTGTTTTAATACAGTTTAACAAGATAACTTTTTTCAGTATAAATTTTCTGATTTTATGAATTTTACTGATTTGAATCTTCAGAGTTAATGTAGGTCTGATGTTGATTACAGGAACGAGATTCTGACCGAGCTCGTATTCAGGAACTTACGGAGGAAATCGCTCGCCTGGAATTTGCTAAGAAAAACAGTATGAATGAAAGTGCTACATTAGAACAAGAACTAGAAGAAGCAAGGAAACAAGTTGGAGGTAAGATATGGAATATGCTGTGGAATTCAAAAAAAAAAAGAATGGTCAGTAAAAACATCATTAATTGAAATAGAATCTTTCAGAATGTCATATTAATCTAAGCTGATCATGTCCTCTTGATCTTCCATTGTTTCAATGTTTCCAAGGTAGTTCTACATAATATAATACCACCCTGTTTTTCCTCTGTCTCTGCCTTTCCTTCTCTTCCTAAGACAAAGAATTGAAATAAATCAAAGCTTTATTGCATTCTGAAGTAGACAATAACTCATTGTTGTCAAAGCAACCTAATACACATCACACACATATGCCTTGACCAGTAAAGGTTGTTTGCTCATGTTAGGCTGTAAGACGAGAGGTTTGACGGTTACGTGTGAACTACAGGAAGCTCCTCCATGTTCTTCCCAGTTTCTTCCACCCATAAACCTGAGCACCACCTCGATTTCCTCCACACATAAACCTGAGCACCACTTTGATTTCCTCCACCCATAAACCTGGCCACTGCCTTGATTTCCTCCACCCATAAACCTGAGCACCACCTCGATTTCCTCCACAAATGATCCTGAGCACTACCTTGGTTTCCTCCACCCATAAATCTGAGCATCACCTTGATTTCCTCTACCCAGAAACCTGAGCACTGCCTTGATTTCATCCATCCGGAAACCTCAACTCTATTGTGGTTTCCTCCACCCATAACTGTGAGCTTCACCTTGATTTCCTCCAGCCATAAACCTGAGCACTACTGTGGTTTCCTCCACCCATAAACCTCAGCACTACCATGGTTTCCTTTACCCATAAATCTTAGCGCCACCTTGATTTCCTCCACCCATAAACCGGAGCACCACTTCGATTTCCTCCACCCATAAACCTGAGCTCTACCATGGTTTCCTCCACACATAAACATGAGCACCACCTTGATTTCCTCCATCAACAAATCTGAGCACAATGAAATAATCACCAGTGCAAGAAATCAAGTGTATTAAAATGGCCTGAAACATGATAACTATAGGTGGGCTTAAATGCCCAAATGAGCATGTACTTTCTCAGATTTTTTGTTATGAGTTAATCTGTGTTTTTTGTGTTTTTAAAGGTAAAGGTGGAACATTATCAGACCAAATGCAGGAGACCGCAAATTCCAGGATTCTACGTCTCGAGTTAGAGAACCAACGCTTGCTGCAGAAAGTGGAAGAAATGAGAGAAAAGACTCTGATAGAAAACAGCAGCGTTCACTTGGAACTGGAGAGAGAGAATCAGCGATTGGCCAAAAAGGTGGAGAAACTGCAGAAGGCTTCTTCCACCATGACTCAGCAAGTTTTAGAATTTGAGTCTAAAGAAAGAAGCTTGGTAGCAGAGAAGGAAGATCTGTTGCATACTATAGAGACTGTAAAGGAAAACACTGAAAGACAAGTAAAGGAATTAGAACAGGAAAATATGCATTTAAACAATACTCTCCAAACATTGCGAGAAAGGACAGAAAAAACAAACGATCTTCGTATTAAGGAAGTTGAAAAAGAGAATAAAAGACTCCATGAAAATGTGAGTGCATTGACAAGTCAAATTTCAAAGCTTGACTTTGAGAACAGACAGCAGAGTAAAGTGAATGAGCGCTTGAAAGAGAGTTCCAATAAAATCACAGTGATGGAACAGGAAATTGACAGCCTTGAGAAGGAAAATTCTGAACTTTATCAGGAAGCTGCAACATTGCGATTGACATGTGAAAAATATAAAAATTTGGAAGAGGAGAACTGTGATATGGACTTGGAGAACAGAAAGTTGTGCAAAACAGTGGAATCTTTACAGATTCTGGTGAATAAAAAGGAAAGTTTAGAGCAAGATAATATTAATTTAACTGTTGAAAATCAACGATTAACAAGGACGTTGGAAACATTGAAAAATAGCTCTTCAACAGCTGTTAGTGAACTGGAAGCAGAAAAAGAAGAGCTTAGTAATGAACTTCAGCATGTGAAAAAAATGCTTGAGACCCAGAAGATAGAGAGAGCTAAATATGAACAAATGGAGATCGATCTTCTGGACATTGATGGAGAAAATCAGAAAATAAACAAGTCTTTAGAATCCACAACCAGAAGAGTTCATCAGCTTGAACAGGATAACAACGATTTGGAGCTTGAAAATGAGAAGCTCCAAAAGACTTTAGACAATCTGAAAACTTCAGTGAAAAAACTGGAAGACGTCGAACGAGACAAGTCCGAGTTGGAATCCGAAGTTTTCAATTTGTCCAAAGAAAAAGCCACGTTAGAGAAAGAAAACAAGAAGATGAGGCATTCTCTGGATGTGAAGGAGACGGCCATTGATGAAGCTCAGGCTAGGTTAATGTCCATGGACAGGGAGATGAAGTCATTACGAAAGTCACTAGAACAGAGTAAAGACGTCAGTTCACGTATCAAGGAGCTGGAGAAGGAAAACCGTGACATCTTTCAGCAGTTGTCAGTAGAGAAGAAAACAGTGGCCTCTCTAAGAGAGGTATGAAAATGCTTTTATATGTCAATGTGGTTGAATATTGCTGCCTGATATTTTCAAGATACCATGAATGGCCAAATTCTGTGCTCTCTTTAAGAGCTATTCCATTGCCAGATTTCACAAAACTAACTCATATATGGCTGAAATTGAATGTCAGAATGCCCTTGACCATGTTTGTAAGATTTTTGTCTTGCTCAAAGTTAAGTCCCACTGGAGAATTCAGGATAAGTTCTAAAGCCTATGTGGTGTAGAGGAAGAGTTAAGTGACAATGATGAATGTGATATGGATTGCTTGTGTAAATTTGCTGGATATCAGCACTTATCTTGTATGTTTTGTGGGATGCATGAAAAAGACAATATTTCTGTTATTTCCACCCTTGTAAGAAGTGAGATGCAAGTCCAGCTTGAAAACAACCTTTGGAGATCACTTCAGTCACTCGGGTTTTCTCCCCGTGAAATTAAACACTCCTTATGAGTGAAATTTTCTGGACTAATGCATTAAACCATAATGGAGCCAATAGCCTAAACCTAGTAATTTGTGTGACACATGATCTGCCCTTTACAGCTATCATACATGTAAATCAAACAGGGATGCAAGGTTTCTTTCTTCTCCCATAGTTAGGCCAGCGAATGAACAACGTGTCCACATCTTCACGTTTTCAAAAAACTGGGAAAGAAATGCAATATTTTGCTTTCAGAAGGACTGATATCTCATCTGTCCCAATAATTAGAAGGATTAGAATGATAACATTGTCTATTCATTAATGCTGTTAGCCAAAATCAAATCTTCTCAGTTTTCACATCATCATTAAATGATGATTGAGATATTCGCCATTGAGCTGCATGTCAATGCTGACTTTCCCAGGACCTGTTTAATGAGAAGTTACGGACACAGCAACTGAGTAACGACCTGGAGACCTTACACCAAGAGCTAGAACACATTGGCATCAACCGGGACAAGCTCACCCTGGCTCACACCTCCCAGGAAGACAAGTATGTACTGACCTGCTCATCACAAAACTCTCTCTAGTATGATATCTGGCGTCCGCCATATCGAAATAAAATGAGACATTGTTACAAAAAGGGGTTGTGGAACATTGGGTGTGTGGTATTTATCCAAAGCGGGTTTAAAGTTTAATCTCGTAAGGATGTACATGCGAAGGTCCGCCAGCAACCTGCGGATGATTGTGGATTTTCCCGGGGTCTGCTCGGTTTCCTCCCACCATAATGCTGGCCGCTGTCGTAGATGCGAAGTATTCTTGAGTATGATGCTAAACATCAATGGGATAAATAAATAATCTTTTAAAGGCCCTTCCCCATTGCAGTTACAACAACTACAGCTACAGCTGCCACTACGGTGTCAAAAAAAATGTTCTTTAGGCTGTAGTACTGTCCCCACTGCCGACGTCATGTCTCGACATCAGGATGACATCCACGTCGATGAGCAAAGAGGTTAAACTTTACCTTGTGCAGAACACAGTTCAGGCTTTACTTGTAATAGAGCACATTACTTGAATACAGTGACGGTGGAAAAAGGTGTGACGAAAAAGCTTCATGATAGTTGGATGATAGCTGTAATGGTTGAAAGGTCGAGTTACATTATAGTTATCTTCAAGGGACCATCAGGTGTGTGAAATACATACTTTTTCTTCTTATCTTTACAGTCGGTATAAAGCCTTAGAGAGTATGATGGAGGAAACATTGGCTAAGAACATGCAGATTAAAGAAGAGAAAATTCATGCATTGGAGAGCAGGTCAGAACAGACTTACAAATGGACTGAAATCATTACAGTAACCTTTCATTGCATGAGAGGGAGACACTTGCTTTTTTGTAAAGTTCAGAACTTGTCCTCTCATGTGTTATAGAGGAGGTATGTTTTTGGTTCATTAATACTCTTTACTGTAGATACATAAACACTGTATGATTCATTAAAATAAATACAACGTATTCGGTGAGCAAACACAGAGTGAATGTGGCTTTGTTGCAGTCACCCTGAGGTATGTTACAGCTGGTGTTTATGTTGTTGGAATTGTTTGCTTTCCAGACTGGAGGAATCTAAGAACCGTAACCTCAAGCTTCAGGATGAGTTCCGACTCGTGATGCGAGAATGTGAGTCCCTGAAACAGAGGTATGAGGAGGAGAGTCTGGCTAAGGCTGGAGACAGGTATGTGTTAAACTACTGCAAGGATTATACTGACGTATCTCCCCTGTCATAATCCACCACTAGGGATATACTGAATTATCTCCCCTATTATATCCCACTGTTCATCAAAACTTTGTACTAGAAGGTTTCATAAAGAAAGAATTTATTTGAGTGGTCATAGTGTGGACAAATGAGAAGGAAAAAAGCTAGAAGAAAAAGCCAGTGGCGTTAATTTTGAGAAGTATTTTGTATAATATGAAAATGAGTCACAATTCATGGACTGTTATCTCAAATTGTTGATGTAAAACCAGTGGCAGTTGTAAAATTTACTGTTTATATACATGTACCACTGTTTGTGCTCACCTTCGTACAAGTAGTGAAATATAAACGTACACAAATCACCAAGTTACCTTGACCTTAGCCTTGTGTCGTGTAGGAAATCTTGCAGACCTAGCCCAACAAGGTAAAGATTCTTATGCTCTCTACAAGCTAAATGTGACGCATAAGGTTCAGCTGCAAGCAATTTCAGTCTTTGTTACGTACTGTATTTTCAGCCACAGTAACCGTCCAGTACCGCCACCCAAACCAGGCAACTCCACACGGGAAATTCTTAAGCTCAAAGACCATTTGGTTGAAGTAGAAAGATCAGTGAGTTATCTCCCTTTTTTTAAAACATTGTACCTACATATATGACCTGGCATGATGTAATGTAATGCACTCCTAGCAGAACTAAACAGAAATTTGGGAATGATTTGTTCCCTCTGTAACTGAAATGCCTGGAGTTGTATTTTTGGAGATACCGACCTAAAAATGTGTTCATTATTAGGAAGTGTTTGTCCATACTTGTGCACAAGTTTCTCAGCCCAGCTGCGTAAAACTGGATAAAGGAATACTCTGTTTGCCCTGGATATTTGCCAAAATTAAATGCATTCTTAGCAACAAATACAAAGAAAGTATTAGTATCACATAAAATATTACATTTCTGCATTTTGTTTTCATGACATCACAGTATTTTTTTGCATATGCTACTTTCAATAGTGGACAATTTGTATAACCTTTGTACTTGCATTATTTCATTTCGTTACCTGCATTATTTCAGAATGCCACGCTGTTGGCAGAAAACAAGAGCCTGAAGTCACACAATGACTCCCTAAACCAGCAGCTTCAGAGAATGGAGTCACAGGCTTCTTCCGTTCAGTCCCACGTGATGTCGCTGCAGGGGCAGACAAGCACTTTGCAGAACGACAAGGCGCGTCTGCAGGTGGAGAACACCACGCTACAATCACAGTGCGCTTCGTTCATGTCCCAGGTGACCGGCCTACAGGGCCAGCTCAGTGGACTGGAGTCAGATCACGAACGGCTCATCAATTCACACGAACAGCTGCAAAGCGCTCACGAGCTGCTGGTGACTGACCACGAGGCCTTGCAGCGCCTCCACGAACAGTTGACAGTTGAGTACGAGGGTCTCATATCAGAACACGGCTCGCTTAAATCGCTTTTCAAGGCCGCCAAGGAAGAAGTGAAGGATCTTCAGGAACAAATAGACAGTCTTCTGCAGGGGAAAAATGATGTGAGCAAGATTCGCAATACTCTGGAAAGAGAACGCGAACAACTGAAAATGGAGCTGAAGTCGCTGGGGAATTTACAGATGGACTACAATCGTCTCCGTGACGACCATGACAGGGTGAAAAGCACGCACGAGAACTTGAATCAAGATTTTAAGGATGTATTGGTGGAACTTAAAAACACGAAGACGGAATATAATAATTTACAGGTGAAACATGCAGAGCTGCAGGGTAGCATGGGCGACTGTAAAGATCAGATCCACACCATGGACGTGGAAATGGTCAAGCTGGCTGACAGGTGTGAGGTGAGATTGACCATGGAACCCTGTGTTATAGAACAGTTTTATATGTGAAGGGCTTTATACATTATACTTTAGTTTTAAACTTTAAAAATGTGAACCATGATCAAAGGATTTTTAGCTAATTATTTCATACCAATAAACACTTCCATTTTTATCTATGACAAGTAGCTCTATAAGTCACTCAGCCTGACAGTTGGTCATATTTTGACATGCAGTCTCTTAACATGTCATTCACTTAAAGTTCCACTGTCATGACGTAGAGTACATTGGCGTTTTTAGGTAATGGAGTGACAAGTTGAACACTCTTATTAATATTAAGTATCCATATATGTATAAATTTATTTAAATCTGACCATGCCACTGATGACGTCACCCGTATATATGTAGGAACATCAAGATTGCAGTCCTTTACTGAGTGAGTGATAAAAGGTACATTTTGTAACCAAAATAAACTCATTACAAGAAACCCATAAAAAATGAACACATACATCTATATGCACTCTGTGAGCTTTAAATTTCATAAGATAATGTGCTCTTCATATTGTCAGTGAAAACTTTTTCAGTGATATTCTAATTAAATTTATGGCTGCAAGATAGGATTTTTGTAGAATGTTACAGCTTTTAAAAATGTGTGTTTGTTTGGATGAGGAATAGCTTAATACTGATTCAGATGTGCTTATTCAATAAATAACAATTTTAATGAATTTTGATGTTATCACTGCAGTACTCCTAGAAATATATTTGTGAAATCTGGTTGCAACATACTGTAGTATATGACCTGTCGTTGTTAACTAAGAATAAAATCCTGATACGTTTTTCAGCCTGTGTTTAGGTAATGTGTTTTACAGCTGTCCATGATATCACATGCAGGAAGTTGATGCAGTTTAATAAGGTGCTCTGAAGAAAAGAACTGTTTGCTTATTCAGAGTAGATCAAGAAATAGTACATTGACATGTACTTTCTCTGTTTTTTTTTTTTACTGGAGATAGATATGTTCAACTGATCCTGGTTTCAGTAATGGTCTCTGAGGCCCATTTTACAAAAAGGATGGAAGTTGTCAAACAGAGTTGCCATGATGACACATACTGTAGAGATATGTCGTCATGGTAGTTACGATTGATGAAATGTTACGCGTTCTTAGTAAAACAGCCCCCTAATCCTGTAAGATAAAATTTATGACAAACATTTCACAAACTCATACTGCTTGTATCTTATTATGTGCCAACTGGTTTAAACTTGAGCAACTAATGATTTAAGATCTCCAACTGGAAAGTTGCTAATGAAATGGTGCCCTGTTCTGTAGTGTTCAGTGTTAATACTTTGATGCCTTGTGTTTCAGAGCATGTGTCAAATGAACAGTAAGCTGGAGGAGGAGAACCGTGCACTGATGTTACAGGTGCAGACCTTACTGAACCAGAACCAGGAAATGCTGACTCAGGCTCTGGACAGCAAGGACCACCTGGGCGAGACCGAGAGAGCTTACCTGTGAGTGGAACTGCTATGTACACACGAGCTAATGATCTGGGATAATAATGACTGAGGGTACTCTTGAGAGAATATACACGGGCAATATAGACTAGGTTGCTCACTTCGCTTGATCCTGAGAGCTCTGCTGATTAAGGTAAGCAGCCCCCTTATGCAGGCTGCTTATAGGATTTGTAGGATTTGTGAGGATTTATCCACTGCCCCTGTCACGTTTTATTTTTGGAATTGCTCAGCAACCAGATGGAATCTGATTGTGATATATTTCAGAAATGCAATGGGGGGCAGTGGAATTGTTTTCACACATAGGTGAATAGGTCCAAAGGTCAATGTTGAGGTTTACTTTCAAATTTCACAGTTTTCTTTGATGTTTTGGTGAACTAGTTATCGTTAACTTTTCAGGATATTATAAGAGAATTCTCTGTACTTCCTATGTGAATGCTGTCATTTTCACATGCCATCAGCTTGTATTTTCACAATGAAAGTCCAGTATTTGATATACTGCATGAGCTATGAATTCCAACTGACGTTTTGCTTTACATTAATCATTGGTAAGTTGCATAGTATAAATCTGCATGTACTAACATGAAAGAGGTGAATTCATGTGGGAGTAGGGCTCTCTGCGTCTGCTTTTAACTGTATAAGACCCAGTGTGAAGTCTTGCCACCAGACTGGGAATATTTCATATTTCACTTTATTATGCCTGCATACGCTCTAATTTAAAAATAATTTACCTTATATTATCAAACAGTTAAACAGTAAAGTTATTGCTGAGAGTTGGGGAAAGATAATTACCAACTATCACAATGGCTTTATTGTTCTACCAAATTTTGAACGGTAATGTGTTTTATCTAATTTCGATGGTGCTTAGGTTTCCATGGCAACAAAACTCTACTCTGTTTATTCGCACACAGAAGCATGTCTTATCATCAGCTCTTCACATTCGCAGCATTTTGCATTGTGTTGATTTGTTAAGAAGCATAAAATAGGACATTTGAAAGAATTCATTTATTTAAATCTGCTGCCTCTTAACAATTCAACAAATATATCTTGGTGGTTTAAGGAACAAAGCTATGAACTCAAATGGAACTGTTAATACAGTGTTTCTGCACAAATTATGTTTTATTCATTTTTATTAATAATCCGACATAAATACCTCAGTGTCTACC
This sequence comes from Acanthopleura granulata, assembly GCA_016165875.1. Lineage (NCBI taxonomy): Eukaryota > Metazoa > Mollusca > Polyplacophora > Chitonida > Chitonidae > Acanthopleura > Acanthopleura granulata. The sequence goes on along the minus strand of JABBOT010000001.1, from coordinate 42,973,688 downwards.
TTCTCATATTCATGTTGCAAGCAGTGGACATGGCTGTGAATAGTCCTGAAGAGCTGCACACATACATGGAGTGGGTGGTTTTGATCGAGAGGCCTCGGCCTTCATTTATAACAAATGTTGATAGATATACATGGCTCTTATCACTGTGGTAGCATTGTGTACTCCCAAAGCTGTAGATAAAATAAAGTTTGCAGTTACTTGAATATATGGTACATGTAATTGTGCCAAGAGTGTGAACACATGTACAACTGATTTGGCTGTCGAACCCACCCCTCTTCAGGGCCAGGAGAACGTCGGGATGAAGATGCTCATGGAATCCATGGTGATCACAACACTGCATACTTTTACTGCTATAACAGAATCTGCTGATATTTGATGAACGCTGACTAACTTGCATGGTTACGGGGCTGTCATGGGCTATGGTGTCATTAATCCACAGGGAAAAGTTGGCCGATTTGAGACGGCAGAAAGAGAAACTAGAAGAGAAGATCATGGAGCAGTATAAGCTCGGACGTTGGGACGTCTCACCCAGAAAGTAAGACTGCGTGACAGCTACTGACGTGTTCTCTCAGCTTCCTCAAAACTTGGGCCACTTAGGTCAGGAGAAGTGTTCATGATAATTCTAGCATGGCTAATTTAACAAATACAAGGATAAATTGCATTGTATTCTTGTTTCCTAATGAATTTGAATGCATGACTAAATTCAGTATTGCCACATACAAGCAAGTTTAGGTATGTGATTAATATTATGCTAACTCACAGATGCTTGCATGTACTATACTAACAAAATAACATACTGGGTGACTGATACGTGTAAATAGTACTTCAGAACATTTGCATTTTATATACTAGAAATAAACATCCAGAGATGTATATATGTACCTATGAACTTCACAAGCACATTGGTTTTACCTCTTCACGACAGCTCTGATGAAAGTTGATGTGGCCTCTTGATATTAACTGAAATCAGGCTTTTCTTTTGTTTCTGCAACAGTTGTATTAAGGTAATTCTTTTGGAATAGCATGGAAGTTTAAAATTCAAAACTCATGGAGTAGTTTAGCAGTGAATGTTAAGCTATGTGGCTTGTTGATTAGTGGTGGTAAACTAGAGGTTTGAAGCAGATCTTAGTCTGATAGTGGACATGTATTGTTTTCCTGGTGGAGTTGTTGGGCCTAATAGAAAAACCTCTGTAATATCAAATTGTGACTGTTAATCAACATCCCAAATCAGAATTTCTTGTCAGCGTGTCTTATAATTATGTAAGATTTACGCACTTGTGTGTAGGCCAATTTGTTAGAATGACAGCTGTTCAGTGTGCAATTTGAGGAAGTCAGGAAGTAATGTATGGTGTATGATTTTTGTTAAATGGCTGAGTTTTTGTCAGTTTCAGTTAGAAGGCTAACATTATATTGGTTTCATTTTACAGGAAAGCTGGCATCGGGTCTACCTTAGTGAGGAAGGCGAAGGGTTTAATTACCAGGGTAGGTTTGTTTGTCACTAGATTGTTCATGTGACATACACAGGCAGTTGATTGTAATGCTTACAGTTGGAACATTACACAAGGAGCGTTTCTTCTTATACAGATCATAACTTCAGTCACACAGATGCAATGTCATAGTCAGATAGTGCTGATACTTCCCAGTATTTATGACTTAAAGGAAAAGACCAGGGCGGTATAGTGTAAGTTGTAGTAAAAAGGGTAAGGTTTGAAGATTTGATAAACACCCTGCAATAATTTTTTAGCCGTTGTCTAAGAAAACATATGCTTTATCACCTTAAGCTCTCAGAAAACACTGACATTTCACCAACCCAAAGCTTGATGAATGACGTGAATCGTGCTGGTCGTTGAAGCAGGGCCCCTTTCTGTTTGTATTTGACATGCTGTTTGTGCAGTCAAAAGCTGCACACTGTGGCATCACACCAGCTCTTTGGTCAGGTCTGTGCACTGACAAAACAAAGTGCAGCAGCCAACTCTCCGTTACAGGGTTGAAGTTTTATGTGTAAGAGTAGCATTGTGTGCAGTCAAGAGGTAGCATGGTAATGCGTTACCAGCTTGATTCTTGTCCCATCTGCTATTCAGCTTTAAATAATCCTAGTTTCTGATTGGTCAGAATTATTTTCACAGTTACTTCCCCTTGGAGGTATACTTACATGAAGGCCCATGTACATATATTTCTTATTCATGATTGAATGTGTGTTGTGATCTACCTTGAAATTTGTTGTCTTGAAACTAACAAAATCTGACCTACAAATTTTCAAGCCATACTTTTTACCACAATTGTCCCAATACATGCTTAGTTTTTTCCTTTAAATTCTTACTCTAAATTAATTCACATCAGAAGAGAACAAAGCAGGTGTTCGACACACGTTGTTAATGCCTACCCTGATTTACCACCTGATTCTCACATGTTATAAACCATAGTCGATCAGTTGTAGACTACACTTGGATCATAACCTGTATAACCTAAGCTGTACTCACTAGATCAGAAGCTGTACTCACTAGGTCAGCTAAAGTTCAGTCATAAGCTATACTACGTATACCCAGTAGACTGAGGCAGTTAGCACACTAGTGCAGTTTAATGCCATGCTGAGTTCAAGCCCAGTTCTTGCTGGCTTCCTGTCTAGGTGGTACGTTGAAAGGTCCACCAGCAACCTGCGGATGGTCGTGGTTTCCTCTTGAAGTCTGCCCGGTTTTCTCTCATCATAATGCTGACTATCGTCACATAAGTAGAAATATTCTTGAGTTCGGGATGAAACACTCATCAAGTATGCCCAGTAGGTCTTGATAAGCTATCCTGTAGCTACATTTAGCAGATCTTGGGCTACACCAGTTGGGATCATATAACTGTACCCTGTCCATGTACTGTACGCGTAAGGTAAACTCAAAGGGTCATGAGCTCTTTTCATCAGGTCACAGATCAGGCTGGCCGAGTAAAATGCCCTAAACATGTTACTCTTGCCCCCGCAGGCTCAGAGAAGTCGAAGTCGCCCTAACCTGGCTGAGAGTCCAGATGACTCGTCCGTGGGATCTTACGGCGAGTCCAACGAAACCATCGAGGGAAGCAGAAAACTGACCTGTAAGTCCTCAATTTATCCAAGCCAGTATATCTTATCTACATGGCCCTGATGACTTTACTGAAAATACTAATACATATTATTTGATATGGATTGGCTAAGAAAAAAATAATAATATTTAGCTTGCTGAAACAAAGTTAGGCGAAGTACTGGGTGTTAGGTATAAGTGTCGAGCGTTTGTGTAGGTAAGCTATGTTGTCAAGATCAGCTGTTCCACTTACATGTTGCCCCTGAGTAAAATGTTTTTAAGATGTAAACCTCTTTAATATAAAACTGAGATTATATATGATGTTTTTTTTCTCTCAAAATTTCCAGGGCTTTAACGTCCCATTTCCCATTCAAATTCAGCATACATCTAAAAATATTACTAGAGTAGAGTTTTATGCTCAGGTCATGTAGTCCTACAGTTTTGACTTCATCTCTGTGAAAGTTAATGGGTGTTAGGAACAGCTTTGAAGTAGACTTCTTAATGTTTTACCAGAAATCATCAGACAGGGATCAGCTACATGTCTTACCATTTTCATGACATCTTTATGCTTTATGAAAATGATTTGAAGATGTTCACCTTTTAAATGCGAAACAACATGTCTGTTTGGGGACATGTTGCTGCATGAATGAAAACCCTGGGCCCAATTGCACGAAGCCCTTTTAATGTTACGAACATTTCACTACCGTCTAATGCTTACACTGCTGGTTGCCATGCTAGTAATACGTGCTTGTAACGTTAAGAGGACTTCGTGCAGGTGGCCCTGGTCTGCAAAGGCTGTCAGTTAAACTAAAACTCTTACTGGCAACCTGTTTGACTTCTTATTACCTTTGTTATTCATGAATTTCATGTAGCCATAATTTACCTAATACATAAGGTGACCTGCCTTTACCTATTCCTCCTATTTTATAGTTCATTTGGTGAAAAATTAGAGATTATTGCAGTAATCACTCAAGTCATGCTTTCAATGCATATATCTGTACAAAGTAATCTGCGAACAAAGATTTTGGTGCGTGCATCTATCATACACAGACAAACTACCAGTCATAGTTAACTCTCTGACGTGCCTGTAAATTTTGTATATTAACAACTGGGGGTGGGATTATATTGTTTCAGGAATGGAATAAATCACAATTCACTCGCATGACTACCTGTAGCTTCGAATATATGTATGTCTGGTGTTTCAGCATGATTTGTAGATCATGTATATTTCCCCTTGATATAGACTTCATGGACTTGGTGACATATATCCTACAGGGACATATCTGACAGAAAAGATAAAGGTGTTTTGGCCATTACCTAGACCTCAAGGTTTTCCTGATTTTTTTTTTTTTTTGCCATATATAACGTGTATGAGAAAAATACGAGTAATTCTCAAGAACATGGCCAAAATAATGCAAAATAAATAAATGAAAATAAGTTGGTGTCAGTATTCAGGGTTATTTATTGATATCCATGATTTTGTTGGAGTTTTGGTCCCGTGGTTTATTAGCTGACCATTTTGTACCTGGCTGTTTTTGTTTAGCTGAAGAGATTAAGCACAGGCGTAAAAGTGCAGGTCACCTGACTGGCAGCTCAAATCTCTCCTCCATGAACAAGAGTCTGGCTAAGTCAAGCAGCGCCCTGAACTATCGTCCGGAAGAAACCAATCAGTTCAGAGGTAACTTCGCCCAGTAGATCAGATCACACCTGCACAGCATTCTCACTTTGTTTTCACTCACAGTTTTCAATATGCAATGCTTTTGGAGAAATGAAACGTTATCAGGCCTACCTACTCATTACATGTACATGGGTAGCTCCAAAATGTGCAGATGTTGGATTTATCTGATCATGCTGTAATATACTCGTTTACTTCTTAAATGAACTGTGAAAAGCTGCAGTAGAGTGTCTCTAGAAATAGCCGAATAAACGTGTCAGGTAAAATATTTTCAGACATACCAGTGCTTTTGCATGTGTGACTAACTGCTTTTGTTTACACTAACAAGTTTGCCCAAAATTAAGCACATCTTTTGATGCTTTGTGTGACCAACATGTTTTCAGTGTTAATAATGTTATATCTGTTAAATTTAAACTTTGAAATAATTCTAACATTGGGCCTCTAGTACAGCAGGAAATATTTGTTATTGCCTCAGGTTCTCGGTCCTCAGAAGATATTACTAAGTGTGATATAATGCTTAATACCAAGAAAAACATGGATATCTCTGGTTACCATGGTAATTCTGCAAAGTTAGGTTCAGGTGAGATCTGTTTGTCGTCTGAGCATCAGGACTGGGTGTTGTCGTGTGCATGATAGACTGCAGCAAAGCGTTCTGCTGATTTATCGTGCGTTTGTTGCTGGATGAAGTGAGATTGAGCTGCTTCTCGTCAGGCTGAAAATGTTGTCGTGACGTAGCCAGACGTTGGCAGTATATAGTCAGCCGTCAGTGTATGTGTCTATAATTCATTTACGACGCTAATAGTGCAAGTACTAGTGTCTCATGCATGCAGTGTAAAAAAGTTTCACGGATTGTTTGGCTCTGTGCTAGAACATTTGTTTTTTGACCGTACTCCATGTTTCCACAGTATTTGTTCTAGTCTTGGTTTTATTTACACTTTTTACTAACCTACACTGTAGGGTGTTCCTTTCTGGCGTGCTAATCATGTATCATGTTTGAGAAGCATTGTCTGAAAAAATGATGGTTGGACCCAGCTTGTGCAAACAAGCAATAAATATATCACATGGTTATTGTGATTAAAATTTGATAAATCACACATTTGCGGTTACATGTGCTTATGTAGCATGGGTCATTAAAATCTGTATTTTTGACAGCTGGCATGCTTTTTTTGTTGTTTCTTGTGTAAGTTGCATGCACATTCTTCTCAATGAGGTGCTTGTTTGCAGACTAATGTGTTGTTCATTGTATGCTCCAATCTCCCTGAAGTCAGATCTTGTGGAAGCTCTCTATAATGGCTTTCTGCCTGATCTGCAGGCAAATCTACGAACAGGTGACTTTGCTTTCTAAAATATGGAAGCCAGAATTTGACTAGACAGTTTATGCTCTTACTGGGTAAAGGTTTTGTTTTCTGCTGAGAGATAAGTCAGTGTTAAGAGGGAATACTTGATCTGACTTACAGGCCAAGGGATTGACCCATGTCTATGAGGATGATTAGTTCCTGATACATGAATATGTATATAAATGCACTTGAATCACCGATTGTTTGAATAATGCTTATATTGCCTGTATAATGTAATGTGTAGATATCTTAATGAACATTCATGACCAGCAACTGCAAATTTTTAATAGTATTGTTGAGAAACTTGGCATAAATCTATTCAAAGTTAAAAAAATGTAAAATATTATCAAATCTATGGCCGAGATGTGAAAAAAAGGCAAAATGAAAGATGTTGAGTAAAGATCTTATTGCTTCCTTTGCAGTTTTTCAATCCTCGAAAACCACATACAGATGAAAATTCATTGCATTCTTGGAGTGATAGTGTTGATCTACAGATATGACACAAAACTGCATCTGTGGTTTTGCTTATTTCAGTTGCATATGCTAAATATCATTACACTTTGGATATTTTCTTTCTTTGTTCAAAAGGACATACAGGTACTTATATTTCCTTATGCACATAACAAGAATTTTCTCTCATGGTTTTCTGTCTTCTCACCAGATGGCAGGTCATACAGTACAGGAGATGATGACGGAGGGTTTCGCAGCATGTCGCCCTCCCCCAGGGACAATGGCCGACTCTCACCAGGCAGCCAAATGGTCTCCTTAGAAGAATTTCTGCGAGAAAGTAACAGTTCCCCCGAACCCAAGGTACAATTTCGCCGTAATGTGCTCTCTCAGGAAATGAATTCACCAATTTTTCTGAACTTCACAATATTATATCTGTCAAGACAGAAAAATACTTTCCAAGAATATGTTCATGTATATTTGAATGTACTCAGCAGTCAGAATATTTTTAAGTCATTCAAAAATGTTTGTGGTGTTGAGTGGAATAAATATTGACTCCTGGTGATTTTTCAGCCCAGTTTCACAATTAAAACTTTATTAACCATATTATAATGAAATAATTGTGAATATGACGTAAACACCAAATTAAACATACTAACTAGTGCATTATTTCTCTGTGCTTCTTGCCTTGCAGCGTAAAGTATTACACGAAAACGACACAGATTCTCGGGATGGATACGACTCCATAGAGCGTAATGGCCGCTCTGCGTCACAGCCTCCACCCCAGCCTCGTCGGCGTGCACCCCAACCTCCAGCATCCGACCCACCTCTGCCCCATCCCAGGAACGTCTCCAGTCCTCCGCCCACATCCCAGCACAATCATCAGGATCTCAACATTTCAAGAATGTCCAGGATCTCTGCCTCAAGTGTTGGGAGTTCATCAGAGGAGAAGCCGGAAATGTACAACAACAACATATTCGTCAAAACTTCCACACCAAAAGTGAACAATGACGAATCACAGCAGCAGCATCCCCGACATCACTACAACCGTCCAGGCTCAGCCACAGCGGATCCTTCTAGGAGACACCCAGCCTTTAATCCTGAACGAAACCAACCTGAACCAACATATGCAGCCGTGAATAATCTGTACAGTCAGCCCCACCCAAACCGTGTCCAGAGTAAAAGTCCAGCTCCTCCAGAATACCGTACTTGGAGCGACAGAGAGAGAGCATTGTCACCACAGCGTCCACCGAAGTCTCCTGGGCCAGCCCAGCAACATTTCACTAACAACAACTGGAACAATCGTAACATGCAGATGTCAAACTATTCCACTCCAAACCGACCTGCTAGTGCTCTCCCTTTCCATGGCCGGAAAACCCCAGTGGAGAGAGACTGGCAGCAACAAGCTCATCAAGGTCAGCAGTCCTCGCCCCTGGTGAACTCAAAACCCAAGTCATACACGCCTCAGCCAGCCAGTAGGATTGTATCCACAGCCAATCTGAACCGTGACCGTTCCCCTCAGCCTCCTCGACCCTCAGGCGACTACATACACAAACCTAGTCCGTCTTACCCTGCCAGTTATACCCCGGTCATGTCACCGAGGCCTGTGAATGGCGGCGGGGACCCAGGCCGTCAGTTACCCTCCACTCCGTCCTCGATGTCAAACTACGGACCTTCCCCGGGCGGTAGAATGACACCTACAAGTAAACCACAGAGACAGCTTCTGTCTAACATGTCCATTAGTAATCTGAACAACTCCCAGGCCTCCTACAATCAGCCTGGGCTTCGTGGAGACCCACACCCTCAAAACCTGGCCAATAATCCGGGAGGACAACCCGTGCCAAGCCCAAGGCGTATAGCGGAGAGCAGCCAATTGAGCCGAGCGGGGACTTACTCGGATGTGAGCGTGCGCTCACCCGAGCTGAGTCCAAACACAGGAATGAACGGGCCAGAGAGTCAGCGGCCTGTTCAGTCCCGCCAACCCCATCACCAGCAACAGCAGCAGCCATTGGTTCTGGCCTCTCGACTGGCCTACCCAGCTAATGGCCGTACATCAGCCAGTCAGACCCCTACTGCCAGAATACAACCCCAAACCAAACTGAACAATAACAATGGACCACAGCCGTCCAAAGCCAACGGTCCAGAGGGAGAGAAAGGGCCTAAAGAGAACTCTGTTTGGTATGAGTATGGCTGTGTGTGATTCTATACTGCGTACTGTACATGTCCCACATGGACTCATCCTGCATCTCATCATCATCATTGTCATCTGTATGTAGACGTCACAATAATTTCCAACCCACAGCCAATTTCCTCACCTTTACTCCCATGCCTTGTACATATGTCACCTAACCCCGGCTGCAGATGCATGCCATTAACACACCCGTTTGATCATTGGTCAGGTTACCTCCCTTTATAAACATCTATGCAATCCAACTGCTTACACCGGTCTCTCTCTGGAATTTTAACTCGTATGAGTATTGTATTTGTTTTGTCTTTTCACCAGTACTTGTTTCCCTTGTTGTGTAAGTAAGTGTTTTGTGTGTTGATTTGTATCTTTTCCATGATATATGTTTTTAATAAGAGTATCCTATGTGATGTTGCTTCTTTCTTTTGTTATAATTTTCCTTTTCTACATGTAGGTACTCTGCTTTTACAACAACTACAGCAACATAACTCATTTTAATGTGATTAGCCCTCCTTTTTTCTCCACATTTATGTTCTGGTTGACACAAGAAAAGCAAGAAGGAAGATTGATGAACACTAGTCAGTCTTTTGGTGGCCAAAGATCTTTTAGTTGGAAATATTTGATTGCTCCTATTTCTCAGATTAGTAGTTGACTTGTTAACATTAGCAGAATGCAATGTAAATAATTCACTCAATTCTTAATGAACACAATTAAATGAAACTTCTCATTACAGTGTTAATAACAGTCCATTCATCAGACTAAAACATTAACAGCAACTAAAGATGCATTGAAGAACATACAAGAAAAAATAACTTTTACAATAGGTTATCAAATTCTTGTGTATATTGACGTACTGTATATTACATGAAAAATATAGGCTATTTTGATACTGAATATTTTATAAGAACACACTGTAGTTGGCTTAGTTGGCTGTTGGCTTTCTGGTTACAGTCTTGTGACTGTCAGCATGTTAATGTCCCTGCTTTCTCTTTGACAGGGGTGTGGGACACATCGTCTGAGACTCATCTCCAACCTAGTTTTGTTTTCTGCATGTCCTATTGGACTGGTACTTTGTTGGGTGGTGGTCACTAGTCTGCTTGTAGCCTTTTGCTGCTGCCTATGAAGTAGCCATTGACGTGTTTGTGGAGTATGGTCGTCGTGATTGTTCACTGTACTACATGTGTATTTAATTAGTGTTTGTGTCAGTGTACACGCATTTTCATTAGACTTCAAACTTTTCACTGGCAGTTGTTTCTGAGAGTACACGTTGACATTGCAGACATTAATTTGATCTGCAAGTGTGGGTATTAAACTTTTTTTTTTCGAACAAAAAAACAACTCCATGCATCAAAGTGTTAATAGATTCATAGGCATGAATTTTATAAGAAGTATATTTTACTTACAAAATTAAGATTCAGACTTTCAATTAAATGAAAAAAATTAACTTGTGGTGATGATAATAAATAATGTACTTAACCAGTAAATCATTCATTTGGTTGTCATTGACCAATATCAGCATGGGCTTTGTAATTTTATTTTCTTTGTTAAATAGTGTTTCATTTCAGTCATAATTTATTTATTCCATGCCATGTCATTATTTTAATGTGTTTTGTTTGTCTTTGGTTGTGTAAAAATTTTTTATTGTCTTTGTTTCGTGTTTTTGTCTAGTTTTCTTTCTCCTTCAGGACTCAGATGTGTTGTTTTATTTGTCAGCTTTACTGTAGGAGTTTTAATTCTTTTTTCTGTTTTCTGTTGCCATTTATGTCAAATAAATAGGACCAATCCATATGTTTTGATGAAATTAAATTCTTATTTTTTTATATTTATATAAATATATATTTATATATGTTAATCATTTCATTGTATTTCTTTTTGAACACCACATAAAGGAGAGATAACTGTTGTACTGTATAACCTCTAATGAAATGTTTCGTATGGGAATACTAAATCAAGGGACCACGATAATGTATACACAAAAGATCTGCATTCACCATTACAATTATTTACATTTTATATCCATTTACATTCCATTCATTCTCTCGTGCATTCTTCTCTAAACAAAATTAGTTTGGATCAAATTTGGCGTTCATTATACATCCAAAAGCTGGGATTGTACAGAAAGTTTGGATTGTGATATTCTAGCTCATAGTAGCATAAATTTGCGTTTTTGCCTGTACAGGTTGTTTTGCATATACTCTAGGGCAAAACAATACTCTTACATTTCTGTCCATTTGTGTTTTAGTTGAATGCTCTTTAATGGGCCTGTTTAATGAGATATGTACAAAGTGAGAGAAAAGCAATAAACAATTACTGTTTTGACTCAAGTGTTCGGTTCCATTCATAGACCACACTGTGGTAAATGTGTCTGTGTTTTGTACATCAGTGTTTTAACATGAAACTTCAGTTCTTCTAAGGACATCTATCAGTTTTTATGGTTGATGAACCTGATGTAGACCATGATTGCAACCTATGTTTTAACTTCCAGATAAATGGTGTATACTGCTGTAATTTCTTCTGGCTGTCACTTTGATTCAGTTGATCTGACATAGAGTTATGTAATACTTATAATCGGAAAGAATTATGACCACCAAGTGAAGAAGTACCTGTTTACCCGTCCAACCGAAGTCATGCATGTCTGTTACTGTGGTAACTCAGTTGGCTCAAGCTGACTTCCTCTCCTTCATACATGGGAAGCTTTACTAGCAACCTTCAGATGTTTGTGGGTTCCCCTGGACTCCTCCCTGTTTCTTCCACCATAATGCTGCTGGCTTTCATATAAGTGACATATTCTTGAGTACAGCAAAATAACACCAATAAATGAATAAATATTGAAACAAATTGCGACAGGACCATATCTTCAGATGTAATATTGTATCTAGGAAATTGTGAGAGGCATGTGAAAAGTTTTTGGATTCTGATTTACAGGGGCCATCATCATTAAAATGCATACATCCAGTTTCTTGTCAATTTTTGTGTATGTGTACAGTAGGTCACAGAACCTTTTTTAGGTAAAATGATGTTTAATAGCAGAAAAGTTGACTTGGTCTTTGTGACATGTGAGAAGTCCCTTTAAATGGATGGCGCTGTGGCCGTTGCCAAGCTTAAAACCACTTCAGTGTCTCTAAAGAGCAATACATATGAACTTTGCATCATGGGCATTCCAAACAGGATCCAATTTCACAACACGTTGTGCAGATGTTTTTCTCAGCAAATACACACTGTCTGTCTAGTGATACATTTTGGGGGGACAATGTCCATACAAAGATTTGTAATATTGACCTCTGGCTTGTGAGGCTTCTGACTTGGCAATAAAAGGATAGCTCTTTTTTATTGGAGAGCATAGCTCCAGGTGGCTACGAAGCTCTTGCAGCTTCGGAGCTACCTGGAACTAGGTAGAGCACCAGTTTATAAGGTGATTATGGATTTTGTTCATGACGTGTGAGAAAACAATGCTGCTGTCTCCCATACAGTGGAGTCCCGGTCGGGTCACACCAAAGACTTTAAAAATGGTACTTGTTGCTGCCTCACTTGGCGCTCATCGTTGAGAGGTTAGAGCAAGGAAACAGGACTGGTCTGCCCGGTGTCAGTATAATGTGATTGGGTGGGGTGTTGTGTCTGGTGTCTTCGGCATGATGTTTTTGTGGCGGCAGCACTTTGGGGGCATGGACTTAAGCACTTAAGCACTTAAGCACTGCCATAAGAAGACACGCTATCTGCACACACCAGAAGGACTCCTCGTCGTCATATGACTAAAACATTGTTAAGTTCGACGTTAAACCTCAAGCACTAACTCACTCACTCACTCCAATACAGTATTAAAAGTGCTATGGTGCTGTGTCCTTGCTTAAATATGACTACAAAATCGCCTTGACTTGTTATCAACTTGGTACATCTGTGTTTATTTATTTGATTGGTGTTTTACGCCGTTCTGGTGAATGTTTCACTTCGACGGCGTCCAGCATCATAGTAGAAGGAAACCGGGCAGATCCCGGGGGATACCCACGTCCATCCGCACTTTGCTGGCAGGCCTTCCCACGTACAGCCGGAGAGGGAGCCAGCATGGGCTTGAACTCACACCGACCGCATTGGTGGGAGGCTTCAGTGTCATTATGCTGCGCTAACGCGCGATATATCTGTAGGTCGTATATATGTATTTTGATTTTTCGCGCATAAATATATAGCCTATGTATGGCACCAGATGTCTGATATTTCCTGTATAGTATGGGGCGATGGTTTCAAAGAAAATGCAACAAAGGAAGCAGCCTATATGTAATATTTCCATAGGCGAAACATCCAAAAGACACCTTAAGGCATCACGTCGATAAATATATATATATGGCTTTACATGGGTTAATACAGATATACCCAGGTGGTCAAGATGATCACGGCCGTTATACTTATATAACTGATAGAGGAAAATACTTTTATTGCTGTTGTAACCGTGTAAACTTTTCAACCAAATTCTTTGGAGTTCGAAACACATCATAAAGTGCACGTGGGAACTGAGGGATGGCGAAAGCCTCTATATGTAGGACCCACAAAATGTCACATCTGTTTTAGAATGTCATGCAGATTTTCCCCAGTGGCATAGTCTTTCGTGATACACAGCATAGGTCTTGCCCACGACCCAGTATTAGATCACGTGAAATGTGGCTTACTGTACTTGTCATGCAGTTTCAGTTCTTGCCCTTGTGCAACACCGGGCTGTCATAATGGCTCCTTTGTGTTAAGCATGCAATTGCCTATACCATGTCTGACATCTGCATCATGGACCATTAACATTGCATTCAAGGATTTTTCCAAGATCCAAAAAAAATAAAATAAAATAAATATAAGCTAAATATGGAGCAAAATAACGCAATATTACATAGTAAAACAACTGCCGCTACCTGTTTGGTCTTAAGTCTTTATTTGTTTACTAGCCGCTTATTATATATACTGTAGCAACAGTATATATAATGGACAGCGCTATCACACAAGGACACCGTCGTTGAACTCCCCAATCAAGGCCATGTATTATCTGGAATAGAATCAGATGACCTATACCAGTGCACTAGCAACAGATACAGTTCATTCCAAGAACAAGTTGATGGAACCTTTCCAACGTTATAAGTTTTCTCAGATTTGGCAGATTTGACACGCAATTCACTCCTCAGACAGCGACATTTGACCATGTCTGACATATAGAATCACTTTACTAATGTCGTAGATATATATGTGTTTTCTTTTTTTCGGCACTAGATATCTCCAGTATAGTTTCGGTCAATAATTTCAAAGTGAAAAAAACAGAAAAGAAAATACAACAAAAGTTGTAACCTGTAAGTATTTCTTCCGTGATCAAAACGTACCAAAGACACCTTAAGGCATAACAACCATGGCAAATATATATATATATATATATTTGGTTGACACAGATATGTTCGGAGTTGGTAAATATGTTAATAGAGTTATTTGTGTATTTCTGATAAACAAAAACATTAGATTAATTTCGAGAGTCGTGGCCTTCGCATCGTTGATGTAAACGAGCAAACCTTGCAATAAAAACCTTGAGAATAAAAAAAAACAATATAGAAATTGTAAATTCAATGGAGTGTTTCGGAAACCTTCTATATAGGACTAAGTCACTATGACAGAATCGCATCTCTTTCGTTATGCGTTAAGCTCTACAGCGAGTATTAGGTCAGTCGAAACATAGCTTATCGTAATTTGCTTCTGTTCTCGTCCCTATGGAAGTCACGACTGCAGCATAAAGGTACCCTAGCTCGTGTTAACCCATACACGGTGTGTTTAACATCATTCTGCGCTATCGACCATTCCACTTAGCGTTCAAGGATTTTCCCAAGGCCAAAACATTTCATACTGCGTTAAATACAAGACTGTTCTTGCTCTTGGGTTATCTTACGGCGCTGTGGCCATGTTGAACCGCTTTTACCACGTGCTAGTTTGTACATGAGGGCCTTGGCCTTCGAAGGGACGCGTGATGTCTTTCATTCCTCATTTTAAAGGTTTTATTGCTTATTTATTAATTTGGCAACAGTCAAGTATACGTGTGTTCGGTTGGCTTAGCATATAGAGCCAGTTGGAAACCACCGCATTTTATTATCGTAATAATAATAGGGTACACCTGCCCAATTCCGTGAATCATGCAGGAGAGAGTTGGATTCGAACACGCGACTTCTTTGGTTTTAGGCCCGGGAAATGCAGATGGCCTTTGTAGTATAATCCTTCCGAAGGAATAAAACGACGGGGAATTAAAGTTGAAGAAAATAACTTCTGCCTAAAAGTATACGCCCCATGCAAACGTGTCACAAAAGTAGCAACACACATGTCGCATATGGGGTGTCTTGACAAGAAACTTGTGTCGGTTAAGGATGTTCGTATGGAGGTGAAGGTATATTGGTTTTCTTTCAACCAGTATATGTGTGTGTCTTATTGTTTTTCTTTGCTTTTCACATTTAGCTAGTCTTAAAAATAATCATAATAAGGCACGAATGCTTCCACGTTCCGGGGGCAGACAATATTCTGTGACAACACTGTTTACAGCAGTTTACAGTTACCTATTTACAGGGGACACGAGTGCAAGAGTAGAGGCCGATATAGTAGTCGCCAAGCATGCCCAAGACACACGTAGTCATGATGCACGCTTCACATTTTAATAGGCCTATACATTTCTGTCCACATACGGACATGTAGGCGCTGGATTACATAGCAAGAACAGTCAAGAACGCCTCTCCATTTAATGGACGGGTGGAATTCTTATGGAGATTTCAAGTTCATTAAATGAATGCGAATCTGGGATCAAAATACGACAATTTCACGTTGCAACTATGTATGTGAAGGTCTTTCCAGAACTGAGGCTCATGTATGCAGTATAGCAAAATTATACCCTGTTTCTTTTAAGTTATAACCCTTATATTCAGCTGCCTGTCAAATCACGCTTACTCTCTTTTATACAAAAATTGTGTTCAATGATCAATGAAATATACAAGTGTGTCACCACAAGCGGTGCCACAAAACTACATTTTTTCCAGCATTAAGCATTAATAAGTGTTCCCACGAGATTTACATGTAGAAAAGTTCTCACGATGATAAATGTTACTAAAGGTGTCAAAATATAACTCTTTAGACCCACAACTCTTCTGAAGATTTCCCCATCACCCATCCCTGCGTGGTGTTTCCCACTTTGTAATACATATCCAGCGGAGACAATTAACAGCTCGATATCATGTTTATATCATTATTTACCACGTGTATGCATCATCTCCTATATATATTTAGGTATTGACCCTAACACTCTCTTTTACATATATAGGCCTGCAAAAGATCAAAAGCTGTCGGCCTATATCTTAATGATAAAGAAGAAAAAAGAGTCCTATACATTACTGTAGGAATTAGGTAGGCCTATATGCTTGAAGCCCTACTAGCAGCTCTGCACGACTAATTGGTGCGCCTGTTCAATAAAATAACATTTATAAGGCGAAGTGAGTTTAAACCTCCGGTATAGCAGGGCCTATTTACCGTTATATCTTTAGGTAATTGTACAACCTAGCCTTAACTTACGGGTCCTGTCATCTCTAGGTCTATTTAGCCTACGCGATGCTGCAGGCCTACTCTCCCTATGGTAAAATTCTCAGAGAGAATGATTAGGGCCTATAATAGGGTCTACTGAGGCTTATATACGCCAGCCTATTTGTAACATTTATGAATATATTTTTTTTACTCGTGGGTCTATTTCGTAGCTGTAGGCCTACACTGTTTCCATGTCCTTATTTGATATACAGAACTTGGAAGTAGGTCTAGGCGCTGGATTTGCTTCTATGTGGTTTAGGGGCCTATTAGACTCGGCTACTGATAGGCCCCGTATCTGACCCTTTGAGACAATTGTTTGGACTAAACTCGACCAGCCTGCTTGCTCAGTGTTTTAATTTCTGTATTCCATGTTTATGCAACGTAATTGACTGCGACCATTTTTTTCTTCTTTCTTTAATCAAATTCTATTTTATAAGACTGTCGATAAAAACATTATAGCTGAGACTTACAACTGTTGGCTGCCCTATTCGGCCTAGTCAGTGCCTAGTCATGGCCTGCAAAAGCCGCGTACACTTTTCGTCTCACATTCTCTTTTATCTCCTTTTAATTTTGAAAAAGAAAGTGCTACATTTTTTTTGCAAGGTCGAGTGAGTTTCTCCGTTGTAAGTTAATGTTTGAAACAACTGGAGATATCGAAAGGGCCATGCATATCTGCACGGTAAAGTAGACTGACCCAGATCTATGAGCATGTGGTACACTTGACAACACCAGGCTGAACTTCCTGTTGTACAACCTCGATGGTGCATTCTGGGTATTTAGATCGCCAGAAGGTAACTTAGCTCTATCGGGGTCGAGTGGGGAAGGGTTATTTGTTTGTTGTTTACAAACTAACCCTGCATCATGGCGTCACCAAAAGATGCCCAGCGTACCGACGAAGAGGCTGAAATGGTCACCCACGAGTTAGTGGAGGGTAAGTCTAATATGTCTAGGCCTTTTCGAGCTCGCCGTGCAAGCTTTCTTCGGCTGGGTACCCGTGTCCCAAAAGCAGAGCACGGTCGCTATCTTTGTACCTGATGCTGGTGGACTCATAATGCATTGCCTAATGTGTTTGACAGACGTAAGGAATCACTGTCATATATGACTTCACAAACTATGTTAGCGTTATCTTCGGCAGCACATTACAGCTCATCGATTCATTCTGACGTACGGTTTGTTTCCCTGTCACTTTTGAAGCGATCATCAACAACTATCCGTGAAGTGCGAAGTCACCTATTTTGCTGCCGTGTGCAGATTGACCGACAGCTGCAAAGTCGCACAAATCTAAGTCATTCTTGTTTGTTGTTTATGTCAGAGGACGTTATCAGACGTGATTATCTAATGTTAATTTTTAAATCCGGCAAAGTTTACGGTTGTCAAAATTTTGTCGACTACATAGGTGTATGTTGTACATTGAACAGCAGTACGTGTAATGATGTATTTGCTATGCAGTTTAGACCTACAAGGGTTATTTGACATACAATATATTGTACTGTAGATGTACAAGTGTCTGTTGGCTTTTGCAGGTATCTGTTTCTCAGAATGTTATTTTAGACAGCTCATCCAACAAGTTAACATAGCTGAAGCTGTCAGTGATAACTGATTGTCCATGAATATAAATGAAAATCGAAATGAGTTCCCTAAAAGTTGATTTCTGTGTCCTCTGCCTGTCATATGTATTAACAATAATGTACTGTAATGTTGCAAAGGCAAAAAAGTTTTTTTATGATTTCTGATGAATCTTTAATTGAATCATAACATTTTTTTATATCTTTGTCACTTTTCAGTGAATATGACAGGCAAGGGTAAACTGGGTGTAAAAGACTTTGAATTATTGAAAGTGCTTGGAACAGGTGGTAAGTCATTCATCACTTTGCGCACCACTGATTTATTGTGTAGTTTGTCTGGGAAAACTACACTTGTCTGCTCTTTTCCAACTCAAATGGTTATATCTCTTGCAACAATGGCATGATTTTTTGAAAACACAAACTGCATATGTTTATTACAAGAGCATCATGATTGTTGGCTGGAAAATGTTATGAGAATGAGTAACATTATGCTCATATTTACAATGAGGAATTTTGTATTAAAGCGTGACCCTATCTATGTATGTAATTGGGAAAAAATGGCATGTGAAAAGTTTCCATTTTCTGAGTTTTCTTATGCTGTGTTAAAGTTTCAGTGAAATTATTACTTACATGTACATGTAGATCATTAACAAATATAATAGGCCTCATTTTTTTCTAATTTCAAAACATACCCCCAGGGTTTGTTTTTTTTTTTTTAGACAAAAATCTTATATTGAACTCAATTTAAAAATTACTAAAACTGCATATAAATAAAGCAAGAACTCTTCCAATCTTTTTCTTCCAAGCTCAGACATAATATGTTAGCATATAGTTGTATCCAGTGGTGTAGCACTGTACCGAATTGGATATTTTGCCACAACCTTACAAGGCTTAATAATAAAACTATGTTACTGGGGATATTGAACTGTGAGTTCGACGAAGTAAGTATTTCCTGGAAGAAGACACTCTGTGAGTTGCATGCATCTCAATATAGATTGAGTAGAGTGTACATTTGCAAACATGCTTATTACCTTACTAGAAAAAAACCTCTGTCCATGAATCCTTACATCCTAAATGTGAACAGCAGTCCTAGTTTGATGAAACTGTTTCCTAGAAAAATTTAACAGGGTTCATACAGAGAAATGTGAATAAAAGTCCAGAAGTTTCCCAGATTATAATTTCAAGGAAAGATTTTAAGTTTTCGAAATAAGTATGTATACTTTTGTCTTGCAGGTTTTCTAAGTTATCTTAAAATATTTTTCTTTAATCCTAGATTTTGTTTAAGTTTTATTTACTCTTCTCAGTTATGTTATTAATTTATTAATACATTGTATATAAATATATAAACAAAAATCAGGCTACACTTATTATTTTATAGCCTACTGGTAGGCCCATGTGTAAAGTGAATATGCTTGTCAAAAAGACTATATTAGAATTTTTTTATAAAATCTTGACTTCAACAGACATCTTCCCTTAACTGCCTTTTCCCCTGCCAAATAAACTGTTTGTAACTCTATCCTGAATGAAATTTCTTAAGATCCTGTTGATTTGAAATTGATACCCTGAACATATAATTAGTGATACAAATCGATTTTACCACGCAGACCAAATCTTCAACTACAGCTACAGGCAGTGCCATCTGTGATGTCACTTTAAACCTGGACAATGTATTAGTGTAACCATGGGCACATAACCTCTACCGACGTTGCTTAAATGATGCAATTTGAGATATCAGACAGCCCTTGCAGCATTGGCAGACATTATTTTCTGCTAGATATTTTCAAAAATTAAATTTTCCCCACACGCCCCAGCATGTAATACCCCCAAATAACTGAGATACTCAATTTATTTTCAAAAAAACTCAATTTGCACTCGTATCTCAACAGGGCTACTTCCATGAAAAAGTTTAAAAACCCTGTTTAACCTCAGAAGAAAGTAGAGTACTTGTGACTTGGGAGGGGAAGTGGAGGAATGTAACAAACTGTGAGGCTTGCTTTAACAGCGTCAATCAAATTATTACTAGGCAAATGGCATATAAATTTATGTAGTCCAGAATGGACATTTATTATAGTGCTTTCTGTATCTCTGTTTCAGCATATGGTAAAGTATTTCTGGTGCGTAAAATTGGAGGATTTGACCATGGAAAGCTGTATGCCATGAAAGTATTGAAAAAAGCCAGCATTGTGCAGAAAACAAAAACGACAGAACACACCAAAACAGAGAGACAAGTTCTAGAAGCTATCCGCCAGTCACCATTCTTAGTCACCTTACATTATGCATTCCAGACTGATGCAAAGCTTCACCTCATTTTGGGTGAGTCATGTCCGTCTCTCTGTTGTTGAGCACCGTTACCAAATGGTTCTTTTGCAGGAACTGTAATATGTAAGCTAATTTAATTCTTCAGCCTTTTCAAATTTTTTCATGATGTTCATTCAAACATATGGAAGGAGTTATTCTCTGTAGATTGATAAAATTTTTCATTTTGGAAAATTCTGAAATTAGTCAACCCAACAAAAATAGTTTTGTCACATTTCAAAAGTCAAATTTCAAGTTTGCATAAATTGCACTGACTCTCCAGCCATATGTGGTAAGATCTGCCAGCAACCTGCGGATGGTCGTTGGTTTCCTTAGGCTCTGCCAGGTTTTCTCCCACCATAATGCTGGTCGCCGTTGTATAAGTGAAATATTCTTGAGTATGGCTTAAAACATCAATCAAATAAATAAATAAGTAAGTAAATAACTAAATTTCATTGAAAGTTGCTCTTTCAGATGTGAAAATATCGCTGAATTAGGGTAGTTATAAGTATCTATGTTAAATGACCTTTTATAGTCTGTTTTGAATGCAAAAAACAAAAACGTTGTTCTATTAGATATTTTACGTCACTTTGGGACTATCATCTATAAACATATCATTCAATTCTGCTGGTCAGTTCTCCTTGGTAAGCCATCTGTCTCGCTCAAACAGATTTTATATCAGTGAAAACTATTTTACAACCTTCCAAGTTTCTGGCCCCAAATTTTAAGTTTAAATTTACAATATAGATATGTTTTCTTAACTTTTAACCCTAGTGGTCAATGGTGTGTTAACGAGAGTCTGAGACTCAGGTCGATAATCTTGTCATTGGCGAGAATAAGAGTGAATTTCAAAGTAGAATTTGAACCAAAAAAAAATGCAAGCAATGTCACAGAAATATATACATGGCATTTACATGTGCTTTTCAGTGAAAGCAATAATTGAAAACCTTTTCGCAGTAATTTCTCTGTTTAAACACACGTTTGTGTACATATTAAGTAAATCAGCAGTAAGTTACATAACATTTTTTGCCCCAACAAAGATTGGGTCACTCACTTGTTGAACATTGACTTTCTTGTTTCCTTACATCTTCCTGAGTTGTGCAATACCGTTTTTTGCGGGAAATCACTGGTGTTTCAATAACAAGGTCCGAAAATGTTGGCCATGGGTATGTTCGTCAGGCAGAAGTACTTGCACTTATGCATGTTACAAATTCATCTTAATGAAACTTTTCCCAGCCCTAAGTGCAGTAGTAATTATTAAAAGTATTATTGCTAATATTCCATTTCAAGTTAATTTCATCCAGCAAATTAAAGATACATGTATGCCATGAGTAGAAAAGATGCATCAAAGTAAAACAGATATGTAACTTCCATTTTTCAACACAGTGATGTGAACAATGACAGCTGTGATTCACATACTGCCGTTTGATATGAATATTGAGTTTGTCTTGGTTTTCTCAAAGGCAAAGAGGAAATGGTGTGCTTCTCTCTCTTTGAAGATCCCTTTACTGGCACCCAAACTATGTGTAGTTATATTTCTGTGATATTCAGTTTCTAACCACAAAATTCAGCCTGAAATGCAATTTTGTAAACCAAGTATTCATTCTTAAATACAAGATGAATGGATCCCTGTACATAATTCATCAGTAATACCTTGTAACCTTAAGTGGAGGCTCCATAACCTGTTTTAACAACCAGTAAAACTGACCATTAGGCTATAAAGCTCAGACAAGAGCAGGTGGTCAGTCTGGTTACCTGTGGAGAGAAAAAATGTATATTTCATAAGTGGCAGGTGCACATGTGCAAGCAGGTTATTAATCACTATTAGACAGGAATAATGTGAGGTGAGAAAGACTTAGTGAATAGACAGGTAATGTGTGGGGGAAATATCTCTGCAGGAAGGCGTCTTAGCCTTTGTAATCGTTTGTTCAGCCCTCTTGCTATAAAATGATGCCCGCGTCTTCTCATTTAACTAAATGTACACGTAGGTATGTAAACTGTAGATGAACTGTTCATTGCTTTATATGATTCCAGGCAGTCAATAGTAGAAGCCATAACCATGTAACTATACATGGTTTTACATTTATAATTACCTGTAGTGAGTACGTGTCACATTTCTGGTTATAATTGACAGTTTGGCTGTAGTTGTACGTCATACATATATGCAGGTAAATTATACTATTTAGTGTGATCTGATCTAGTTAATACCATGGGCATGCTTTTGACCTTCCCTCACCCTACCAACCCAAACCTTTGTTTGCATTGATACATTCACTGAAGTGCTGACATATTTGTGGAAGCAAGTGTTCTCTGTTTTGGATAACTGGATTTAATGTGCAAGTTGAGTCAGACATAGAATAATTCTACAGGTCAGATTTTCCGTGGTGTAACATTGGACTCAAAGAATTGAATGTGTGTAAAACTGTGAAAGGTGTGCAATACTTTAAAACTTAATTGACAACCATAGGTGAATTGTTTTAATAAACTGAAAAGCAAATACAAAGATCATTGCAAGTTGAATGTACATGATTTTATTTGTTTAAAGGGAAAGACCACACCAAAATGAAGTTATGGTAGGCATAAAGAACATTCAAAACTGTATCTAAAAATACTTTCACTTAAATTTTTTTTATTTTCACCAAATTAACTGCAGTCAAATGTTTTGATTGTAAGGTGTTTATTTGGACCATATTAATATAATGTGGTTGGCCAGTGATGTCATACCAACCTCTGTGTGACCCTAAAGCAGAAATTTAATGTCATGTTAACTTTTCCATACACAGGCAAACAGTACAGGAGCACTCTTCACAAGAATCAGAGATAAGCAGAATTGTGTGCAAAAAGTTTTGTGACATCACTGGTGAACCACACTATCAATGTGGTCCATAAAACCCACCATACAAGCAAAACATTTGACTGTGTTTAATTTAGTGAAAAGAAAAATAAAAAAACTTCAGATAAGATACAGATTTTAATGGTCTTTTTTCTCACCACAACTCACCATTTTTGTGAGGTCGTACTCTTTAATGGCTGCTGTCATAAAAGTGAAATATGGCATAAAACACTAACAAATTTTATTTATTTGATTATCATTTTTAGATCAGACTCGGGGAAATGTTTTTTATCACTGTACTTATGCACTTTATGGCTGTTTCGGGAATACCCTAAAGTCAGGATATATTAAAGTCCCATATGGTTTACTGGATGTGTTATTATGTGTTAAATTTAAGAAACTTATTTCTCTACTTTCTTGACATTTCCACATCTATATGCTGTGTGTTGTAATGGGATCTCAGACATCTTACTGTCAACACCTTTTTTCTCGTCTGTTTTTATCCGTAATATCTATAATTAGGCAGCCCAGAAATCGTTGATACTAAAATAATTTTATGGCGATAATGTTTTTTTTTCAATTTTTTAATTGTTTTTTGTTGTTGACTTTGAAGGTTAGGCTGATAAAATACGATGTCAAAACAGAAGATTACAAAATGTGTTGTTGTGTTACATTAAAGAGGTGTAGATATGTATATTATTATGAGCAGAGAGCTCCTGTAGGAAAATGGCTAATGGGACAATTCATCTGGCTGAAGTAAATCTCCTCTGCTGACATGCTGCTCATTTGAAACATTATCCTGTATAATGAAGATAATTTTCTGTAAGTTTTTGGATAATGAATGGATGCAGTTATATTAATCATCACCATTACGCCACTGCACTGAAGTCTGAACAAATTTAAAGTTTGACTTCTGTATGTCTGAAGGTGCAGAAAGCGAGCAGCAGGACATACTCTGTAATTGATTTCTGTGTATTAAAATGTTAATTCATCTTAGGGCTCCCAAGATGGGGTTGATCTTGTTTTGTACTAATCGTGGGCCTAGGTGTTCAGAAATGTAGCATAACACACATGTTGCTAGGGCTTAAATTTTAATACCAGCCTCCACCAAATGCATCGTAAGCAACACTTCTGCCTGTTGATGAAGTGGGCCTCAGGTTGTAGCGTTGTCCTGGAGGAGCTGAGACTTGCTGGGCAGTGACTTGACACAGGTGTGTCTGAGGGCTAGCCTGTGGTTATATTTCCTCACAGACCACATTGATTCTCCATGTGACTCACATGTAAAGACCAGCTAGTTATCTCTGCATTATAACACTGTGTTTACTTGCTGTACCCTAAAACCAGTCTGATTTGCAAATAGGCCAAGGTGTGTAAGTTTGCCGGGTTGATGCACTAAAACCGTCTAGAGACTGCACTGGAAGATCATTTTAAATCTGACGTCAGCAGAAAAATAAGAAACAGAAAATAATCATCTATGAAAGTCCTGTTGTACATGTAAGGTTGTCCGAGAAATACAGGTAGATGTGTCGATACATGTAACGATTCTGGAATGAGAGGGATGTTATCATGGCAGTTGAAGCGTTGGTTTACACATGTGTTGTGATGATGTAATTACATTGTACATGTTGTGGTATTGTGACGATCCTGATATGAGGAGCTTCCATGTTCGTGTGATATGCAAGGTGTCTGTTTACTGTTTTTGTGTATGTATTCATCCCATTATTTGAGCAAATCGTTGGCCGGCATATTCTCAGCCCTTCACATTACGTATGCAGAGAATTAAACTGAATCAAATTTAAACAATTATGCTCAGCATCCAGGAATTCATTTTCAGTCCTTCTGTTGCTGGCATGGATGTATGTATTTGTTATGGATTGGAGTGACCCAGTATATCACATTTATTAAACAAGTGATGTAATTTTCATTTGTTCCCTGCCTCTGGCCAGGTAGAAATGAAAACTACATCACGAGTCTTGTTTTATTTATCCCATAAATTTTTTTGAATTTATATTAATGCAGTTGAAAGATAAGACACCTGTTTGTTTTGACAAGTATATAAGTTAGATGCAGATTGATATCGACATCTGTGGAGCTGTTATGACCTAACCATACATTCCACTTAATATAGTGCTAGAAAATATTCAGGAATTCATGAATAGAAAATACAGAAAAGTCAAGTTTTTTTCGAAAATATCAACATTCAGATCATTCACTTGTCAAAACAAGTGACTGGAAAATATTGCCCTAAATCTAGGTCGCATCCTTGGGGCATGTGATGTCACACACGGACTTGCATGTTGCCAAGGAGCAATGATTTCAAAAAGGTACTGAATGAAAAATTCAAATTTAGGTTTATACCAGAAACACTATTCACTAAGGAACTTATGTGCCAGTCTGACTACATGTAATCATTATGAGATTTGGAGGATGCAAGAACAGTGTGTAAGATGTTTCTAAAGGCTTGCTTTTGGTTCCTTCTTAGAATTTTCCACGTAATAGTATACAGGATGTGGAATCAAAAGATCACTGTGGGACTAATTGTTATGTTAATTGTTGTGAGATGGCTAATAGAATGCACTAGATCGAAGAACAATTGTGAAATACAGAAGTGCAAGCCACAGATGGATCCCCTTGGTGCTGTACAGATCTATAAGTAAAGTTTGTAGGTACTTAATTTTCATGACATAAAATTGATAATCTGTCCCCAAATGCTGCTGATTGTCATTGAGCTTGTGTTCATGAAGCTGAGTACAATACCTTGTTCTACAATATCAAGCACTTTATCTTGTTCAAATAATGTTTGCCTTTTTTTTTTAAGTAAAATATTCATTCATAGAGGTGCCAAGAAACTGCCGTCACAGTGCAGTAATGAAATGATCTCTAGGGTGGCTTTTTATTTCTTTTTCAAGGCAACACACAAACACAGTAAAAGTAGTCAAGCGGGAAGTAGTACTTTTTCATTGGATAAACTTTGGATCATTTATATATGTGTGGGATACTGAAATTAACATCCCTTTTGTTATATCACTGTGATTCCCAGTAATACTTGGATAACATGAGATGGAATTAATAACCCAACAGACACGAAACATAACGTGGGATATCATTTCCATATTTCGTGAGAACAATATATATGATTCAGGCCTGTAAGTAACTTTTTAATACATGGCTGATAAATTTTTGAAACCTGTTTTATCCAAGTAGTATTTTGAATATTCCCTATGTTATTTACATGTGAAGTTTGTCAGGCACCACTTAGTTCGTACCTGACAAGAGGGGATTTGATGCCTTACAACGTCTTGTCAGGCTGCTTATTTGCAGGCTTGATGGTATTCAACATTTAGTGTGCGATGTTCTGTTTATTATTTATATTTTCACAATACCCTGATTTCGTTTAACCATGTTGTTTTTAGCGGGAGGCCTAAGCAGACTGGCATTGCATTAGGTCATAAAGGACATGTTCCTTAACATCTTTTTGTGTCAGTGATATAAGTTTACCTCTGAGTTTCTCATTCGACAAAGGGGTTGCAGATCATATTGCATCCCTTGAAGCAGTTAGTTAGTTCAAATTGAACATGCATGCTGAAAATGTTGGTTAAAGAATAATTCTGATAATACTGTAACAATTGTTTCAAGTGTTTTACTAGTTTGTGTTCCAAACATAGCGAATAATACTGAGCTCACATTGAAATGTCCTGAAATAATTTTTTTTTACGATGAGGTGTCAACATATGGAATGGCAAAGTGTAATTAAACAATCAGCTATGCAAAATACAAGTTTCATAAGGGTGCAAAATCCTGCTGTGTATATAAATGTCTCCAAAGATTTATGGTCAGGTGAATGTCTGTGAGTCGATTTAAATTGACAGTAGGTTTGATTTTTAATTGGTTTAACATATGTACATGTGTACATGAACAGGCTGTAAAACTAAAAATAAGCAGAAGTAAGGCCTAACATGATCTGTGAACAGGTAACATGGTGTCTTTGTCAGCTTGGGATGACTCATATTCTAATAGGTGTACTACATGTAGACACCTGTATGCTGGTCACCTATGTTCACTTTCAAAATCCACCTTAAAGGATTAGTGTCCAGATTTTATTACCGGTCATAATTATAATGACTATAACCAGTTGACAAAGTATGTTACTGGAAGGGCTTCTGAGAAATGTGATAAATGGCTTTAAATGTTTAAAAAACAATAGATTTACTGTGCTAGTTGATCTCCAGCCAGCTGCCGGGTACATTTCAGCGGGTGACATCATAGATGGCCAATCCAAGGCTGGCTGGGAATTTGTTTCAAAACAATATCATTAGTGTGGGTATAGATTCAGGTTTGAGTCGACTTTGACCCTCATCATAACCAAATCTTTCAAGTTTAGTTGTATTCTGCTCGTAGCATTCAGCTGTAGAAAGGCAAGAGCAGACATGGCGGGTACAAAATCTGTCCTACTTGTAGCATAAATCCTCGCCTTCCTGATGGTGAAATTGTCTGTAAACTTGAACAGCTAACTCCAGGGTTCTTTGACGACCTGTTTTTACAACTCTGTGCAGAAGAGCAAATCATTTTGTGGAGAAATTCCACATGCTTGTTGTCACTCTGAAGGCTTTTTTATGACGTAATTAGACAAGAGACTACCAATTGTTGGCAGAAAAAATGCATAAAATCATCTTCCTTATTTGGCGATTTTATTTGCTGTATTACTCAGTTTAATGTACACTTTTGAAATATTTATTAAATCTCAATATAACCATATATACAGGAGTAGCTAATTATGAATATATATTAAATTTGGACACTAATCCTGTAATGATTAATATCTTGTGCTTAAAAACTGCCAATGAAATGGTCCTGTGGTACACTTAATAGTTCAGAAGAGTATAGTACTTGTATACATTTCATGATGGCAGTTTGTTACAGCACCTGTGTCCAAGGGACAGATACGCAGTTTTCCGAGGCATTTCTGCAAATCTTTCTAATAGGGTGCAGTAAATAGCAGATGGGCAGATAGACATTATGTTTATAGCAGCATGACCTTAAATGATATCGTCAAGGAGAGGCGTTAGGGAAAGCCATGGGGACATTCATTTTTTTTTTTATTCTTAAGACTGTGGCAGCGAGTAATTTTCCAAAACATAAGTGACTCATTGTAGACATTCTCTACACATTGTCTGTCGTTAATTCTGCAGGCTCATTTACCTGAGATACCTATCTAAAGCGGCCATGTATCTGATCCTGTGTACAAATGTACATGCATTTTCCATATGGCTGCATGTCAATGACTCTAGTGAACACTCAGAGATACTGTACTTTGTGTGCCTGTCAGTATTGAACTTGTTTGGTTTATTTGGTATTGTTATATTAGTAGCAGCTGATCGTACATCATTAAGGATATTTGAGGGGCAGTTTTTATCAGTTTTTTACATTTTTATCTGAATTTAAATTTTTTTAGCTAAAGATTTTGAAGTTTTAAAGAGAATGTAGTCGGCACATGCACACTGACTATTATTCAAAACCTTCCACAAACAGGTCAACTTACTTTGAAAATTCACCCAGTCGGCATACTTTATAAAATCCACCATCTCATGATGGTGCCAGCCTCAAAATGGTGCAGGGGTAGGCTCAGTCTCATTAATATCAATTACTCGCTCAAATTGTAGTGCAGTGAAAGCGGAAAGATTTGATTTGAGTAAGAATGGTGTACATGGTTACAATTTAAATTCGGACTGCTAAGACAGAGTTACAGAATTAACTTTTTCTGAACCTGTGGAATAAGGTTCGCAAAACTTTGTGAATCTTTGAAACTTTGAGATACAGTATCTAAAATTGCTGGATATTTGTGTAGTGTGTTTGGGGTGGGTGGGGGGTACAGCCCTGGCAAAATGACATGTGGTCTTAATAAATAATATGGGTAATGTGACGCTCTATGGTCACATGTTCAGTCAGACAAGCTACATGTGTGAGACCTCACACTGCCTTTTGTATCCTAAAGCAGTGATGATGTTATCAACACTTACAGTCTTGACTGATATGCTTACCCCTCTCTTGTGTGAAGGGCCGTACCTGCAGTTGCTTGAGGAGATCATGCAATTGCCAAAGATTTCAGACCCCCTAGCCAGAGATAGAAAATGGCAGGAAGCAAAGGTACACACTTTAAAAAAAGGGCAGGGTGGCAGTCTGAACTGCCTGTCTGTTAACATTGTAGCTGACAGATAGAGACAGGGTGCATATCTGATGGGTAGGTGACAATGAAACAGAAAGTCCAGCTACATGTGTGAGTAGGTACATGTATATTGTAGTTAGTATTGATGTATGTATATACACACATGTATAGGTAGCAGGTTGCAGAAGCAGTGTCATATGTAGGCCCTGGTTTGCCCTAGTTAACTGCTGTGGGTAGGTAGTGGTTGGATCCCTGATGTCTTTGTCTCTTTAGATCACAGTGCCCTAGACTACTCCTGACCTCGCCCCACCCCCTCCTCTCACAGCAGACGTTGAATGTGGGAGGCAAGATCAGATGCTGCACTTGTTTCGAAATCTGCAGGGTATCTACATACGAGAGGCAGGATGTGTGCATTCCTATAGGCCATTAAAACAGTATTATGCCCTACTGCATCATAAATGAAAAGCAGCCTCTTTTCTGATCCCCCTTACTTTGTTTTTGTGGTTTCGTAAGTGTGAATGCATTTGTTAAAAGATGTAGAGTTTAGATACAGTACATGGGAGATAACAGAACATGGCGTCTGCACATTTTGCAGGGTTGACCAACTTTGGGGTAACATGTAGGACCCTACAGCAGGGCTTCCACCTGTGTTGGCATAGACTGGTTTTCTGTCCGGCCGTATGAAGGAAAATCTACCAGCAACCAGCCAATGGTTATGGGTTTTCCCTGGGCTCTGTCCGGTTTCCTCCCACCGCTGTCATTTAAGTGAAATAATCTTGAGTATGGTGTTAAACAACAATCAAATAAGTAAATGGAGACATAGTAATTTGTACTATTTGAAGCATACTAAAGAATCACACATGGACATGTACTAATGTTAGCTCTTAATTCTAGCAAAATATAACAACCAGTCTCAAATCTAATATGTCAAAATGCTGTAATATACATGTCGTGTTCTGTAAATACATGCATTGATGTCTGAAGTTCAGTGATCTGCAATTACTATATTTAACCAACAAAGCAGATAAGAAGGTGCATTTTTAGTGGCAAATATAGGTCATAAAGTATTACATGTACTTTTGGTGCTGAAAGGTTCGTTTTGGTAGTGGGATATCACCTTCCAAATTAAACTGTGCACACCTGTCAACAGAACTTGCAGAATCAGTCAACATACGTACTGTAGTTTAGGTCAGTTACAGTACCTGCTATATCCACCATACTGCATTCATTCAAGATACTGAAGATGTACTTCCTCTTATCATTGACAGTATTAGCGTAGCAAAAGAATTAAAACTACCGTACAGTGATGTGTTTTATGTAGTCAGAATGCCTGTGTAATTGTACTGATTCTGAAGACACACCTGTGTGTTTCATTAGTGTGAAGTCAGCATGTTGCTGTGTGGTTATGAAAGGCGCTTGAACTATTGACCGTCAGTATTGGAGGAGTGCCAGTGGCAGACAGGCTTAGTATGGCAGGGGTTACACACAGGCTACTGCTGACACAATCAGCTCCAGCATTCACTGTCACTCATCCATATTCCTCAGGAAGGACCAATTCTCCTTCATGTGATTACAAATTGTACCATACTCAGAACAGCCTGTATTGACATGGTAGACACTGGGAGGTTCTTGAGCAGATTTGGTCTTGTCTTCGCTGATATTGGTGGTGAAATGTGAAGTTTTAACTGTAGAGCCAGTGATTATGATATAACTGATAACCAAATTGACTCCATTGAAATTGCAATTACACAGAATTCGCTAAGTTCCTTGGAAGCCAACACAAAAATTTGGTACCATCTGGCACCTACACTGCCTTTGTTTCATCTGGTGGAGAGGATTAACTCAGTTTGAACCTTGCAACACAGTGTAAATGGGGACAGGCACCAGATCGAATCCAGTGCTGTTTATTGGGTTAGTGATCCAGCCAGCATGGCTGTGTGAGTATGCACTGATCAATAACCTGGACAGTTACATGTATGTGATCATGCGTTGTGAAAGGCCCTGATAGTGTATGTCCATCACACAGACACGGAAATACATGGATGTGCAATAAAGCTAATTATACATTCAGGCGTATACATATCGTCTGCATTTTAAATCTGTTGAGAAATGGCATGTCTGTCCTGATGGCAAAAGCTATGTATTGTACACGTTTATGAAGTGTCAACGCAACTTAAAGTCGCTTGTGGTGGTTGCCAGTTGCCTGTGTAGTACTGTATATAAATTGGTGTTGTAGGGTGGCTTTCCAGGGTTCAGTCCTGTTATGAGGTAATCATCAAAGGCATTTGTCCAGAAAGCATGCACATTATGAATCCATGTATGCACACATTTTTGTTTTTGTGAAATGCACATATTAATAGCCTGTGATAGTCACCCTTTCCTTTGTGTGGGCTTGTACTTTACCTGCTCAACATGTGATCCGATCAGATCCGTGTAAGCTTGTTCACTCAGGTATGACTGCATCCTAAAAATAGTTCTCTGCCCCTGGTTGTCTTAGCCTCGCTTCAGATACATGTATACACTTAATGCTACATGAGGCAGGAGGACTAGATATAGTGACTATCAGATTTTTTGTGTTTTGAACAGATAGCATGTACTGCTTTCTTCCCAGGCCTTGGTTTGTGTGCATCACCTGATAAAGCCAGGAATCTTTACTTATTGGAATGAAATGAACAATTTTAAGTTCACTTTTATGCTTAAACGTTGTGCTTTCACATGTCCTGGTACACAGCAGTAGCTTTATATCCAAATGTGAACTGTCCCGGTTGCCGGTTGATCAATATTTTATGCAAAATTGGCACAGTGTATCCTAGAGGTATCTGAAACAGAGAGCCAAAGTGATTTAAAGAATAAAAATATCTAGATGTTTGAAACCAAAAGGTTGTTTTGTAGAGCTTGATATTTTCTACATGCTTATCTGCCCTTGATATCCACCTGCTGGATGGCATCATCATGGCAGCATGCTGTTTTTGCACCAATCAGCTGTGTTAATCACACTCGGAATTATTCTTGGGATTAGTTTTTATGCCATCCCATCAAACACCTCCATGAGATGAAAATGGAGAATTGCCATGTGACATGACCATTTCTAACCAAAGAAGCAATCTAAATTATGCCTGCCATTTTGAGGAGATGTGTTTTGATCTGGCATTCAGACTAAAAATAAAAAAAAATTAATCATTTCGCCTCTCCAACAGTGCATGGAACAGTCTGCCAGCAACCTATGGATGGTCGTGGGTAGAAATACTCAACAAATGCTTTTTTTTTTTTTGTTTACATCATTTTTGTGTATCACGAGTATATCATTCAGTTGAAAGTAAAATGCAAAACTGAACTGGGACAGTTCACCTTTAAGGAATGAAAACTAAGTAGCAAACAAAAACAGCTTTCCTTCTTGAAATGCATGGTACATGCACAAGAGCTGATATGAGATTACATGCGTTATGTATAAGTTACATGCACATCTTAACGTATGTGTTTGAAAATGACTCATGCAGGCTTGTTTCCCTTTTTCTCTCTTTTGCTTTCGTTCTTATCCCAAAACATGACTAGTCACCTAAGACGATGCAGTACAACAGTCACTGCACACAAAACAAGACTCCATGTAAAACCCGGCACAGATGGTTACATTGAGTGGATTAATGTTGCTTATGTATGTATTTGTTTTGGATTTCCTCTGGCACAACATTGTGGCCGCATCTCTGCATGACCTGATCAAAAGAGGTGTGGACTTGAAGTCAGCTCTTGTTCATTTGGCTGTGTACATGTAACTCCGTAGGTTTGCCAGGTATATGATGAAAGTGTCTTTGTGTTTCTTCTTTTTTTTTTGTGAGCAGTCTGGTTTCCTTTCACCCATTAACCTGCCTCAAAACTAAATACTGTTTTAAACATCGATCAGCGAAATAAATAGATGAACATAGATGGCTGCTGTTGTATAAGTGAAATATTCTGGACTACGGCATAAAACACCAATAAAATAAATAAATAAATAAATCAAAGACCACAAGGGTGAATAATTTTTTCCCGAGTGTTTTTTGGGTTGTTGTACTCGTGATTGTTTAAATTCACCAATGCACTGTACTGTATTGATATACATGTATGTGCAAAGCTGTCCTTTATATTCCAAGAAATTTTGAATTGTTAAGTTATATATAGGGTTCCTTATAATGAGGAAGTGCGATACAGACACATGTATTTTACGTCAGTAAACTGTGACTCAGCTTCTTGTAACTGTGTTTGGCTGTGTCGTAACTGTGTCACTGTCACCAGTGGTTTAGGGTGCACACTACAGTACCCGTCATTAGTTGAATGACATAACTAGTATACCTTACAGTGAATGGTACATGTATGATATTAATTGATCCCTCCTATCATCTCCATCCCGCCCATCCCCATCCTTTCAAAAGCTTCAAATGCTATGTTGTACAGATAGGACAGAAGCTTGAGTCTAATGCCTCACTACAGTTAAAGTTTGTGCAATGTTTGCCTTGGTATTTGTGCTCTTTTGTTACATGTAATCAGTCATCTACTAGTGTATACATGTATGCATAAGCTGTTGACAGCATGCGCAGTTCATTTTTGATCAGAGGTTGAATAATAACAACAGTCTGTAAGCAGACTACATAGTGCAGTTACCAACTGCCACAAGGAGTTCCTCTCCAGTCACACATGGGAAGGTCTGCCAGCAACCAGCGGATGGTAGTGGCTTTCCCTGGGCTCTGCCCAGATTCCTCCCATCGTAAAAGAAAAGATAACACTACACCCATTCAAAGTTACAGAAAGATCACTTTATTTTTGTGATGTAGCATAACTAGGATATCGCAGTTCAAAGTTCGCAAAACGCCCACGGAGGGAAAATCAAACAGCCCACCATGCTATCAATTTTAAACAATCAAGTGTGAGATATTCCTACAGCCAGAGAAGGCATCGGTTTCCACTGTTACATTATCCATTCCTAGTTCATTATTTTACCATATAGAAGCAGTGTTAAAACAGCTGTTTTCTTCCTAATTGCTGGATAGTTCTGATATACTTTAAAGCGAGAAAATAGTAGTGGAATATGTCTGAGGCTATCAATATGTGGTGTTTTAGTATAATAATAAAGGAGACCTTCTTTGCACATAAAAGTGTGTCTCACATCTAATAGTGAATAGCAAAGGGCACGGATGACGCAGCATCATTTTTCCAGTGTCTCTAAAATGGCATATCCCAAGTCCTCGTAAGAATGCCAGATTAATAGGTGATTTGTAGAGTTACCAGGCAAGTCATAAAGATACACCTATGCCCGTAGAGGTCTGTGTGTACCCCTCTTCTGGAATAACTGGTTATGCTTTTTGTTATCTTTTCTTTGAATGCTGGCCATTGTCATAAAAAGTGAAATTTCAGTGATAACACTAATCGAATAAATAAATAAATACATTATGCTGCCACAGGTAGTAGATGGTCATTTTACTTTAACTGAGTCCCCATGTATTTCTCAATGGCAATTTTTCACAGAGGCATGAGATACAGTGATCTGAAAAGGGATGTATCAGCCGCTTCTAAATAATTGGGTTTCTTTATGTAGTAAGCCCTAAAGCAGTCAGCAGAGTATGAAAAATTATGTTTCTGAATTATATTTTGGGAGTGTTGGGATCTGACAGAAGGTGTGCATTACTTTGCTTGTGGCAAATTGTTCATCATTGTTACCTTCAGTTTTCCCAATAACGTCTTGCATACATAAAAGTTTAGGACCACTGAAAAATTACACTGCTGACTGTATCATGTGTCATTTGTATTGGTTCCCATAATAAAAATCTCGGAAGCTTTACGAAAACATTGAAAATCCCGATGAGTAATGCTTGTACTATTTCAAGCAGACGGCAGTACAAAGCAAATGCGTATATGTGCTCCTGTACATGGTTAAATTGGCGTCATTAAAGGCCCATGTTGTTTCATGTCTGATCAGCTGATCAGACCAGTGTTGTACGCTTTCTGGTGCAACTAATATATGCTCATGAATATTCATGGGCAGGACATTTTATCCAAAGCTTTTATGGAACAGGGGATTTTGTTGGTCATTACAGATGATTGTGTAAATTCTTAAATTATTTTGTACCATAATGATGGAAAGGTAGAAAGCAAGTAAGTATTGGCATTGTCCGTGGCTGTTAGTAGAGGTACTGCTGTAGCTAGGGCCAGCCGTGCAAATTACCGACCATTAATTTCTGGTTTCTCTTAACCATATGTACTTCATTGTTGCTAAGGAAACTGGCTGATTAATGCTGGTGAGCATGACACAGGGTGTCAACATACATGTCCCTGGAAAAACAGTGTTGTGACTGCATGAACAAGGACAGCAACTGTTTAAATTGCTATGTACCACATGTATAAAATAGTATCAGATTCATTTGTATGCGTTTTATTTGTATACATGAATTTGTTAAATGTTCTGCTGTGGGCATAGGTATATATAAAAAAAAAAAGTACATGTAACTTGTAAAGATATTCTTGTTGAAATGATAACTATTATCTTATTATCATTTTGTAATACGTGCTGTGTTATATGTGGTTCTATCTGAAGAGATATTTCACAGTAGTGGGATTCACACTCTATACAGTTAAAGAACTCTTTTTATTTTTGTTTTAATGACTGCTTCATTTGGCTGTAGGAGGCCTCTGTGGCTCGGTTCGTTATCGCAGTAGTGCAGAGCAATGACCCAGAAGCCTCCCACCAATGTGGTTGCTGTGAGTTAAGTCCCGCTCATGCTGGCTTCCTCTCCAGTCGTATGTGGGAATGTCTGCAACTTGCTGATGATTGTGGGTTCCCCAGGACTCTGCCTGGTATCCTACCATAATGCTGGCCGCCGCCATATAAGTGAAATATTCCTGAGTATGGCGTAAAACACCAATCTAATAAATAGATAAATCATTTGGCTATAAAAGGGGAGAGAGGGTGGAGTCGCTGTGATTAGTTTAGACTGGCTAATGTCAGGCTGTGATGGCAGTATACTGTGTAATGGAATCTCACATGCATGTCAGGCTGTGATGGCAGTATACTGTGTAATGGCATATCACATACGTCAGACTGTGATGGCAGTATGCTGTGTTACGGCATCTTACATACATGTCAGACTGTGATGGCAGTATACTGTGTAACGGCATCTCACATACGTCAGACTGTGATGGCAGTATACTGTGTAATGGCATCTCACATACATGTCAGACTGTGATGGCAGTATACTGTGTAATGGCATATCACATACATGTCAGACTGTGATGGCAGTATGCTGTGTTACGGCATCTCACATACATGTCAGACTGTGATGGCAGTATGCTGTGTTACGGCATCTCACATACATGTAGTACATAGTTTGGTGTGTAATAATAATCTACAGATTTTGTCATTTCATGTCGTAGGATACCTGAATTATTGACAGATTTAACCCCTAAGAAGTGATGAGCTTTTGTTTTGAAATACATGTATCGATAGTAACCCTAGAAGTACCAGATGAATCAGTCATTATTTAATTCTGGTACCTCCTTACTGTACATGTAATTGCTCCAAATTGGTAAATGTAGAAAATTCGTGCAGCGTGATCTGTTTGATTATGCAAACAAAACTACTTTGTGATATGATGTGTTAAATACTGGTTGTTTGCCCTTGTACAGATTACGTGAACGGAGGGGAGTTGTTTACCCACTTATATCACAGAGAGCAGTTCACTGAGACTGAAGTGAGGATCTACACAGCCGAGATTGTTCTAGCCTTAGAAACCCTCCACAAGGTATAGTTAAACGCCTGATCCTAGTCCCAGCATATTTGAAGCCACAAGAAGTTCCTGTATAAGTCCTTCCATTTTTAGTTGTAGTTGTACTTAGTTGTAATTGGCATTTGATTTCCATGCAAAAACTGCTTCTAATAATGTTGGATAATTCATTTCTTGGACCCTGAATTCAAAGTTTGGAAAGCAGCTGGATGCATGAGATTTAAATTTCCATGTTTTTATAGTTCTAGTTTTCTTGCAGGTACGAAACATGCCTTGTAACTAGGTGTGAAGATTGTCTTTGACTCGGTTTCTCGTGTTTGTGTTTCTAGCTTGGGATCATATATAGGGACATCAAGTTGGAGAATATATTGTTGGACTCTGGGGGCCATGTGGTGCTGACTGACTTTGGCCTTAGTAAAGAATTTCTACCTCATGAAATGCACACTGTAAGTTCTGTGCTTAGACTGAATTTTCTTGTGGAACAAGGAGAGGTGTTGTCTGTGGTATTCGTTACTTGTATGTTTATTTTTTTGGTTGTTCAACATTGCGCTCAAGAATTTTCACCTGTACAATGACAGTGATTTTCATGATTGTAGGAAACTCTAGTGGTGGTGTATGTGTGTGTGTGTGGTTGGTGGGGAGGTTAAACCGTCATGCTTTGATAAGATGCTCATATATAAAGAGAAGTGGTCTCCAACAAATGGTAGACTGTACTTAAACCAATCCATGCTTTGTCAGCCGCTGATTATCACCAAGACCCGAAAGACAGAGAGAAATGAGAAATCTTCAGATTCCCTGTCTGAAGCTGGGTTTGGTGAATATAAATTAAGGTAGGATCAGGGCTCATACAGCCGTAGGTCCTTCTCTTGTAATACAGCTGGCACATGCTCCACGGCTTGCCTACACAGTGGTGAAGATGCTGGACATGGATTTTAAAGTGTCATATTTTATATTACAGTGATTATCATTAATTATCAGCTAATTATCTCGCTGTTTTGTGCTGTAATGACTTCATTTTACAGCTTGAGTTCAGGTTGCCTTTACCTGACATAAAAATGACAGGGCCCTGTCTGACTTGAGGTCACTCCTCTTCCAGCAGTAGGGTTATGTGATCCTAGTATTACATTTGTCAACAGCCTCATTGAAGAGGTATAAATCACCTAGGGCTGGAAGTCAGCTAGATATAAATGTTTTCCACTGTTTGTTCATTATTTTGAGAGGCGGCATACTTCTAATTTCTAATGGGTAGAAAGAAGTGAAAGAAATCTGATTTTTGTCAGTAATTTTTGAAGGATGCTTTGTTCAAATCAGTTCGTTTGAATTACTGTAAATCTTCAACCTTTTTACCCACTAAAACCATTTTTTCAGTGAAATTTATGCATACAATGATTATGAAAATGTTCCTAAAAATGATTTGTTTGTGTTATTAAAGGTGTGAGCTTCATAAAACTGAGTAAATTATTTCTCTACACCCCACAGTTCTGTCAGAATGTTTCACAACATCGTTTGTCAAGGTGGTTGAAAAGTTGAAGAATTTGCATACAAATAACCCAACATCCAAACAACAATGAACCCATTTTAAAGAGTCACCAGATTTAATACATATTAATTGTCTTAACAATCATATTAATGTTTGTTAGTGATGTGTTTCTGTACATTACAAGAGTCAGCCCTCTGCTCTTGATGAAAAAACGATTGCAAGGGAATGTTAACAGTAACTCAGTTATTTTGGAAGAATGCCTAGTACTGTGTAGTGCAATTTTGAATAGACATGGCACATTTGCAACATGGCCATTAGATGATTTATTATCAATTGGCCGAATATGATATTACCTGGCATTTGAGAATTGTAGATAATTTGTTGTGGCTCTTGTTAATAGAGGGCATTTTACATTTATTGTTTTATGTTCTTATTGCAGAATACAAGAGCATATTCATTTTGTGGCACAATAGAATATATGGCACCAGAAGTTGTTAAGGGGGGCAACACAGGGCATAATTTTGTAAGTATATATTACATATGTACTAAGGCTGTTTTGCAAGGTAGTTGTCAGTCTTGTGCATATTTTCTCTGTCCCCCACGTCAGTTTAATATGAAAAGAGTATAATTTTACAAATCCATTTCAGAAGTTTTGTAGAAATTGGAAGTATTGTATTTGACCTAAATAATTTGTCATTTTGCCTGGTGCAGAAAGTACTGATAATAAAGTTTGAAGCTTTTTGATTTTGCTCAAATTAGGCAGTGGACTGGTGGTCATTAGGTGTGTTAACATATGAACTCTTGACCGGTGCATCTCCATTCACCATCGATGGAGAAAAAAATTCCCAATCTGAAATAACAAGGTAATTACATGAGATATCACATATATGGTATGTATTTTGTAATAATACTATTGCTTTGTAAATAATGGCTCATTGTGAAAAGTTTATAGTTTACAAAAAATGTTTTTGCAGATTTAAAGTGATAGCCATCTGTGGGATTTGTAAAGCTGTATCCCAAGTCCTCTTTTTTTTTTCAGAAAGAGAGCATCCGTGGCTGAGTGCATAGAATATTATTACAGCACAGTGACTTAGAGGCCTCTCACCAGTGCAGTGGCAGTGGGTTCAAGTCTGGCTTACATGTATGCTTGCTGGTTGTAAGTGAGAAGATCTGCCAGCAGCCTCTGGATGGTTGTGGGTTTCTCCCCAGCCTCTTTCGGGTTTCCTCCCACCTTACGAGGACTGCCATCGTGGAAGTGAAATGTTCTTACATTCAGTGTGAATCACCCATCAAATAAATATATTTTGTCACAAATGTTTGTTTTTCCCAGGAATAGGGATGGCTGTGTGAAAGTTCAAACATACTAGTGTGTTTAATGTTAGGTAAAGACCACATGTCTTCTACTAATGTGGTATGCATTTCGGTCTGTGGCACTCACCAGAAATTTGCCAAAATTTGGTGGTTTATCCAGGGCAGTCTGGTTGCCTCCACCCTTCAGACTCACTGCCATCGTGGAAGTGAAAAACTGTTGAGCATGGAGTTACACAATAATAACCGGAATAACCATTGCTAGAAATAGGACTGTTTCGTGTTGCAGACGTATACTCAAGTCCACACCGCCAATGCCAAAGAACTTTTCACCAGAGGTGAAAGACTTGATTTTAAAACTTCTAAACAAAGAACCGAGTTTGCGGCTGGGGTCAAGAGGCAGTGAGGAAGTCAAGTCTCACCCATTCTTCCAGGTAATAACATGTCTGTTTTATTGTTTTCTGTGTTGGGCAATAAACTCACCATGAAATGAAAAACTTCTTTATTCAAAGAAGAAAAAGATGAAATGGTAATCAACTCACCTCAAAGAAATTAACAGGACACTTTTTGTTTTTAACCGCATTGTGATAGTTGAACAGGCATCTAGCTTTCCTTTGCATGAGTTTGAAAGTATTTCATTTATACTGACAAATACGACAATTACACACCACTGATGAATGCGCAAAACATTTCTGGAAATGGAAAACATGAAATAAAATTTTTTTGACTCCAATGTGATGGAAATATTCTAGTGTACCTGCTGTTACCAGCAAGAAAAGTGCGTTTCATGATTAGAAGGCAAGCGTTTCCCTCCTCTGCGCTGGCATCAAATCCTTATTTCTCATGATCCAATTTGCCTGGGGCATGGTACATGTAACTTCATTTCTGTTTGTATTTTCTTTGGGAATGATAGCTATGTAGGCAAGCGAGACAAAATGTTAATTTGACTGCCTGTTTCTATAAAATCAGGTGTATATGAAATGGATAAAAATTACCTGAACAAAAAGAACGTAAGACTTTATGGGTGTCAGATGGAAGGATTATTTGTTTTAATTTTCAAATCAAAGCGACTGTGGGTTTTTATATCTACTAAACATGAAAACTGGAAGTGACCATGCGTTTCATTCGGCCACTGAAATCACATGATGGAGTTTGTTGTGCAATAAAGTCACATCCTAGTAGGACTGTGTAGGGCTGCACTTCCCTTCTCTATAGTAATATATATATATATATGTGAAATACTGTGTTACTAAAAGTAAAGATATGTATATTGTGTTTGTTAGAAAGATTAACCAGTGAGAAAAAAGAATGTATGTATTCCTTTTTTGCTTTTTTAAATGTATATTGGGTAAAAAGGATGTCTCTGCAAATTAGATTTAGGGTACTTAATTCATAAACTATACTAATAGGTAGATGTTAATAAGGAAATTCTTAATTAATTTCCTGTCAGGTCCTTCCTACGTCATAAAATACGATTTTCCCATCCCCCCTCCTGAAATATGATAGTGTGTATTTTCTGTTACAAATCAGTCTCTTAATTGGGAAGAAGTGGC
Organism: Acanthopleura granulata; assembly: GCA_016165875.1. NCBI lineage: Eukaryota > Metazoa > Mollusca > Polyplacophora > Chitonida > Chitonidae > Acanthopleura > Acanthopleura granulata. Next base: position 42,932,486 of record JABBOT010000001.1, on the reverse strand, counting down.
TAGTAGAGTTGTGCCTGCTCCATTTGTGCCCAAAATCCGGCACGAGTTGGATGTGAGTAACTTCAGTGATGAATTTACCAACATGATAGCAGCGGATTCCCCAGCTATCATTCCTGCTAACGGGGAAAAAATATTCAAGGTAAGTTAAGTTTATTTCAGGTGCATATACATGTATATTCTATGGGAATATCCCATTTACAAGCTTCATATTGTAAAAACGTATAAAAGTAATGTTTTATTAACATTGGTATTAGCAGAGGTTGCTACCATCTGATAATTTTTGAACGTTCTAAAAGAAACACTTGCTTTATTGCCGTAAGCAACCATAGCTCTCAAACGTTGACATTTTACTGACCGATTTATTTGAATTTTTTTGATTGGTGTTTTATGCCGTACGCAAGAATATTTCATTTCATGACGGCGGCAAGCATTATTGTGGGAGAAAACTGGGTAGAGCCTGAGGAAAACCCACGACAGTCCGCAGGTTGCTGGCAGATCTTCCCACATACGGCCAAAGAGGAAGCCAGCATAAGCTGGACTTGAACTCACAGGAACTGCATTGATGAGAGGCTCCTGGGTCATTGTGTTGCGCTAGTGCACTAACCAACCGAGCAAGGGAGGCCCCTTACTGACCCGAATCTGGCTGAATGAAACGAATTGGGCCCATCGCTCTGTAGTGGTGAAATGTCAAGTGGGGCTCCTTCCCATCCATATTGGACATGCTATTTGCACAACCCAAAGCAGCACACTGTGGCATCGCTTCGTTCTTGTCTGTGCATTTGACAGAACGTTAAGAGGCAGCAGCCAGCCATCCGTAATCGAGTTGAATTCGTATTTCTATAAGAGTAGCATTATGTACATTCCAGAGATAGAATGGTATTGATTTAAGGGCCCAATTCATGTCATACCTGTGAATCGGGCCCTAAATAATTCTTCATTCTGACTGGTCAAAATTATGTTCATAGGTACTTTCCCTTTTACATGGAGTTATATATCATACATGATTGAGTATGTGTTATGATCAACCTTGAAATTTGTTGTCACAAAAAAAAAATTTGATGATAGTTTTTAAATCTTCAGACCATATTGCTTTACCATAAATTTCCTAGTATTTCCTTGTTCTTTTCCTTTTAAGCAACAATGAAATAAATATGTGACATTCCTGCATCAGTCCTTTTACCTGCAGTGAGGTGACCAGTAAAGAGTCAAGTAAATCATAGTATTTATTTCCATGGGCATAACTGGAAGTGTGCTTGGTGTTTCAGGGCTACTCGTATGTGGCGCCGTCGGTATTGTTCAGTGATAATACTGTCAGCAATCAGCTGTTAAGACCTCCCGGTGAATACCAACCCGATGATAGACAGTTACTCTACTCCAAAGTATTTAAGGTAGGAGGTTGTTGGCTGGATTGCATGTCAACTTATGTCCTAATATGAGTGTCAGCAGAGGTTTATTGTTTTTCTAGTATCAAGGTCCAGAGCTTTTGCTTAATACCATCAGGAAGTTGATCCGGTGCGTGTTTACAAAAGATGGCGATTTTATTTCGGCTCTAGAGACATAAGCATAACAATCATACAATACATTTGATAATGACAATATAGGAAGCAAAGAAAGTGATATGAATTCATAGTTCATTTCCTACTCTGTTTTCAGAACTCACCATTTTTCCAAAACTATGAACTTGACCTAAGAGATGGTATGTTGGGAGATGGGAGCTTTTCAATATGCAGGTGAGCTTGTCTACACCAGAAGTGGGAGTGGGGTGAATTTAAAAACCACTTACATTGACAATCTGTCAGTTGAATTGTGCTTTTCCACCTGGTAATGCCTTTCTCTGACCATTGACAAAAAAGTCTTGTTTTCATTGATCATTTGTAAGAAGTCTACAAGGTAGAATTTGGTCCACTAGAAAGGGAAATTTTATTCAAAAAAGAAGAGAGGGTATACCCCAGTTGGTGTTGACATGTCATGCTAGTCCTTAGAAATAGGTTCATATGTTTTGCATATGTGAATCTTTGTTGCATTTTGAAAAGATAAAGTAAAGAATGACAGCTGTGACTCATTTATGTAGAGTACTTATTTTGAATAATATACAGATGACGTTTATACTCTGTTTGAATAGAAAGTGTCGGCACAGGAAAACAAACCTGCAGTATGCTGTGAAGATAGTGACAAGGCGCGTGGACTGTGGCAGTGAGATCAATCTGTTGAAGTTGTGTCAGGGTCACCCCAATGTGGTCACACTCATTGATACGTTCACAGATGAGGTGAGCTGGTTATGATCAGACTGGAGTTTTCTTCATCCCACTATAGATCTTGTTCAAAGGCGACGGTATCCCTGAAATGTTGATGATGTGTCATTAAGTCATATCAGTTGTTCATTCATATGAACAGGTGCATTTGAATATAAAAATGTGACATCACTGGTGAACCAAATCATCAGTATGGTCCATCAAACCCATAGTACAATACAAACATTTGATCCACATTTACTTCAGTGCAAAAAAATTTCAAAAATTTAATGATGTTATTTTCAGATGCAGTTTTTAATGATCTTTTCTCTTACGATATCTTCATTTCTGCAGGGTCTCTTCCTTTACAGGTCGGAAATCTTTGTGGAACAAATACTCACAAACATGCAAACAAATGTCTGCCATGCCTGCTGCCACGGGTTTCGCAGTGCTCTCACAATGGCAGTTTATTTGTGCACAATGAATCAATGAAGAATGGACCAACTCCATGTAGACTCTGCACAGAGACGTTAATTAGTTGACAAACTTCCCTGAAGAAGTCAGTAAGCTCTGGTAAAATGTGAAAGTAACACAAATGAAACAGAGTAACTGAACAATACCTGAATCACTGAATAATATCAACGTGCAAAAACATATCTGGTTGATGCTTCATGGAATAAAACATTAGCTGTATCATTGGCATATTTATTTGTTGCTACATATTTCTGACATTATTAGCAAAAGAAATAAAGTGATTACTAACTACATGTACCATGGTTTGGTGAATCTTCATTTTACTCAAGTACAATGTTAGTTCAGATGTTAGTGCAAGACACGAGAGTTTTCAGAGAGGGAGATCAGTTTTTATGTTGCCAAGTTGCTGTAGACTACAATTAGGCATATGACATCATTGCCATTACACTTTGTATTTCAGTAGGAGAAAGTCAAGTTCTGGTTAGCCCAATCCCCACATATTGTGACTCGTGCAGCGTATTGGTATCAGGTCTGTTGTCTTTGGTATGGTGTTCCAGTATGGCAATATAATAAATATGCCTGCTGAAAAATAGAATGTATTGATATGGCCAAAATCATGTAACAGGAGCCCCAATGTAAGTGAAACAAAGTCATAATTCACTTGTTTTCCTGTGTTTTCAGTTCCACACCTACATAGTCATGGAGTTGTTGAAAGGAGGGGAACTGCTGGAAAGGATACGAAAGAAGAAGAACTTTACTGAAACTGAGGCCAGTCGTATCATGAAGTCTCTGGTGTTTGTCGTGAACTTCATGCACAATCGAGGAATCGTCCACCGTGACTTGAAGCCAGAGGTCAGCATTTAGTGTTAGCAGGCTTCCAATGGTTAGACTGTTTAAAGTCCTCTTCCAGTTTCAAAACATTGGGGTGAAAATGAAAAAAAACATTTTAAAACTCCTCTGACTTGCTGTTGTTGTTTCATCAAACTTGTTTTTCCTGACGTCATATCTGCCTCATTCAGTCTCAGATATATTCACATCACATAAGGTTAACATTCCATGGAACCCCCCAGTGATAATGTTTCATGTCCTGGTGCTCTGACTTAAGAGAAACAGGCTAAATAGTGGTCCTTTTAGTGTCAGTGTAATGTGACTGGGTGGGTTTGGGAAGGGAGGGGAGTGTGGCGGGCTTTGTGTTATCCTTGGTATGGCGTTTTAGTGAAGTAGCAGTATAAATCCATTTATGTCAGCAATGGGCCCAACCTGCTACAAGGTGACACCCATCATGACAGGACTGAAAAAATGTTAAAAGGTGCGTTAAAGGAAAAGACCAGAGATGTACTATAGAACATGGTGCCAGGCAAACTAGTCAGTACTGGAGGTGGAGAAAAGATTGTGAGCAACATGCTTCATCTGACTAAGATTTGTTATGTTTCAGAACCTACTATTTGAGGACAGTTCTGATGATGCAGAGATAAAACTGGTGGATTTTGGTTTTGCTCGCCTTAAGAAGCCCGACCAGCCATTACAAACGCCGTGTTTCACCCTTCATTATGCGGCCCCAGAAGTGCTCAAACAAACCACCACTGTCAAAGATGGCTACGATGAGTCCTGTGATCTCTGGAGTTTAGGCGTCATTCTGGTAAATCTGTGTTTTGTTGTAAGCCAAAGTGCTTGAGTGTTACATTGGGAATCAACTGGTATCCTACAGTCAAAAAGTGTAATGTTTTGTTTAACTTTGACTCAGTATATGGTATGATATAATATGTGACATTGAAGGGGTCCTTGTATTATTGTAAACAACATGTGTTTTATATTGCATTGGCTGTCAGTTGGCATCCTAACATAGAACAGTATCAAGGTTTGTTATGTGGTCATCCCTTAATATGGATACCACCAGAGTGGGAAAAATGTAAGAAATATTAATTAAAACTGTTGATAGTATAATAATTGACCATGTGCTTGTCAGTGACCTATGCGATAAATTGAATAGTAAATGTTGTAAAGCGAGTAATATACTGTGTTGTGTTCAGAAATGTCTGTCATCCCAAACACATAGTGGCAGGATATTCCATGTAAGATGGGTGTAAGGTGTTTGTGTGGGATAGTTCATGCCATGCTTAAGAACTCTTTGTTGGGTATAATCTGGCACCATGTGAAATAAATAGTGTTGGTCTCCATTGAATTACATTTTTTTATTCTGGCTAATGAAAAAAGAAAGAGATTCGAAGGAAATTAGCAAGGATAGAGGAAAGAAAAGCTTATATCAAAATACCCACAGAAACGTTAGAGCCCTGCAGTTAAGCTACACCCAACAAACATACATGTATTTGTAATGATGGCCTCATGGTCCGTCCTCTGTTTTGCTTACATTGGTCGAATGACGTATGCTGTCCTTGGAGAAAGGATTGCAGTGTCCTACTTCCTAGGATGTATTTTGGTTTGTAATCAGGATAAATGTAGGATGATCGTACTGAACTGTGCTCTAATAATCAAATGCATATGGCATTCAGATATTGTGTTGAAGAAAGCAGACAAGCACTTTCCCTTTCTCCTATTTTCAGTATACTATGCTGTCAGGCAAAGCTCCCTTCCAGATCAACGGAAGAACTGATAGTGCTACCTCCATCATGCAGCGTATCAAAGGTGGCGAGTTTGAATTCAAAGGTCAGGAGTGGGATGCTGTTTCACAGTCAGCTAAGAAGCTAATCAGAGGTACAGTTATGTGCAGAGCATTGAGAAAAATTGGCTACATGTGGCATGATTAAGACACTGATGCAAAAATTCATGAAGGAAATTTTCTCTACTTCAGTAGAATAACTGTCCGTTACAGCATGGTGGTGAAATACATGTAGATATGTTCAGTTTTGTACTTGAAAACTTGCTGCGTGTACATCACGTTGTAGGCCTACGAATCTATTGTGGTTGGGTCAGGTCTGCTTCACAGAGACACTAAGGTGATATAATTGAGATATTGTTGAAAGCGACATCAGGTAAACATATAAACAGAAGGAACATAGCTTTCTTTGCCACTGTGTCGCAATAAGTCGCATATTTATAAAGTGCTATCCTTTTGAATTCCTCAAAGAGCTCTAACTATTTAATGGATTGTCTGTCCCTTGACCAGTGCTATTCTGGGTTCAAATCCTGTTGCTGGTGATTTGTCCGGGATGACTTCAAGTAGGAAACTTGGAAACTTTCCAAGCAGGTGATAAGTGAAATATTGTATTTCAGTATTGTATTGTATGTGTGGCCAAATCATAGAAATAATGCTTTATAAATTTAGACATCATGAAATTTAGTATTTACTTCAGTATTAATTGAGTGATTAACTGGTTGATCAAGTTATTGTTTTGATAATTTTGTGTCCTGTCCTACTGTCTTGTGATGACAGGGTTGTTGACTGTGGATCCCAAACAGAGGTTTACCATGAAGGACCTTCAGCACAATGAATGGCTCTCTGGCAGCAACACTCAGATCTTCTCTGCCACCCCTCTCATGACCCCCGGGGTTCTCAGTGCCTGTAGTAACTCTGTCCAGGTCCAGCTGCAGGCCACAATGAACGCTTTCCACAAGGCTACCAAGGAGGGCTTTCGCCTTCAGGATGTGGCCAAAGCGCCTCTTGCTCAAAGACGCAAAATGAAAAAGAGCTCCACGGAGGCAAGGAGCAGTTCAAGTGACAGCACCAATTCCCACGGTTCGAGCGGCTCCTTGACACAGTCCCCTATGCGCCTGTCACAGTCCCCCATGCGCCAGTCTCCTGTGCGGAACCTCTCCAACACCTCTCATTGCTCTGCCAGCAGTACTGGGTTTGTGCCGGGCAGGGCTGCAACACCTAACAGCGGCACTCAGCTGCAGGAAACCTCTGGGGTCTTCAGTTACAGGGATGCACGCATTCCCTCCATGCTGCTGTCCGTGAACACAGGACCGGGGTATGGTGATGGTCATGGCAATGTACAGGTGCCCTCTGCTCACACAGGTACCAAGCGCAAGCTGAGTTTGGAGTCGAGTGCAGGCACAGACGATGAAGATTGTATCATCATAGGAGATGAGAATGAAGGTTCTGACATTGAAGAGGATCAGCAGTCTGTCCCTACAGATCTCTCCATGCCATCTGCATCAAAGAGACCTAGAACTGAAACTATTGTCATTGACTGACCACGATCACAGAGAAGATAAATCAGTGACGGCATGAGGATCATGCCATGGCATTGAGTTATCCATTTCCAGTGTTAACGTGTAAACAACTTCTGCCTGAGACTTGGGTCTGAAAATGGCGTCATAGGCTTATTAAAGGGCAGATAACTCAGTGACAGCATGGAGGTTATGCCTTTGCGTTGGGCTGTTCATTTTCACAAGCATGTCAGCACCTCCTGCCCAAGAGCGACCTGGGGCTGAAAACTACCATCACAAACTGACAAAGGGCAGATAACCCCAGGGTCACTGTTTTGTTTAGAACAGATGTCTGTTCCTGCAGATCTGTCCAATGCCTGGATGAGACTCACGAAACTGTTCAGTAAGGGGCAGATAACCAATGGAGACCCCCAATGTACATCACTGGTGTCATTTTATTCATTGCTGACACTGAGTGAGAAGACGTTCCAGCTCAGGGTTAGCAGTGTCTGGTGTAGTGTGTGGTATTGCTCACTTGATCACTTCATACACGAAGTACTCATTTCCTGACAAAAGTGCCTACTTCAAAGTGCCTATTGCTGGAGCTGCCCACCTTTCCTAACCCCCTAGGAAAGCAGGGTGTACTTGTCATTGGTAGTCCAGGCCTTTACATTGACGAGTGTCATCCAGGTGATGAGATACCCTTTAGGCCCCTGCTCATTACTTGCTGGTTTGTCATGAACCTGTCTTATCTAAAACTGGAGGGAAAAATTTTAAAATTTATGCTAGATTTACCTTTCAAAATACATTTTTCTTTGAGTTAACAATATTTTTGTGAATGGTGATAAACACCATTCAATGTTAATTAGTAAATATATCATGTCTGTTTCCCCGAACAAAAGTGATGAGAAAGTAGCAATTAAAGAAAAAGAGCCTTGTACTTTAAGGTATGGGAATTTTTAAGGTATTTAAGATACGTCTCCAGGTTGTTACTGCCTGTATGATATTGCACACGTTTGACTTAATATCTAGGTGTGATGCGAGCACATCAGTGTGTGTGTTTTCTTGTGGAGACTTCCTACAATTGTTATCCTATTTTAGCCCCTGTTCTGCTTTACAGCGCTAAAATCATATGCTGGATGCAATTTTAAAGTTTTGTAATTTGTTGTGGTGCACTGCACCTGCTTTATTCATTTCAAGGTGTAAGACTCATTTCATGATGAATACACACCAGTGTATGTGCAATGTGGCATGTTGAGGATCTTATATAATCTTCCAAGTTGAATGTTGAGTGTATCCTTTACAAAAACAACAACCATCAAAAGAGTGAAATCATTTTTATTGTTGTTCCATGAATGAATGATATTTTTAGGTTAAGCTAAAGTCTATTTCAGTGCATAATGATGGATTTTAATACCTCTGTGTTCTGTTTTGGTTTGTTTTTGCTCGTTAAATGAGGTTACTGAGTGTCCTGTTAATACTGTGATGTGAGAAAGTTAAACTAGACCTTGCCTGAACATAGAGCGACTGATAAGTTATTTTTCTGACTCAAGAAGTTCATCTTAAAGGTGTGTTGGCAATGTCATCATTGAAATGAATTGCCATGGGAGACAAAAGCTTTGTGGCAGAAACTGTGGAGGGTTATCTCCCTTGTTGGCTCATGAAGACAAGATTCCAGGTGATGTGAAAGAGGATTCCAACATTTCTGTCTGGATTGTCGGGGGTACATGTGATAATATGTAACTGTTGCGATGGAATGCGATTGTTTTTAATGTTGTTGAATGTACATAATGTTAGAGATGTCAAATGAAATCACATCTAGCTTGTTGTTTAGCTCACTGGTGTCTGCACTGATTCTCTGTCCAGATGCATGTATATATAGCATAGAGTACATAATGTGAAAACAGGTGTGTTTGTTGTTTGGCAGAATGGAAGGTCTGATATCTGTACATGTATACTACCTGTTATTTAGCTCTGTGATATCTGCCTTTGATCTCTCGTTGTACAATACTAAAAAAAAAAATGCTTCATACCAGATCCCTCTGATCTGTGGCTGGCCAAGTAGCCAAGAAGGTTGCCCTTTTGCTCTGAAACACTGAGTCAAAAACTCTTCCTTCTGTTTGGAAAAATTTTTGATCCCACCAGTTGATTGTTTTAATGTTGGTACATTCAAATTAAGGAGGCTGACAAGCCAGCCAGCCAAAACTGTTTTGTAATGTTACTGCTGGTGAAATTAATTTCCACACTGGGTTTGCAACATGGGAATAAAGGCAGGGCCCTGTCTGGAAACAGTGTTGAGGGCTGTGATCCAAAACTGTTCAGGTTGCATTGTGATAAAATGCTGATCAAAATGACGCTCTCTGATAGCGTTTTAGTCCCTGAATAGTTTGAATGCAGCTTTATAAAACAAGTGCAGTGGGCCCAACAGTTTAGGAGCCCAAATGTTTTCCAGAACTGAAAGAGAAAAACTAAAAGACAATACTGTAGATTTGGCCCTGGAAGGGAATTTGTTGATAGGAAGAACAGTCGGGGAACAGTGTCCCCTGGCTGCCTTTGTTAGGATCAGTGTTGGTCACAGGTCTAAGGGATCTTTTTGATTTTATTAAGCCTTGATGTTTGTTTTGATGATGAGGAGAGTAGAAGCATGAAAGATAAACTTTTCCAGCCCGCATAATTTGTTCTTTTAATTATTCGTAGTTTTTTACTATTTTTTTCTGGATGACTTTGAATATTTTGGAGCCAATACTATTCTCTTACAGTTCAATTTCACTCAGTGTCAAGTTTTGAAATTTTGTTTTTATGCATACTTAAATGTTTAATTATGAAAAATAAAACAGAGCGCAGCACTTTGCCCTCCCATGTTTCAATCCTGTTCATATTATACTGAATCTCGTAATGCTCTTCCAACATTTTATTGCAAAAGAATTGGAAAAATTTTAAATCTGTTATTGTACATTTGTTCCCTGTACTTTTCTTTATTTATTTAATTTATTTGATTGGTGTTTTACACCGTACTCAAGTATATTTCACATATACAACGAAGGCCAGCATTATAGTGAGAGGAAACCAGACACAGCCTGGGGGAAACCCACAGCGATATTTTTATTTAGGTCAGATAACATTTCAGTCGCTCTCATAGGATAAGAAATTGTTAAAATATGACATAATAGAAGCAGAATATTATTCCTGCCTACCAGTAAGTAAAAGCAGCTGCAAAGCCTTGGCCATGTCACTCAATTAGTGCATGTTACACAATTTTTTTTTTTTTTTTTTTTTTTATCTTGCAAGGGTTTTTAGAGCATTTAGATGTCTCTGTAGTCTTCAGACTAATTACAATTTCAGACAGATCTGTGGTAAAGGGTCATGGTATTTTTAGTAACCAGTAGAGTAACACAGGAAATATGAACTTCTGCTTTTAATATTATCTGTCTGCAAAGTGAAACAAGCACTCTTGACTGCAACAGAAGTCTTTATACATCATTTGTGCAATCTGTGGATTGGTCTGTAGAATGTTTGACTTTCTGGGTGTTTCAGTTAGTAAAGGGGCATGAGTGCAAGAAATTAAATATTTGCATTATGTCCATTAAAATTGCATGATCATATCAACTGCAATTTTGGACCAAACCTTCGTACTGCTCAAAGTGACCGCAATTTTGGACCCCAATTCCGTTTTCCTCTCAGGGGAGGCACAGATGTGAATGCCATGCATTATGCTGGCGCTCAGAACACCGTTTGATACAACTGCAGGGGATTGTACAGACAGTAAACTGTGAATGCCAGCTGCGTGTCCAGCTATTCTCCACTCCTGTCACAGTGGCCTCTGCAATCTAGCTTTTGGCGTGGCTCGTTTCAGGAAAACGTGAAACCACAAATTCCACCCTTGACATCATCATTGCATTAACATTTTGCCAATTTCTATTAGCCATGATATTCTTCTGTCTCAAGACAAGCATAAAGGATGTGTTGTGTATGTTCAAAATATGTGTAATCGCCATGCCAACCATAGGCTGAACAGTCACATCATGTTAAATGAGGGTCCAGGGGCCACCTAGGTGCTGCAGTTGCAACCCCTTTTAGACTGCCTTAGTTGAATTCTCAGTCATTTTGGGGCACTTACAGTTGGAATCTGAAGAGTCCTGAGTTGTTAAATGACAAGATGAATAAACTTTTTAAAAGATTGGGTGTTTACAGGTTTAAGGGTATGGCAACAGTTTACGCAAGGGTCTACGAGCCGCCATGTCCCCGAAGGCGGGTCGAAAAGTTTGAAATAATTAATCACCTTAAATCAGGTTGTTCAGGGCTTTGATGGCAATTGACACGTTGAAGTTAAGACTGCTGAGAGTTAAGCATAATCCCAACATCAAAGGTTGCAGCCAAAGTGTCAATTTTAAGCATTGAAGTAAAATATCACATTTTGATTTTATTCAAATGTAGGCTTATGATAAAGATTAGAAATACATTTACATTAAACATTCATGTTTCCACTGCAAGTCCATTGTTTAAGCATGCCTTAAAGTTTGGATACATTTAATCACGCTCACTTCATCGCATTTTTCAATGAAAACACTCCACGTCATTCCAGTCTCTTGAAGCACAGTATTGTATACAGATAATATTTTGTCAACTTTTAGCCCTGTTTTTCTTTAAGTACCAATGTAGTATCCTTTGAAAACTATTAGATCTACAGTTTGGCCAAAATTTAAATGGGTTTTGTAACTCAACATTTCATATATAATTCTATCAAGAGTATTTTTATTTTGGATGATGCTAAAATAAATGCTGACATATTGAGTTACAAAATGGCATCAATTTTCAGAGTTCCATTTATTCTAATTCACATCATCTTTTTGTTTCTTCTTTTTGTCTTCCTGTAAGTGGGAAAGTTATTTGTTTTGATTGCTAACTTCATGTGGCGGGTGTATACAGCTGCTGCTGTGTTTGTTGACACATCCTGGGGACTTGGGGAAGCAAAAATAAGTCTTCTTTTGTTAAGAACAGCTAGATGGATGTTAGTAGTGAGTAGTACGGTAGCTTGTTGCTATATATAAGGAGATATATCACTGTGGGAGTGTGTGTTCTGCTTATAACATTGTAATTTAATTGGATGAAGGCTAGATATTCTTGCTACAGTTCACATTTTAGAAATTGTGAAATTTCTTAAGATGATTTTTAATTTTTGATTTCCTAGTCATTTACTTGCAGACTAATGTGCTTATTTATTAAGTCAACCTTGCTGTTGCGTTCTTGGCCAAATCAAAACAGGAGTTGTAAGATTAGGCGATACCTTAGTACACAGATTTGAGACACATCTGTGTATTGTTATGCAATATGGCTTCAGCTTTTCAAGACATTTGGGATATGTGGATCTTTTACTTATTTGTTCTATGTTACTTAGTATGACAGGTGTGCAGTGTTTTCTCAGAGGCTGGCTTTGCCTGTTATTTAAAACAAAATTAGTTGCTATTAACAAGAGTTATTGTGGGGATTTATAATGAATTTTAGGCACTTTGTTAGTGTTTAATCAATTTGTCTCTTGCAGATAATTCTCCTTAGTGCTGTGTTAAGAGCATTGTAATGTTTTACTTAGATCTGAGAAAGATTTCAACATAATGGAATTTGTGGTCAGATGTGTTAAGAGTTGTATGTCACTATCAACAGGCACATTCACATCATAGTACAGGTTTCCACTCTCTGAATGTGACAAAGTACAAGCTGGAAACAGGAATTTCCACACGTCATCATTTCTTTTGGGATAGTACATGGTTTAAAAAGACCAGCAAATATATCTTCTTGTTTGGCTGGTGTGACTGAGATCTTACCAGCCAATGAGACCAAACAACATTGAAATGCGCCTAAATTGTGTTACTATTATGATGACCGGTGGCTCATATTGCCTCTATATGACTGCATAATCTGATGTCTGCACGTTGTCAAATCGGTGAGGATACTGTTATATACACTGCCTACTAACGCCATGAAAGTGGGGAAATGCGTGTAGTCAGTGGTTAAAGCATACAATCATCTGGTTACATTTTGCCTCTGGGTTTTATGCACACAATGCAACTTAAAATCTCTTTGTAAATATACATTGAATTTTCTTATTTATTTCTTGCTAAAAAAATTTTTCTCTTTAATAATTGTAATAGGGGCATTTTACCCTTAAACATTCATAGTTGTTCAATTAGTGAGTATATGTTTAAATTACATATTAATGTATCTACGTGTAACAATTCTATATATAGATATATATACATACATACATATATATATCTATTCTGTGTGAAAAAGCCACCTTGTTCCCAGGTCCTTGCCATGCTGGATTTGTGTGTGAAAAAACCACCTTGTTCCCAGGTCCTTGCTCTGCTGGATTTGCTTGTTAAAAAGGAATAAAGGGAAATTCAACTTCAGTTGTCTGTGAAAACTTCATGTTTTTTTTAATACATTTGCATCATGGAATTGTTGTTTATCATGCACTAATTAGTTTAGGGTGCTATATATGCAACTGCTCTGCTCTCAGACCAGCATTCAATCCCAGACAGACTAAAGATGAACATTTTTATGATGGTAGATTTACTTCTGTACAAGTGTTGGCAGTTAATTAGGGATATCTGATTGGTCAGATGCTTGTTGGTACAGTTTGTCTGACAAGGTGTCGGACATGTTTGTCACTGACACACATCGCTGGTTTCCTCCGGGCTCTCTGGTGTCCTCCAAACATAAAACTGACCACAGTCCTATGTGAACAGTTGCTTATACAGAAGATGCCAAATGTTTGCTTGATGGGTTCTTGCAAGAACTACACACGTACAGGCCTGCAAGGCAGCCTTTTTGTACATAATAACATGCACATGTGCTCTTAAATGACAATTGTAAAATGCGTCGTCCAAATTCCATGTAAAATCTAAGTATTCTGAGACATTATGGTAACCAAATAAACTTTTTGCGAAATATTGCAAATGTGGATAAAATATTGCTGTCTGCAGTTTGAAAAAGGGCAGTTTTCACTTCACTTCTGTCTGTCAGTTGATGATTAATTTTTAAAGGCCAAGTTACACAATTTTAAACACTCGTGTCAAATTAATAAAAATTTGTTGTATAGAAAAGGCTGTCTAGATACGTTTTGTGGGTTGAATAAGACAGCGGGCATATTGTCCAGCGGTGCTTTTGTCCTGTAGGCATTATTGGTGTCTGGCAGCGCTTTAGGTATGTAGGTTATTAGTGTCTGGCAGCGCTTTTGTCCTGTTGGTGCTATGGGTGTCTGGTGGCACTTTTGTCCTGTAGGCATTATAGATGTCTGGCGGCGCTGTTGTCCTGTAGGAATTGACCTGTAATCAATAGTACTAGGTGCTATTCCAAAACACGGAAGACAAATTATAACAATAATTATCCGAACGATTTCAATAGGTTTCTCAGCAAAGTGCTGATCCAAATAATAACAAAAGTCATATCTAACTGATGAAATATCACTTTTATCAGTAAAAGAAATTCAGGGATTTAACTGATGTATAAATTGTTTTATCATAAATGCCACACTACTTTCTTTAGGTACTTGTGTCATCATCGAACAAACTCTTGTGCACCTACAAACAGTGTGATTGCTTATGAGGAGAACATCCATGAAAAGAACAAAGAAGCCACTGTAAACAAAACCAGTCGCGTCAGTCGATGGGGAGAAGGACGGAGTGCTGTACTATTGGCTAAGTTTGCATAAACTGACCCCTCTCCAAATTTGTGATCTTGAAATTTCAACAGATGCAGGTGATCCATCAAGATCCATCAAATCATCAAAGAATGAACTGATTCTGTATAGCCGTACAGGGAGTTAGTGTGCTGGTGCAGCGAAATGGCTGAGTCCCTCTCAACTATGCGGGCGCTGCGAGTTCAAGCATAGCTTAGGCTGGCTTCTTCTCCGGCCGTCCGAAGGAAGGCCTGTCAGTAACCTACAAATGGTCGTGGACTTCCCCTGGGCTCTGCCCGGTTTCCTCCCACCATAATGCTGGCCGACGTCGTATAAGTCAAGTATTCTTGAGTACGGGGTTGAAAACACCAATCAAATAAATATGTACCAGTAAATCAAAGGACAAACACTTTTCTATAGTCTAACTAGATGACCTCTGTTAGTAATTGCAGAGTGAATGCTTTAGAAATTTCGTCAATGTACTCAGCCCGATTTATTTGGGTGTGCCGATTTCGGACAAAGACAATGTTGCTCAAGAGCTAAGCGACTTGTAACATGATGAAATAATTTATCTTAAACGGTCTGTCAAATAATTTACTAAAGAGAGTGAGTAATGAGATAGAACGTTAGTATTTCCCGTCATTGCAGTTTCCTTTTTTTACAAAACTGGCGTTTTTTTTTTTTAACTGAAGTGACTTGGGTAGGGACCATTTTTATACGCCTGCCAGTAATGGCGCTCGGATAATGTCATAGAGATTTTGTCCGTCTGTCCGTCCGCTATATGTCAACTTGTTTTCCACATATGGTTTTAAATTTGGGTGGATACATTGAAACAGGTGTGATGATGTGTCCCAACTTAAAGTTTTTAATTTCTGCGCTTGCCTTGGTAACAAGATCGCCATTTTCTCTGTATATACTGAGGAAATGCATGTGACTTCGTGCCCGGGCTGTGTCTCCAATAGTTTTCCACGTGCAGTTTTCATTTTTGGCCCATAGATACAGATGTGATGATGTGTCGCGACTCACATTTGTCCATTTCTGTGGTTGCCATCATGACCAAATCATCATTTTCCCTATATATTACTGTATAAATTCATGTGACTTCATGTCCAGGCTACATCTACAATTGTTTTAGATACAGATGGGGTGATGTGTCACGACTCACATTTGTTCGTTTTCACAGATGCCATGGTAACCAGACTGCCATTATCACTACATATACTATATAAACACATATGATTTCCTGTTGGGGCCACAACTCCAATTGTTTTCCAAGTACAGGTTTTAATTTTTGGTGGCTACGTAGATACACAGATGACGAGATGTTGCGACTCACCTTTGTCCATTTCCATGGTTGTCATGGACTTTAATTGTTTTACATATGGAGTTTTAACGCTTGGTGAATGCATGGATACATATGTAACGATGAGTCGCGACTCACATTTGCTCCATTTCTGTGGTAGCCATGCTAAGCAGATCACCATTTTCCTATTATACGCTGTATTCATAGATATGACTTGATGGTGATTATGTGTCCTGGCTACAACTCCAGTTGTTTTCCATACTGAATTTAAATTCTTGGTGATATGTTACGACTCGCCCTTGTTGATTTTCACTGTTGTCATGGTAACCGGATTGCCATAATCATACATGTAGTACTTTACCAGTGAATATGATTTTATGTCACAGCTACGCCTCCAATTATTTTCCATACACAGTTTCAAGTTTTGGCAGATACATAGATACGGAGATGCTGATGTGTTGCAACTCGTGTGTTCATTTTCATTTTTCGACGGATACACAGATACAGAGGTGACAGAGAAGAGAACCTGCGTCTGTGTATATACTTCCGTGGCTGCCATGATAATCAGTGCCCCATCCAAAAACGTTGTAACTCGGTAAGAACTGTAATTCACAGACAGATTTTTGAAAGCATTTCTTTCCAAACTCATTGTTTTATGTGCATTTTTCATCAAAACCCATGAAGTATTTCAATTCAGTGCAAAACATCAAACGTTATTTATTGTGGTTCGTCAGCATGTTTGATAAGTTCAAATATGTCTTGCCCAAGATGTCACTTCCCAAATTCCTTAGTTTTGGTGTTTTTATCACTCTTGTAGGAACATGCAACACTAAAGGCCACAACTCAAGCACTTTTACAACATGTTTGTCTCTTTTGACATGTTAAACAGGGTTGTGCAGACTTCTTCCCTCAATTCTGTAGGAGGTGATCAGGATGTTGCTCCATTCCCATCTCTGACAGGACTTTGGATTGGTTACCTGTGCACATTCTCTTTCCTTCTCTATTCACGATTTCTACTCATCCTTCAATGGCTCCATTACCAAGGGTCCCACTATCTGTGTTTACGGTCCTGTTCCAGGTTAATCGGAATGCCTGTTGATCTGACATCTATGCTTGTATCAAAGTTTGCAACTGATTGCAGGCGATAAAGGATACTAGAACTTCTCATGAGCAAAATTTGCTCCATATGTATATATATTCTGCGAGCAAAACAACTCCTGTTTTCAAAAAAGTCTTTAAAATTTACATATGTTCAATATTAATCAAAATAAATGGAATGTTGGAAAAAAATCAGAGCTAATTTTTTGTCAACTTTCAAAATTTTCAAAACTTTTCTTGCCCAAGTGGATGGTTTACTGTTTGAGCTAGAAAACTGTCACACAAATTTTTAATATTCATCTTAGATTGTTCTGAGTGATCATTTAAAGTTAAAATTTTCACAAATTAAAAATTTGTGATTAATTCATTAGCAAATTAATTTTAATCAAGATATGACTGCAACATTACCGACGTGGTGCTAATACATGCCATCATTCATTCATTCCTACATCCGTCATTTTGGGGCTTTTCATAACTCTTCGCCCTCTTCCAGGAACTCGCAACAATTAGGGACACAACTCGTCAACCACATGTTTGTCTCTTTTGATAGTGTTGTGCAGATTCTTCTTCTGTGTCCCTTTACGAGGTGATCAAGGTGTTGCTCCATTCCCATCTCTAACAGGATTGGTTCCCTGTGCATGTTCTCTTCACTTCTCTGTTCGCAATTTGTAGCCATTCATCAATGGCTCCATTACCAAGGGTCCCACCACCTGTGCTTACGGCCCTGTTCCAGGTTAATGCGATTGCCTGTCGCTCCGACAGCTTCGAATGTGCGGAAGTTTTGTAGCTGAATGCAGGCGATTAAATACATGTACTTGATCTTGTGTGAAGGCTTCACAGATGCAGTTCATAATTTGATCATCTGATGGATCGCAGACCATCACCAGCATTGGTTGCAGTTTGAAGATTACAATGGAATAGAGTCAGTTTCAACAAACTTAGCTGATAGCACACAACTTCATGAGAACACAAATTTTTAATTTTGATGTTCCAGAATAACACGATCTGGTAGATAGAAATTGCAGCCTACTTACTTTTTAAAGCACAGTGTTGAAGCCAAATAAAAGTTAACGGGCCTACACACAATTTCTTTTTAAAAAGCTGAGCGCTATCTATAGGCCTACTAGTTGAATTGTCGGTGTAGATGTCGCTGTCCCAAATAGCCGCTAGGGGGCGTTTAGACCAATAATTTCAAATGACTATATATCAGTATAGATGGCGCTGACTCAATACTTGAGTAAAGCATTCTTAAGTTTGGATATTTGACAGATGGCCTGAAAACCACATACATTTAATATAAAAGGGGACAATAGCGCCAGTCAAAGTGATTATATATATTTCAGATATGGGCGAAAAAACGAGAAAATCATTTCTCCGGGGTCTGAAGAAGGTCTAGGCCTATACCAAACCCATCACTTGGGACTCGATTATTTTGTGTTGAGATCATGAACAGAAATTAAAACCAGCAAAAATGTCGTACCTTATTGAAGATTTTTTGGTTTATTGCGATTGGAGATTATTGTTATAACTTTACATTACACACAAAACCGGTGCATTTGTGTTTCTATAAACGATTTGTGTGTACACCATAGATAAGTTGCGGGTCATGATTTGGAACCTTTTCTGTAGAATCACCCATAGGTCTATAGGTGTCTACGGTAACCTATTTAAAACGCCTGTCAAATCAGGCAACCATATATTCCAAGAAGGGCTTCTCGAGGCGCATTACCATTGGACAATTCAAGATATGGAGAATGTTCTGAATGACAAGATATGCTCTAGCCTACATTGGAAAGAAAATTCATAGCATAATTAAGAACCAACCAATCGCTAAAATTGGTCTAGCCTATATTCATTGCCTTATAAAGCCGGCAGCATTTGTAGTGTCTGCGGGGTAGGCTAATTAAGGTCGATCAGAGGTTTAAATCCAGCCTTCGCTGTTTTATCCACAGGTGTAAGTTCGAAGGGTTTGCCAAGTGGGATGTGCTGTGGTTTCTCTGGGCTTCTGAACAACCCCCATAGCTGACCAAAGAGACAAAAAAATTGAAAAATCTTCCTGAGGACTATGCCAGTTAACTCTCTCTAATAGTCATAAAAATGTGGTCTTATAATGTGAAAAGAACGACTTGAGCTGCTGTTTAGAAAAATGGTTGGGTTGGGGCATGGGGTCATGGAACTTTCGAATCATCCACCTTTTCAGCCCCTTACATATAAAGCTTGAAGTTACTTCTGTAGAAGTACTATATTTGGCTTAAAGTTTAGTCCATGACTTAAGTTTCCCGTTTTGCGTGATTCAGAGGGTTTCATTGATCTTACAAAGATATTCTGACGTTTGTTTGGAAAACAAAATGATATGAAACTTAGAAAGTGTTTTACACTGGCCTCATTGTTCATTTTCCATTCTTCGCGTAAAGTGACTGGTAATAAAATTGCTTCCTGTGAAAAGATGAGAGAAAGTATTTTTTTCTTGAGTTATCTACAGACAGAATTCATAACTGTACGTGTGGGTAGAATTTCTACAGATTATAGACCCTCCTGAAGTATCGGAGCCAGAAATGCTGTTAGGGATTCTGTGTGAGCATGCTTAGAATTATCTCCCCTGCAATTTGCCTCTCTAGCGAAGGGGGTCACGATAGTGTTACACGTGTGCCTGAGAACAACAACGCAGTGGATGACAGGATGGCAGAGAAAGATGAACTGATTCGACTTAGATCCCAGTTGAAAGAAAAAGACAAGGAAATTGCGTTTCTGAGACAAAAAGTAAACAGAGTAAGACTTAACACCAAACTGTCATATGTCAGTTTTACGGTGCATACGGAATTGAAAGCTACTACTGTCATAGTCCGAGGTTACCCTGCGGGCAGTGGCCGACGAATAGCAATGGATCGTCTGACTTACTGAACTAAGCCCGAGGGTGCTCAGTTGGAATTTGCATTAGAAATGACGCGGCTGCTGATTTTCCAAGTCTAACACCTGTCCTATACTCTACCGTGTGGCGATGCGCTTTGACTTTTATACCGGCCTTATAGGTAAAAAAAAACAAACAAAATCCTTGGTGACTGCATAAGCCTACCATTTTATTTAGGCCTAACACTGTTATAAAACTAGAATCTTTGGTAACTACATAAGCTTACCATTTTATCTAGGCCTAAAACTGTTAGAAAACTAGAATCCTTGGTGACTACATAAGCCTACCATTTTATTTAGGCCTAAAACTGTTATAAAACTAGAATCTTTGGTGAGTACATAAGCCTACCATTTCATTTAGGCTATTTAATTTATTCCAGTCTCCGTTGCCTACCTATTTAGTAAATTCAAAACGACTCCCTATCGGTTTGCTTAAAACACTCAAGACATCTTGAACGCATAACAACAGTGGACAGTTTTCCAGCAGTTATCACTTGAGGATACCAGTCTCAAGCTATAAATTTACCTTGGAGTCCAGTTACCAAAGTAACATGTTGTGTAATCATATGTGTTTCCAGGGAGGAGTTTTATTACAATTTAGTCCCATGTTAGGCTGGTTTCGTGGACGTAGAGAGCCGGTCCTGAAACCAGCATGTTGAATAGAGTATGCTGAATCAGCATTGCAGAAGTCTCTTGACATCATGATGGTTCTAGACGAGACAGGGTGGGGGCTCTCATGAACTACCGTGATTTCACAGAGGTTAACAATGCTGTTGTTGTTGTTGGGTGTGAGAGCCACCACCCTATCTCATCCAAACCAGCGTGATCTTGGGAGACTTCTGCAATGCCGATGCGGCCTATAGGATAGGTCTGAGACATGGAAATTGAGCGAGCGCTTGATTTGTAATGCAAATTCCAACATCTAAGCAACCTCAGACCACTATTTTCATTTTTCCAAACTCTTTGTCTGTGTCAAATTCATATTTGTGACAAGTGAGTTTTGTCACTGTCACTGTCTTAATGTTAAGAATCGGATGATGTCATGTGGGACATGGTGGTGTCACAAGCACCAACTGATGCCAGCATGACAGTGGGGGAAGTTTGTAGTGACTGGATTTCATTTGATCACAAGAAGGAGAAAAGATATACTTGTATGTGAACATGGACTGGTTTAGAGGTAAAGGCCTGTGTCTTCAATCATCCGAGGATCAGTGTTGGAGTGTCAGCATTAAGTGATGGCGTACTACATTAATTGCTACCAAAACCATTAGGCCTAAGCTTTGTGGTTATTAAGACTCGAAATCAATGTTCATCACTGCTTAATTGTTTCGTCTTGGAGCCAGGTAGATAATATTAATTTGCATGGGTGGACAGTTCTTGCCATATGTCAACAGTGTAAAAAATCTTATCTATGTACACAGAATTTTTCAGTGTCAAATCCAGTTCTTATGACTTTTACATTCTGGTAATGTCCGGTTGTCTTGATTTGCACATTTTTAACTCCAGAATCTGATTGGACTCAGCATTGATACCTGAAGGTATATTTTGTTCACATGCTTTTCTTTTGCTTCCAGGAAGCAGTACCTTCTGTCATTTCCTCTGTTGAAGAGCATTCTGATTTTCTTGAAAATAGACAATGTTTAAACAAGGGATGTCAGCTGGACAATGACAGCATCCAACGATACAGTAGACAGCTCATTCTGCCTGAAATAGGAGTTAAAGGTAGAAATGTTAAGATGGCATGGCATGTTATAAACTCAACTCGTACTGGTTTATAGAGACCTTCGTGGCCAATGGGGTTGGCAAGCTAGTGCAGCATATTGACCTTGGTGCCTCTCACCAATGCAATCTCTGTGAGTTCAAGCCCATCTGATGCTGGCTTTCTCACAGGTCGTACATAGGAGGATCCACCAGCAACCTGCGGATGGTCGTGGGTTAATAATGTTGGCCATTGTCGTATAAGTGATATATACTTGAGTACTGCATAAAACACCAATCAAATAAATAAATAAATAAATCAGGCTCTGCTTGGTTTCCTCCATCCATAATGCTGGCCACCGTCATATAGGTGAAATGTTCTTTGGTATGGTGTAAAAGACCAATGAAATAAATAAATAAATAGATATTGGCTTATGTCTATTCCCACAACTAAGTTACCTTGAAAACTTATTCTGAATTCATTTTGTCTGGATTGGAGCATTATACTTAATTGAGAAAGATTTCAACTAGCCAATTTGCTGTATTTAAGTTGCATTATATTTCCTTGTTCCAAATTACATGTACATTCATACCTAGTTAAAGATCATATGTGGTATATATTAATTGGAGTCTGTATTTGTTTACTAGGTCAACTTCTGTTGGAGAAAAGCTCAGTGTTAGTTGTGGGAGTGGGGGGACTTGGCTGCCCTGTGGCTGTGTATTTGGCAGCAGCTGGAGTAGGTGTGTATACTCATGTACAGTACTGCTCACACGCAAAATCAAATACAGTTGGTGAAGGCGACGTGGTGACTGTGCACAGAATGTGAGGAGGAAGCCCTCAGTAGGTGAAGAGCATGAACCCAGCATGACAAGGCTGGCCTTGGTCAGTCATGCATGGCTACAGATCATCCGAGTCTTCAGTGAACGTAGTTTGGCTAGCGTTGTGAAATACACATCGCCGTTCTCTTGCTTTTCCCACCACATTCCTCTATCTTGCTCCCCCATTGAATCGGGCGCTAAACATGTGATGAAGTAAAGCAACTCAACTGACGACCACTGTACATGAACATGCACAAAATGAGAATTGTCTAGTCATGTGGGCATTTTTTTCGTAGTTTTTAAGCAACTCAAGGCCATCTTTTCCATTACATGGCTCTATGTACATGTCTCTGTGAGGTATCTGTGTAACCCACATGAAATGACCCTTGTGGAAGGGACATAGGGATCTTGTCAAACACTGGGTGTTTAAATATTGGATGTCTATAATGAACACAAGTGTTTAAAGTGGACACAAACAGTGAAAAGGCTTCAAGTCTGTCTTTCTTATTAAATATCTTCAAATGTTGCATAACAGTTTTCTTTACTGGTTTTAGTACATTGTCAGGTAATCTTCCAAGAAAAAAGTGTTACTCGTAATAATATTTGTTTTCACACACAAAAAAAGAACTTAATTTCAATCGATTCAAGTATTGAAGTCTTCATCATAGTCATGCTTTAGCTCATTTGGTTTGCATGCTAGCACAGTGCAATGACTCAGAAGCCTCCCACCCATGTGGTCGCTGTGAGTTCAAGTCCAGCTCATGCTAGCTTCCTCTCCTTCTGTACTTGGGAAGGTCTGCCAGCAACCTGCGGATGGTTGTGGGTTTCCCACGGGCTGTGGCCGGTTTCCTCCCACCATAATGCTGGCTGTCGTATGTGAAAGTGAAACATTCTTGATTATGGCGTAAAACATCAGTCAAACAAGTAAATAAACAGTAATGCTTGAACTAACAGTTCCTGGTGAAAGTTCCTGTAATGACCCTGGAGAAATGATTGAATTGAAACATCGCCTGAACGAGTCCTGTTCCTACAGGTTTTGGCCACAGCTTTACACCAGTATAGATTTGTCAGGTACCTAACAAAGAACTGTGGTTGCCTTGCAGCTGCATTGACTCCCTAAAAGTCTTTACTAATGAACACTAATCAAGTAAATTATGATACATGTAAATAAAGAATATTTAACCTCCTATGGTTTCAGATTGTTAGACTGTGACAGCAAGCTATGTTTTTATTCATTCAGGCAGACTAGGACTGGTGGATTATGATGAAGTAGAGCTGAGTAACCTTCACCGTCAGATACTACACACAGAATCCAGGGTGGGTGCCTGCAAATCTGCCTCAGCCAGCCATGCATGTCAACAGTAAGCTCACTCAGATTTCTAGAAAAATGCAGTGGGTTTGTATGACAAAGGCTGGGACACAATGCGAGCCTTGGACGGGGTATTTCTGAGTTCTTCAATTTCAGCGTTCAAGGGGCCTTGTTGACAGTAATGGTTGATGACAAGTATGTGGCATTTTCCCACTCTGCCACGTGTCATGGATTATTTGTGTTCCTCCAATATGGTGTGCACATTTGTTCATCATATATGGGATATGGAAAAACTGCAAAAGTTTGTCAGTTACTTGCCAAAAGCACTCTGGTTTCCTCCACCCAGAGCCTTGAAGTAATGAGCCTCATCACTTCACTGGTGTGCCCCTCCAACTACCAGATGGCGCTTGTGTTTAACATAGAAAATGCTTTTTGGAAGACTAACACCTCCTGGTAGATGAAGGTGCAAACAGGTGAAGTGAAGTGGTTGCTCACTTGATGGGCTCTGCTGCACCTGTAAAAAATGACCCCTTTCTTTTATTGTATAAATTGAAACTTCTTGACTACGACATTTAAAGAGAATTAAAAATAAATTCTGCAGGGTAAGATAGAAAGACATCATTCATCAGGTAACCATGTATCGCATGAAATTTGCCTTCTGAACTCCTTCATATCATTCAGATCCGACACATTCTTGTTGATGATTAGAACAGATGAAAGTTAAAGAACTTTTCATTCTTGTTCAGGTTTCATTGTAGGATTGTAATTCTGCCGTTTTCAAGAAATGAGACTAACTGATTGTTTTGCCTTTTCACCTCTCAGGGTAAAAGCAAATAGTGATCCCTTTTCTCTAAGTGCTTTGTGAAATTATATTCTCTTTTCTTTATGGTTTTCATGAACCATCTGTGTTTGTTCATGCTGTTTTCAGATTGAATTCCAAGGTAAACTGTATCCCATATCATCTTCAACTAGACAGCTCCAATGCTTTACAAATAATTCAGCAGTATCCTTTTGTCTAATTGTTGGTAAAGATCTTTAGTGACATTCACATCAGATTATTACAGGTGTGTTGTTTTTTATTCTTTTCTTGACATTTTAGAACTGCGTTAATTTACCATGTTTAAAGTTGTTGGCAGTAATGTTTGACCTTTAACAGTTCGGAATATATGTACTGTACATGTTATTAATTATTAGGCCTTCCTTCAAAAACTGTTTGTTGGGCATAACCCAACCCTTTGAGAAATTAGGATTGATTGATAGGGAATTCTTTTGTTTTATTCTGCTTCTTGAAAAAGATAAGTATTTTGAAGAAATCAACATGAAGAGAAAAATACCAAAAAAAATCTCAAAATATCAAGAAAAAGTGACAATTTTTTGAGCATGGCATCAGGCAACAGTCAAAGAAATAAATTGTGTACTGAACTAATAGAGGAGTTTCAGGTTCAAACTCTTTTGTCGCTGAAGGTAAAAAGAGTCCTACTGCATCATGTGACTTGCCAGAAATGGTAGGCAAGGTTTGTTGGCTGTATTTCACCACAGTTCGTCCAGTCTGACTTACTTTTTGTGACACTTTTTTTAGACACTGATGTTATAGTAAATGTTATCATAAATAGTTGCCTAACATTTTTGTTAAGCCATGTGGTACAATAGGACTTTTCTTATTTCTAAACTCCCCTATTTCAGCAATACCATTCTAATCGTCCTACTAAAAATGTTCCAATGACCTTGACTGCGCTTAGATATGATATTGTTGTTGATGCTACTGACAATGTGGCCACGCGCTATTTACTGAATGACGCCTGTGTGTTGTCACGGAAACCACTTGTGTCTGGAAGTGCTTTGCGATTTGAAGGGCAGGTAAGAAATATGTTTGAGTTATCTCAGCTTAGAGAAATAAATGTGTCAAAATGGACTTTAGTGAAGCATATTACATGTAGTTTGTTGAAAAAATTTATTTCATTGGAGAGAATTCCCTTGTTGTACAAATCCTAAAAGTGTTGCAACTCCTAAAAGTGAATAGGCATGGATGAATGGTTATGGCTTAACACCAAGTCGGCAGAATCTCAGCTATGTTGTGGCAGAAAAATTGAATAGGAAGTTTCAATAAAAATAAGTGGTTTTCTATGTGAGTGTGTCATTCTCTGTACTCTCTGTATGCTGATGTAAGAACGTCTTTCCCCATAATATGGCTACTGTGGACAGAGCAGGATTGACCATTGTTCATTGTAATACTTGATTGCTACGCGACCAGTTTGAACACAATTTGTGAAAGCAAAGGGATTAATAATCAAAAGACTACCAGGGCCTGATCTAGGATAAAAGCTTGGGTGAGCATAGAACATGGAAAAGCATACATTTTATATGCTTGAATTGAATAACCTCTTAAGCTATTTTAAGAAAACTTCCTCACAATAATAAATCAGATAAATAAATAAGACCAGAAGAGATCATGTATTAGCAAGTTGTCCAGCGTCTGTCAGTCTGTCTGTCCGTCCAACATCTCTTAACATTTCCTTCATAGCACTACTCCTTCTACAGTTTTTGTCGACATCAAGATCCATAATTTGAAGTGTT
Organism: Acanthopleura granulata; assembly: GCA_016165875.1. Lineage (NCBI taxonomy): Eukaryota > Metazoa > Mollusca > Polyplacophora > Chitonida > Chitonidae > Acanthopleura > Acanthopleura granulata. The sequence continues at coordinate 42,906,285 of JABBOT010000001.1, read as the reverse complement.
GATTTTCCATTTCGATGATTGGTTGTCCATCTGTCTGTCTGTTTATACAGAATGTGTTAACATTTTCAAAGCACTACTCCTACAGTTTTTGTCTGATAGCAGTGAAGTTTGGTTCAAGTGTAGACCACGTCAAGATACATAATTCTTAGCATCCATTTTCCATTGCGATGATCGATTGTCTGTCTGTCTCTGTTCATTCATCCAACATTTTCCTCCAGAACGCTAATGCTCAGTTTTTGTATGATTTCAGCAAAACTTGGTTCAAGTGTAGACTATATCAAGATACATATTTCGCAGTATTGATTTTCCATTTTCATTGGAGATTGGTTGTCTGTCTATCTGTCCATTCATCCACCATATTAACATTTCTTTCAAAATACTACTCCTACAGTTTTTTTATCAATTTCAACAAGACTTGGTTGAAGTGTAGACTACATCAAGATACATAATTCATAGCATCAGTTTTTAATTCCGATGATCGGTTGTCTGCCTGTCTGTCTGTCTGTTCATCCAGTATATGTTAACATATCTTTCAAAACACTAACTCCTAGAGGGTTTGTCTGATTTCAGTGAACATTAGAATAAGTCTAGAGTACATCAAGATACATAAGTCATGGTATCAATATTACATTTTGATGATTGGTTGTCAATCTGACTCTCTTTTCATACAGCATATGTTAACATTTCTTTCAAAATGCTACTAGTTACTATTACAGTTTTTGTTCAGTTTCAGGAAAACTTTGTACAGGTGAATCAAGATACATATTTCATAGTATTGATTTTCAATTTTGATTTTCCATTGTCCGTTATACATACATACATGTACATAAATCGGCTCCGTGATGATTTTGTCCAGACCAGTAGAGCTACTGTCTTATCAGAGACTGGTTCATCATGTTTCCTTGTTTGGGCACCCAAACCCATATGGTGGGTGGAAAAATGGCCTACATCAGGCCCTGGGTATTGCACACAACTTAGGCCTGAATGGCTGTAATTGGGAAGAATTTCAATGCTGAAAGTCATCATGAGAATTCTCATTACTGTGACATTCATTTTTTGACCCCTCAGCTGACAGTGTACAACCATGATGGTGGCCCATGCTACAGATGTCTGTACCCTTCCCCTCCTCCCCCTGAGACTGTTACCAACTGCTCAGACGGGGGCGTGCTTGGGGTAGGTAGGTATCTTGAAATTACATTATATATTTATGTTTATTTATTTATTTGATTGGTGTTTAATGTCATACTCAAGAATATTTCACCTATATGACCGTGACCAGCATTATGGTGGGAGGGCACCAAGCAGAGCCTGGGGGAACCCACAAACATCAGCAGGATGCTGGCAGACCTTCCCACGTACAGCCCGAGAGCAATCCAGCTTAGGCTGGGTTTGAACTCACAGTGACCACATAGGTGAGAGGCATTGAGGCCCTTATGTATTCATGCGATTTTCAAACATTAGAATTAAAATATTCACATTGTCCAAAGTTGTTCACTTCAAGTTCAAAAATACCATACCTTCTCCATAAATTGGGACACCTCAAAGTTAGCCGAGAAGATCACACAGGTTTCCTGCATCCACTCACAGCTGTATACACTGGCCTACACTGCAGCGTAGTCTTTCCAAGCATTTTTACTGGAGAACTGCCATAGAGTTTGTAATTTTTCCGGCTGGTTGAGCCTTTCCAGTTGGTGGTAGGTTGAGATAATGTGTGCCATCCAAAGAGATGTTGCATTTTAAAGACATCCCAACTCAAAGAATGATCAAATTAAAAAATTTATACAAACTTACCCTATTATAATATTAGATATGCCTATGAAAGAGTGTGCTGCCAAAATGGGAAACTTGTCACACTCCATTCTGCCTCTGACTTAGATGGCCCAAATTTATATTTTCTTTTGGCCTACCCTGTAGTATATTAAATTATCTGTTTTACTGCAATTTTGACCTTTGTGTGTTGACCGTCAAATCTCCCCAGTCATGCTCCAAAATTGTAGAGAACACTAAATATATATATGGGTATGTATCTTTTCACATGGATTTGTGAGTTGCGGGATTGAAATGCTGCAGTTTTCTCTGTGTTATTACATGGGTACCATTGCAATTGTCCCACACTTGTTGTTTTCAGTTCCGGGTATCATAGGCTGTCTGCAGGCCCTGGAAGTTATCAAGATTATCACACACATTGGATGTATCCATTCGTAGCCTTCTGACAAACATACCTTTTTATATTAGTGGCATGTGACAGTTGTCTGCCTTACTTACCAAGCCAATTAATGGATTGTCCCTGAAGCTGGCTAACCCTTGACAACAAATAAGGCAATATATTGAAGTCCAGCACCTTAGGTTTGTCATTTACACAGTGAGGTGTCTGCTCCCAGGCTATGCCCAGTCTCCTCTAACCCTACATCTGACCAAAGTCATAGTCACATCTTTCAGTGTTCAGTAATTTTGAATACAGTAAACCCTATCAAACGAATAAATTTAAGACTTATTAAGACTTTTTGTCTTTTTTGTTTTTTATAATTTTATTCTACCCCTATAGAGTTGATGAGTTGTATGGTTTTGATGGCAGCCCTACACCTGGGTTCATCTTATCATCACAAAGTTAAAATGTACTGTTCAAGATTTTAATTAAACTCATATAACGCACACAGTTTTATTTCCTCAAACAGCCAGGAGGTTCAGTTTATTTATTTATTTATTTGATTGGTGTGCTGTGCCATACTGTAGAATATCTGAAGGCCAACATCACGGTGGAAAGAAATTAGAAGTAGAGCTCGTTGGAAACCCATGGCCACAACCGTCCACAGGTTACAGTCAGAAGATCCCATGTAGGACAGAAGAAAGCAGCATAAGCTGGACTCACACTGTATTCCTGAGAGGCTTGCTAGGAGGTTCAGTCATTCACCCCAAAGGATGAAGAATTGGGTTCATTATATTCACGTTATACCCAGGGTAACAGTGGCTTTGTCTCTTGATCATCGTTTCAGGAACTCAGTGGGGTGTCATACCTGATGTCTTTGGCATGATGCTTCAGTGAGGCATCTGTCTTCAAACCAGAATCAATCAGTCACAAAGCAAACACTAAGTAGCACTCAACCAATCAATAAATCCATCACCTTAACTCCTGTTGAAGCATCCTACAGTCAGAAGCTGTTACTGTTTGACGGATTGGATGGGGTCTTCAGACAGATCAAACTCCGTGGCAGACAGAAGGGTTGTGTGATATGTGGGGATTCCCCTTCTATAACACGGCTCATAGATTATGTACAGTTCTGTGGGGCCGGAGCCAATGATAAGGTGAGATTAGGCTGTTTATAGTATGGTGTTCCCTTTGTGCCATTAAAAAAGCATTTGTATTAACCCTAAAACTTGACCAACTCTAAACTCATGTTACATTTCAAAATTCCATGTTGATTATTCATGTCAAGTTTTTACAGGTTAAAGCCCCATTTAAAAATGGACATCTTGTTTCAAAATTCAATATTTATGTTTTATGTGGGCTTGCCTTAACCTGCAAAAACTTGATGCGAAAAGTTGTTGCGATTTGGAGTTTATTCAAGTGCTATTTTAATGGCACAAAAGGAACACCATTGGCTAGGCAAAGGACATGCAATTTTGATGTGCACAGATCAACCAGATTTCCCACTGGATTAGTTGTCATTAGAAGGGGTGGTGGGACAGCCTTTCCAGAAGGCATATAGGTTGATTTACAGACTATATCTGATTTCCTCCACCCATAAACCTTGGGCACGTTGTATGAGAGCAAAATGCTTGAGTACTAATCAGTGTTAAACTCCAGTAACATAAATTACAACCCAGCAGGACTGGAAGATTTAAGTTTTACTTGCACAGAAATGATGAATTCAACTCATCTAAAGAACATTCTGTGTTACATGTAACCTATTAGGCAGCTGTATCGGGTTTAATGAAAATTTTCACATCAGTCTGTTTTCTATCACAGCTGATGCATGTCTAGTACAAGTATGTAGCTGAGCTTATTGGAGGAAAACCTATGCTGTCAGTATCCAAATGTTTGGTTTGATAAATTCTTATTCACACATTTTGTTATCCAACAGGAACAACCCAGAGATGTGCTGCGGCCAGAGGACAGAATTTCAGCCCAGGTAATTTACCTCTGACAAAATGTAGTAATGGATCCTGGTGAATATTAATGAGGCATCCATTTGGAATGAAAGTCAGTTGATATTTACATGTATGTACATGTATTATACGACATCTTCAAATGATGATAAGATTTGCAGTGCTTTACAAGAAATTCCTTGAACCATTAAACAGAAAGCGGTTTCATTAAGTTTGATTACTGTCTTGAAGCAGGACCAAAAAGGACTATACGTCTTGTGCAGTTAATTTATTAGGATGGATAGTAAAGTTTATTTGTGTGTTATACAGTTTGCTCTCTCCTGAGTTATCTCCCCTTTTGTGACTTGTTCCCAACCAGAACTTGTCAGATGTTGGAGGAATCCACTCTTTATGTATTTACCTACTGTATAAATACTGTCATGTTTACATCCTCCCTGAGTTATCTCCCCACTTGTGACCTGTTCCCACCAAGAAATCCTGTTAGGTGTCTGGCAATAAATCAAGCTAGACAAGGATAACCTTCTTCAACCAGCCTTCACTTGCATACCATCATGTTTGTATTTTCCTCAGTTATCTCCCCTTTTCTAACTTATTCCCACCCAGGAGTACAGTAGGATGTTAAAGGAGTCGACACCTCATGTACTGGTGGATGTCCGGCAACCAGTCGAGCTTGACATCTGTAAACTTCCACAACCAGCCATAAGTATCCTTACCCAAAGTTTGCCACTTCTCAAGATGGGATCCAGCATGGTGCTTTGCTTAAAAGTTGTTATCAATGCCTGGACTGTGTACTACAGGTTCATTGGAGTTTTATGCCATATTCAAGAATATTTCACTTATCTGAGGACTGTCAGCATTATGGTGGGAGCAAACTGAAGAGAGCCCAGAGTAAAACCCATGCCCAGTCGCAGTTTGCTGGTAGATCTTCCCATGTGTAATTCACAGCAAGGTAAGATCAACTTATTTGATCAGTCTCTCTGAGAGATAGCCAATAAAATAATTTCTGTTAGTGTCTGTATCTGGTTTGCATCTTGCTTTCCCTTTGTATCCTCCTGTCTCTCCAGAAATAATTGAAGTTGGCAGCAATATTTTCATGTCTTTTACTGTAAGTAAAGAACCTCTGGTGTATAGTGTTTAGAAATCATAAAATAGAATTGTTTTGATGCAGTTTGCCTTATCAGTTCCCAGATATACCCTTATATGAGCTGCAGAACTCTACCCAGGTCCCAGAATCAGTGACATCACTGCAGAATAAGGCAGAAGTATTCCAACAACAACATGGCTTTCAGATGCCAGCTGTCATTGTCTGTCATCGTGGGAACGACTCACAGCTGGCTGTTAGCAGCTTACGGCATCACCTTCAGGACTGCCCTATCACTTTCAGAGACCTACAGGGAGGGCTGAGCGCATGGGCGCGGCAGATTGACCCCCAGTTTCCTGTGTACTAGCTGTGATAACGGTCACGCATGGATATCGTGCTGACCAGTTACAGATCATATGATCAACTTGACTGATTGTCGAGGTCGCTGAGCAGTGCTGACCAGTTACAGATCATACGATCAACTTGACTGATTGTCGAGGTCGCTGAGCAGTGCTGACCAGTTACAGGTCATACGATCAACTTGACTGATTGTCGAGGTCACTGAGCAGTGCTGACCAGTTACAGATCATACGATCAACTTGACTGATTGTCGAGGTCGCTGAGCAGTGCTGACCAGTTACAGGTCATACGATCAACTTGACTGATTGTCGAGGTCGCTGAGCAGTGCTGACCAGTTACAGGGCATACGATCAACTTGACTGATTGTCGAGGTCGCTGTGCAGTGCTGACCAGTTACAGATCATATGATCAACCTGACTGATTGTCGAGGTCGCTGTGCAGTGCTGACCAGTTACAGATCATATGATCAACTTGACTGATTGTCGAGGTCGCTGAGCAGTGCTGACCAGTTACAGATGACATGATCAACTTGACTGATTGTCGAGGTCGCTGTGCAGTGCTGACCAGTTACAGATCGTATGATCAACTTGACTGATTGTCGAGGTCGCTGAGCAGTGGTATATTGTGAACAGTAGATAGTATTTGAAACTGAATATATCTACATTTATGAACTGCACAACTTACCTCCCTATTCAATCTTAATGCGCTGCACTGTGTTTCATCTTAATCTTTTGCTCCATTTGTCGAATTCTGTCATTTGTATTGCTAAAGATGTGAGGTCTTGTGAGATGTCTTCATATATGACATAAATATTGGGATCAAGGTCGTACAAGAAATAATGACTCATACAAGGTATTTCCTGTATAATGTTTTAGTAAATAAATATTAGACAAGACGGAGAAAATCTAATACTTCTATTTGAATACATACTATAACACAGCTAGCTGGCCGCCTATGTACGTTAACATAGCACCAAGCATTGATCCCAGCCCACCGTGAAAATTTCACTGTAAATAGCAGCTCGAAACTTACCTTACATTTGGTATGAGCCAATTCCTTGAGTCAGCCGGAATGTAAAAATGCCAAAGCTGGCGTCGATAAACGCCAACAGTAATCCAGCCGTTTAAGCTTTTGAACCAGGCTTTTTGAGCTAATGTCTGCCACATCTTGAAACTTTATACCACCCGACACTCATGCACTGTACAGAATATACGTAGGGTGGGATAAAGTTTTTAATAGTGTTTATATTTGTAGTGATACATGTTCATGTATTAGTAATCATAAAGTGTAATCTAATTTGTTTTACTGTTTTGTGAATTCTTGTCTGTTTATTTCAGGCTCCTTTTCACATAATAACAAGTTAACAGTAGGGGTGGATTTTGCTTTAAAATCTTTAGACTGGGACAGTAAATCAAAAGCAAATCTTCAATTATGGTAAATTTAACATGGATGAATACATGCCACGTGATTGCAATATCTTGTTCTGATTATGAGATCATCAAAAAGTGATCCTGTGATATCATGGACGCATCTCATTCTGTGATATCATGCATGCATCTCATCATGTGATGTCATGCAGGCATTTTGTTCTGTGATATCATGAAGACATCTGGACTTGTCATATGATGCACATGTCTCATTCTGAGATATCATGCACTCATTTTGTCTTGTGCATGATTGATGAGACAGGTGTCAGTATAATGTGACTGGGTTGGGGTGTCGTGTCGGGTGTCTTCAGCATGATGTTCAATTGGTGGCTTTTACTCGCCTTGCCATTGAAAGACACAGTGTATGAAAACATTCTAAGGACTCCTCATTGTCTTATATGACTGAAATATTGTTAAGCATGATGGAAAACTGCAGGCATACATACATACATGCAAGCATCTCATCCTGTGATGTCATGCACGCATCACATCCTATGATGCCTTGGACACATCTCATCCTATGATATTATGTGTTCACACATTTCATCCTGTGATGTCATGCACACATATCATCCTGTGATATTTTGTGTTCACACATTTCATCCTGGGATGTCTTGCACACATCTCATCCTGTGATATTATGTGTTCACACATTTCATCCTGTGATGTCATGCACACATCTCATCCGGTAGTGTCATGCATGCATCTGGTGATATTATGCGTTCACACATCTCATCCTGTGATATTATGCATTCACACATCATCCTGTGATATCATGCATGCATTTCATCCTGTGATGTCATGTGTGCATCTCATCCTGTGATGTCATGCACGCATCTCATCCTGTGATGTCAAGTGCGCATCTCATCCTGTGAGGTCATGTGCGCATCTCATCCTGTGAGCGCATCTCATCCTGTGATGTCCTGCGCGCATCTCGTCCTGTGAGGTCCTGCGCGCATCTCATCCTGTGAGGTCCTGCGCGCATCTCATCCTGTGAGGTCCTGCGCGCATCTCATCCTGTGATGTCCTGCGCGCATCTCATCCTGTGAGGTCCTGCGCGCATCTCATCCCGTGATGTCCTGCGCGCATCTCATCCCGTGAGGTCCTGCGCGCATCTCATCCCGTGAGGTCATGCGCGCATCTCATCCTGTGATGTCATGCGCACATCTCATTTTATAATTTCCAGGATACTAAATGACCATGCAGCATAACTTATTCCTCAGTGATATTGCTGGTGGCCACCATAGCTGAGTGGTTGTCATGCTTAGCATAGCAGAATGACTCAGGTGCCTCTCACCAATGTGGTTGCTTTGAATTCAAGTCAGAAAACCTTGTTTCTTTATTCCTCTTTTAAATGAAAACTATGAGAATTTTAAAGAAATCTCTGTTTGTACATTGGAAGATCTGCTACCAACCTGCAAACAGTTGATTGTGAGTTTCCCTCAGGCTCAGTTTCCTCCCACCATAATTATGGCCACCACTGATAATCATGTGAATGATATATTCTTGAACATGGCATTGTTTTTCAATGTGATAAATATGTAATTGTCAAACAATGAGAGTGGGGTATCAGAATTTCAGTTTGGTAAATGCTTAGCAAACTGTAATATATAAAGGTGAATATTACACATAGTGGTTGTTGAAAAATGATTTGAGGACGTGTACTGCGACTCTATTGGAAATATTTTAAAATGCAACTATGCACTAGGCAAAGGGAATATTGTGTAATTTGGCCATGGCATGTAGTGAGAACATAATCGTGTGCAAATACCATTGTGTGTGTCCTTGCAAATTTTAAACAATGGAATTTTGGTCCTTGTTGACCGTCACAACAAAAGTTTGCAAATTTTTCACAAACCCTTTTTAAAGGGTATTTAAGATTTAGGTGAGGCAACCAGTGAGGAGACCTTTCAGTTAAGTGAAGCAATCAGTGGCCTTTGTTAGTTGTTTGAATCATCATTGTTCAAAGAGGAACCTGACACATGTAGAACTGAAAATTATAGCCCTAGCTTGACGTGTTGTGAAAGCTTAAATGATGAGATGTTGAAATGATATGAGCTAATAAAGTTACTTCATAAATACATGCACCCTGACTGACTTTCTCATTCATGTCTGCATGCGGGCATTCACTGGTTTCAAAGCCTGTTTCATTCCCAACCCTGTGAGGTTCTACTAGTGGAGTGGCTCTGTTACAGGTGTGAAGATGCTCAGCCTTCAGTTGCTAGAACACACCAGATGCAGGTTCAATTCCAGCCTAGAACAAAGAATTTCTGCATACATGTAGTTTTCCTCGACCCCCTTGTCCATGACCGTGTAAGTGGCTGATGGCTCTCATGGACTTCCTTCAAAATGACCTGTCTTCCTCAAACATGACATACACAAATCTGTTTACACTTGGAAAAGCTTCAAAGATGGTCAGTTAACTTACCAAGGGTGGTCGACACTCACTATTCTTCCACTCAAATGACTGGGAGCTTTGTTTAAACAAATTTTACCCGCTGTAGTTGACATACCGCAACATTTTATACTGTCTGAGTATGGAAACCAGAAAAGTGGATAACCTGTTCATCTATGAAATTAATTATAGTAAAAACAGAAGTGAAACATTATGAGAACAGGCCTATATTTTTTTAGAAAATTATTATCCCTTTCACATACAATAACCGAGTGACTGGCTTGGTTACCTCCCCCTGTCATGCACTGGCCTACATTTATCAAGGGCTATATTTGCCTAAAATTTTGCCTGAAATAACGGAAGTGGGTCAAGTACTACCGGACTAGTGGTGGCCTGGGTCACGTGACCTGGTGTCCATGTTGGATTTATATGAAATCCCTTTAAGAACCGTCTTCAGAATCACCAGACCGATTAAGTTCCGGTGTGGTTTACAGGAATACAGTATTCTGGCAACTCAAATTTCTACATTTAAAAACTATCGGCATACAAATTCGGTTTTGTGTGATCAATATAAATAATAATGGTAAAAAGACTGAGGGGTTCGTGTGAGATTGCATGAACAAGAATGAACCTTGAAACAATGCACGTTTTCCTCATTTGTCAGCCAATATATCTCTAATCCAGTTTATTTCTTTTCATCCTCACTACACTTCATTCTTCTGTTTTTTCGCTCTTATTATTAGTTCATACAACCTATGTGACATCTTAAGAGCATCTGATGCTAGAGACATGGGTGTAATACCATTCGGTATCCCAGTGCCTAGAGACATGTACCCAAGTGGAAGAGACATTATCGAAACCAGCAAATGATCCTAGAGGCATGGGAGTAATACCATTTGGTATCCCAGTGCCTGGAGACATGTACTCCAGTGGAAGAGACGCCATCGAAACCAGCAAATGACCTTAGTGACATGGGACCCGCAAAAGTTGATATCCCAGTGCACAGAGACAGAATTTCCAAATTCTACACAGCACTGTAAGCGTGATAAGAGCCAATCTCGAAATAGCTCTCTGGCTGTTTTCACAAGTATTGAGTTTCGTAATTTAGACTAAAATCAAGTATAGAATGCACGAATGAAATGAGTCCAAATTCGAAATATTTCAGCCATGCTGGAGCTATCAGTGGTTGGGAGAAACTTTAAGGCAAAGCTTGCCTGAACTCCCCAGCGCACCGGGTATGGATTACAAACTCTCCTCACATAAAACCAAAGTGAACCTGAGCAAGCAGGATTTGAACCCACATGTACATGTAGGACTTCGTTGACTTCAAGAGTTTAGATATAATAAGGGATGGAGATTTATTCTTTGGGCAATGTAAAAGGTTATCTTTCACAATAAAGAAAAACGTCAGGACGTAGACGGCTGAAATGATTCATTACAGTAACCAGTCTATTCAAACGACTAAAATTAGTCGGATACGTAAGTCAGTTTTCGTTATCAGTTAACATCACAACTGAGGAAGAAAGCGAAAGAAACAACATATACCTCTGTAGTACTGAGCCTAACAGTATATTAAAACCTGGTAATATTACAAGTTAATCTAATGGGGATCCGGCAAACATCCAACAGCAATACCCTGATAGCATTTTATAGATGTCTTTGTGAAGTGATATTACATTAAAGGCAGTAGAGAACTGCAGCAGAATCTGCTATGTTGTAGTCAGTGCACGAAAGTCAATTTCTGACAATGCCTCAAGGCCCTATTTCACAGATACACCACCTCACCTGAATAAAAAATATACTGCCTCCTCATTAAAGTAAATAAACAGACCATTTTGTTTAGACCTTCATCCGTTATCTACCCATTTCTCCCATCCGGACCATATTAATTGACGAAGACACACAGTCCATTGTACTGATAGTGGGGTGACCAGTCATTGTTCTTTCCCCATAATGGTGAGCGAGGAAGCAGCTAATTCCTCTTTTTTATGATCTTAGATGTGATCTAGCACAGGAGTCTTTACATTTGTGTTTGGCACCTTTCAACAGAGCAATGTCACTCACACACCTGATGGACTTGTGACATTGTATTTGGTTTTATTTTGCTGTTGTTACTTACACTTTTTTAAACTTTAAGAACCTTTGTATTCTGAAACAGATGAAAAATCATTTTTATCATGTATACTTATCTCATACATGTGACGTAGCTAAAAAAAACTCAGCACACGGAATTCCCCTGATTTTTACAGAACTTCAAGATTATTTTTTCTTTTAGCAGCAATTTGATTGGATGATTCTTCTCTACGTTTCCTCATTGTTCAATGTTGACATCAGGTAGGCGTTCATGCAATGATACAGGACTTTAATCAAAATCTTGATCAAATAGACTTGAAGAAAACGACCCAAATACTACTACATTCTCGAGAAGCCACAGTACCACCAGTGCTTCTCATTTATTAATATTTGAGGTGGGAAAATTAAAATTGAAAAACAAAGGCTACTTCAGGTATCCTTCCGAATCCTTCATTCACATACTTTCGGTACAAATGTGTCGTAAAAATAAAACCATGCACTTACATGTTCTAAAAGAAAACATTACGAAGGTGACTCTTGAAATGTAATACCAATTAAGGACCGAGTCCTGATTGGCCGAGTAGTCTACGCGCTCGCATACGGATCATTGTAGTAGAGAGCTATAGCCTTGATATAGCGTTCATACATAGTAATGTATGGCTATCGCTTAGTTTGTGGTAGCTTCTGTGGATATATCGGCTTCTCTTTTTCTTATATATGTCTTATCCTAGAAAATCATATGCTTATACACTAGTGCTACATACAATGGATATCATAATTAACTTTTGCGTCAGAGAGATTATACGGCCGTACTTCAGAGAGATTATACGGCCGTACTGGGGCAAAATTTATTCTTCGTTTGTCACTGCCCAAAGTGTTTCGTAACGTTCGCCTTCACCTGAAAAAAATTCACCAACGGCAATCCTGGGATGTGTGGGGGGGGGGGGGGATATCCCTCCTCCAGGCCGGACCTCCCCCCCCCCTCCACCCCACCGGTTTCCGACGCCTATGTATACTGATGGTTGGAAAGGATTTACATCTTTTACTAAAGCTGTGCATAGCTCAACCGATTCTGATCCTACAGAGTTATTATCCCAAGATCATAAGTGATGTATTGGGGAGGAGGGGTCAAGTTTAAGACGTCGCTGATATGTGTTCTCTCCGAAAGCAGTATCCAGAAACCTTGACCTATGCTTTGCAGGGAGCACTATGCCTTCAATGCAGTTGACAGCACTGGGGACAGATCAGCGAAACTGGCATACACCGATAATGTTCTCTCAGCAAGACATGGGCTCGAAACAAAAAGTAATGAATTTCTTCACATGTATACTATCGGGAGAGCAGGGGAGTGCAATCCATTGCGGATATCTCTCCCCCATAGAACCTCATCAAAGAAGTAAATCTGCAGTACAGTCAACTTTTAATACAAAAAAATATTTAAATCAGCAGATTCGAAAGATTTCCACAGCGTACTCATGCTAAACACACCGTAATTGGTGTGTTTTGTTTGTTTTTTGGGGGATGAGGGTATGTTATACGACGTCTGTACAATCATGTAAGCTGTGTAGGAATTGGTAAAGTATTAAATTTTAGGTCTGCATATCTTAGTATATATACTGTATACATTTAAACAAGCTGCCTCATTTTATTTATAAATCTAACGCAGTGTCAAAATGAATATAACATCCGTTTACATTTAAAAACTTATTTTTGTACATTTGGGTTGTGCATATAAAGCCTTGGATCAGTGGGCACATGTTTCAGGAAACGGTAGAAGTAGAGAGAGACACAGGTTATTGGTAAAGGGCGAAAAATATCATTTTTAAGTTTTGTTGTTGATTTCGGAATGACGGCGTTTAAGGTATTTAAAGCATTGCGATATGTAGGGTATTACAGTCTTTAAGGTGTTAAGTTACAAAGACAGTGAATTAGTTATTTGATATTCAGTCTGTTTACGTTCTTTAATCTTATACCCGGCAGTTAATAAGCCAGTTGTTTAACTTGATATTTCGTTTGTTTATGGCATTATTTTGTTCTGTTTACTTAGTTGTGTCCACTTAATTATGTCAACTCGCGATTCTTTAGCCGCGTATCACCGCGTTTAGTCGTGTTTATGGATTCACGTTTATTTAGTTGCGTTTATTTACTGTTGTTGTATTATTTGTTGTTGCAGCTTCTGTAACGTTAGGTACTGTTAGTTACGTCCTCTTAGTTATGCCCTCTTAGTTATGTCCACTCGCGTTTATGTCGTCGCGTTTATGTAGCCGCGTTTACTTAATCACTTAATTTATTGTTTATGTTGTTGTTATGTCCACTTAGTTTTGTTCCACTCATGTTTATGAAGTCGAGTTTGTGTCCTGTTATGTCCTGTCCCATTATTTGTGTCCTCTTAGTTTATATGTTTATGTTCTCTTAGTTATGTCCTGTCCCCTTACTTATATCCTCTTAGTTATGTCCACTATGTTATGTTTATGTCCTTTTAGTTCTGTCCAGTTCCCTTACTTATGCCCTCTTAGTTATGTCCACTAGTGTTTGTTTAGTCACGTGTCGTTGCGTTTATGTAGCCGCGTTTATTTAATCGCTTTATTTATTGTTGATGTCCCTTCAGCTATGCCCCTTTAGTTATGTCTACTCGCGTTTATGTGGTTGTATTTATGTAGCCACGTTTACGTAACCGCGTTTACTTTTTTATTTTTTTTCATAATGGATGAATTATGCTTCTTTTCTATTATTTTATTTAGTGAATGATTATGCTTCTTTTTTATTGTTTTATTTAGTGAATGTTTCTTTCAGGGAAGGGATAGGGGAGGGGATAATTCTTCTTTTTTCTAAGCTTAGCTTCAGACAAGGTGCCCCCAGAGAAGATGACCGCACACGACAAGATAATCCCCAGACGATTGCCTAAATACCCCCTGGACGATGAGATGCTCCCTAGTGTTTGAGGTGCCCCCAGACGACGAGATGTTTCCCAGATGAGATGCTTCCCAATCAACGAGACGGCCCCAGACAGGAAGATGATCCAACACAATGAGATGACCCCAGTAGAGATGTCCTCCAGCCAGTTAAATGCTACCCACATGATGAGATGCTCCCCAGATGACAAATTGCTCCCCAGACAACAAGATGACCCCAGACGATGCATATTTATTATTATTATACGTTAATTGGCAGTTTAAAATAGTTTTATATAGATTAAGTAATTATTGCGTAGTTTTAATGTAGAATTACGTTATCGTATTGATACTTAATTTGTTTGTTCGATAATTTTTTAATTCCTGATATCTGTTTTTGGTAGTTTTATAAAATTAAACCTAAAATTAAATGCATTACGTTTCTGTTTTTATTTATTTTGTTTGATGAATGTTTGTATTAGGGAAGGGGAGGGAATAATTCTTTTTTTTTCCTAAGCTTGGTTTCAGACGAGATGCTCTCAGATGACAAGATGCACCCCAGATGAAAAGATAACCCCAGGAGACGGATAATTATTTTTATTGTTATATGCTGAGTGATCGTTACTTATTAAAATAGTTTTTATATGTTTGGTAGTTATTTCATAGTATTTTTGAAGAATTTTTGTAATGATTTTGATACTTAATTTGTTTGTTCCATTCTGTTTGTTTTAATTCTTCATTTCAGTTTTTGATGGTGTTTTAAATCAAGCTTAAAATTAATGCTGCGTGTTTTAATATATTTTTTAGTGAATGTTTAAATTAGGGCAGGGGAAGAGATATTTTTTTCTTTTTCTAAGCTTGGTTTCAGACGAGATATGGCAGGCCACAAGATAGCCCAGACAACAAGATGTTCCCAGACGATCAGATGACAAGATACAATCTAGATGACAAGATGACCCCACACAACAAGATGACCCCAGGAGAAGAATACTTATTATAATTAGATGTTAACTTTCATATAGCTTAGTATTTGTAGTTTTAATGTAAAATTATGTAGTCATTTTGAAATTTTTCATCCTTCATTTCCATTATTGATAGTTTTCTAACATTAAATCTGAAAGTAATGCACTATGCTTCTTGCTTTATTAATTTTATTTAGTGAATGTTTATATAAGGGCAGGGGAGGGGATAATTCTTTCTTCATCTAAGCTTGGTTTCAGACGAGATGTGCCAAACGACATGATGCCCCCAAGGACAGGAAGATGTCCCCCGGACGAGTTCCCCCCTAGATGGCGAGATACTCCCCAGTGGATGAGGTGCCCCCAGACGACGAGATGCTCCCAAGGTGAGATGCTTCATAAATCAAGAAGATGGCTCCAAACGGCAAGATCACACCAGATGAGATGTCCCCAGACGAGATGTTCTCCAGACATTTCAATGCTACCCAGATGACAACATGCTCCCCAGCCGACCAGATGCTCCGCAAACGACGAGATGCTCCAAACACGAGATGTTCCGCACACGAGATGTTCCTCAGACGATGAGATGGTCCCAGATGAAGAAATATTCCGTAGACTAGTTGATCCAAGATAACAAGGTGACCCCCGGATGAGATGTTCTCCAGACGATTAGATGCTACCCTGACGATGAGATGCTCCAAGACGAGAAGATTACCCCAGACGATGGATAATTATTATTATTATACGTTAATCGATAGTTTCAAATAGATTTTATATAATTTGGTAATTATTTCTGAGTTTTAATGTAGAATTATGATATTTTGATGCTTACTTGGTTTGTTCATTTGTTTTTAAATTCTTGATTTCCATTTTTGAAAGTTAAACGTAAAATAATGCTCTTTGTTTTATTAATTTGATTTAGTGAATGTTTATATTAGGGCAGGGCAGGGGATAATTTTTCTTTTTTTCCCTAAGTTTTGTTTCAGACGAGATGCGCCAGACGACATGATGCCCCCAGACGAATTGCCCGTCAGACGACCAGATGCCCCCCAGACGAGTTCCCGCCAGACGACGAGATGGTTCACAGCTGAGATGTTTAGCAGGCGACAAGATGATCCCAGACGATGAGATGACCCCAGGTGATGAGATGATCCGCAGGCGACAAATGATTATTATTATTATATGTTAGTTGATAGTTATTTATTTGAAAAGTTTTCATTTAGTTTGTTTGTCATTTTTAGTCTTGATGTAGAATAATGCAGCTGTTTCGATACTTAATTTAACTGATGGTTAGGTATTCTTAAAATTCTTGATTTCCGTTTTTGATAGTTTTATAAAATCAAACCTAGAGTTAATACATTATGCTTCTTGCTTTATTAATTTTATTTAGTGATTGCTTATATTAGGGCAGGGGAGGGAATAATTATTTCTTTTCCTAAGCTTGGTTTCAGACGAGATGCCCCCGGACGATAGAGTGGCCCAAGGCAAGATACTCCCAGATGACAAGATGTCTCCAGACGAGATGCCCCTCAGACCATGAGCTGACGCCCAGACCATGAGATGACCCCAGACGACCAGAAGTTCTCTAGACCTTATTGTCCTTGTTGTTCTCATAGGTATTATTTATTATAAATGTCACGCTGCCGAAGTAATAAATGTCACGCCGCCGAAATAATAAAGTTGCGCCGTCTAGTGTTGCGCTACCAAAATAATATATGCCGTGCCGCTAAAATAATAGATGTTGCTCCGCCAAAGTAATAAATGTCGCACCGATAAAAATGTAAACGAAAAGCAGCTGAAATAATAAATGACGTAACATAACGTTTAACTTTAGTCCAACAACAACAACCACCTCACCACACGTCATGACGAGACACGACATGACATGTCGTGACATGCCAAAATGAGCTCTTCCCAACCGGCTGACGAAATGAGCCTTGCCACCTGCCTGAAGAGACGACTTCCCACCTGCCCGAGGAGACCAGCCTTCCCACCTGCTAAACGAGCCGAGCCTTCCCACCTGCCTGAAGAGACGCCTTCCCACCTGCCTGAGGAGACGAGCCTTCCCACCTGCCTGAGGAGATGAGTCTTCCCACTTCCCCAGACCACCTTTATTGGCCTATCGTGATACTCAAGGTATAGATTCAAACACATTCTTAGACAGGAGATTTTACTGCTCTCGCTGCGCTTGGGGCCTTTTGGGACAAAGAAAATTGTGTGGTTGTTTTCACAGTATATTGTTTGATGAATCCATCTGTTTTCCACTCATATGTGTTGCGCACATCTGTGCATTCCGTGTGTGTGGAAGTCTTGCCAAAGGTCCTTTGTTTTACCCCCGCGATCCATTTTCCCCCACTCATAAAGCTAAGTGCCACTGAGTGAGCCAAAAATTTAGGAGGATGCATTAAACTCCCATGAAATAAATAAGTATGTAAAATCACTGGCCTAGTATTCTAGCCTTTGTTGTCTGCTGGACTTTTTTGATCAGGAAGGAGACAGAGGTGGCCTGTCACAGTGTGGTGGTTTTCTCCGAGATCTTCCTAACCTCTGCTAGAACTGAGAAGAATTCCTAAATACCAGTACTCATTGCAACACTGAAATAGTCTTACTTTTCAGATGTAAATTACATTTAGATTTGTGACTTCAATCCTTTCTGTTTGCCCTAAAGCCAGGAGACGTGTGCCAACAGATGCTAAATTTGATAAATGATGTAAAAGTTACATTTGCCTTTTTATTTAAACTGGTTTATTATAGAGCTCACATGGAAAAATACCGTAATTCATCTCATTTTGGCTAGATCTGATCAGATCCTTTTAGCCAAGATATATATATAACAGGAATGCAGTTTTTTCTCACATGGTTAGTCCATCTAATGAACAGCATATCTGTATCTTTACTTGCCCTTAATAGTTGGATGAGAAATTTATTTTCTTTTTTTTCTTGCTTTTAAGAGTAATAATATC
The DNA here is from genome assembly GCA_016165875.1 of Acanthopleura granulata. NCBI lineage: Eukaryota > Metazoa > Mollusca > Polyplacophora > Chitonida > Chitonidae > Acanthopleura > Acanthopleura granulata. The sequence continues at coordinate 42,888,029 of JABBOT010000001.1, read as the reverse complement.
TGTCCCAAAAATTAAAAGAATTAGGGTAAGCTAAGAATTTTGGGTTATTAGTGTTCTGGGTGGCTAGTAAAATTCTAGATTCCAGCAAAGAAACTGACGTGCTGTCGAGAGACACTGTTGTGATATGACAAAAAAAAAATGTATGTATGGCACAAACAGTCAAAATATTTAGAAGGATAATGCTGAAAGCAGTATAAAACTAAAAGGCAACAAAAATATAACATCCTTAAATTGTTGTTTAGAAATTGTGTCTTTTATTTTGCCGTAATTTATGTTGTCTCCTTTCACCTCTGGAGAAAGGGCCATTGTACAGATATGCTAACACAGATATTCTGTGCCTGCAAGTTTGCCCAGCAAGTACCTGTCCAAAGTGGTGCTGCCTACATTTATGCTGGAGCCTGGGTAGTTTGTGGACAAACTATCTGACTACTTCTATCACCCAGATCACTCCTCAGAGTAAGTCTCCATCACCTGAAATGTCTACATGTACACTGCCAAATAGATTTGATTTTACATAATTACATTAAGGAAAACAGAAAGTAACATTGCCGACATTCATTCATTCATTCATTCAACAATACTTAGTTTAGATGCAGTTGCTGGATTAATTACATGACAGGCAGTATTTTAGATCTGAGCTGCCGGATTGGTCAGATCAAATTGACAGAAATGAATTCTGCATGTCTCAGTCGTACAGAAAATCCGATTATTACAGTGAAATAAATGTAAGAACAAATTTATTTCCAGTGTAAGTCACCAATTTGTTGACGACTCACTACTGTCCATTTCCATCGTTTCCGTAGTAGGCCTAATCAGATTATTATTTTCTGTACTATATAGTTAGGTACGCTATAAACTTCGTATCAGAGCTACAACTCCAGTTGATTTCCATATTCAATTAACTAATTAATTAATTAAGAATTAATTCTTGGTGAACACTTTGATACAGAGGTGACATTGTGTTGCAACTCAACTTGTTGATTTTAACCGACGCCACGGTAACCAGATTTGCCACTATTCTTACATATACTATATACATGCATATGATTTCGTGTCAGTGTCACAGCTCCAATCATTTTTCAGAATGAGAATTATACTTATATTATATATTATTTTCTACCTTAGAGTATAAAAGTCTATCCTGGTACATTAGGCGAGGGTTCATACTGGGGCCGCTAAGGCTGGATGCTCCGCGATCCTTGATAATAGATGAGTTCTCAGGAGTTTGGATATGCTTGAAAAGTACTAGGCCGTTAAATGACATGGTGAATGAACGTTTTAAAAGATTAAAAGTGACGGTTCCGAGTGTGAAGAAGTCTATCCCAGCACATGAGGGTCTAGATCCACTATGCCCCGGAAGCTCTGCGACTTATAGGTTGCCCATAGGTGAATTCTCAGCCATTTGAAAGTTGGGACACCTAGTCCTGGCGTCTAGAGTCTTGAAAGTGACATTCTTTTTTAAATTACCAGGTTAACATCAGGGTTCCGAGGTAAGGTCTGGATTCCAAGATTCGGGTGTCCAGTGTAAATGCACCTTGGCTGGTTCCCCAGCGTTTATATAACATTCCGAAACTTTACACCCTGAGACACCGAATTTAAATTTCCTGTTTCAATTTCTTCTTTCAAATTTATTTCCCACAACGACACTTTAAAACATCTATACTGGTTTTTCAGAAAATGAAAAAGTTTTTTATTCTCACCTACTTTCCGGTTCATAAAGGTGATGATTCCTGGTGGCAAGAACGGAGGTTTGGTTGGCTGAGATACCCCGCACATCTTTTGCACATAAACAACTACAACGTTTCACCAAAGACTGAGAATAACCACATATCACATGTTAAAAACTGAGTTTATTTCAAAAACTTGTATTATCTTTACATATACATATACATGAGTGTATACATATATATATGCGAGTGTGTATACATAAAACTATGTACCGGTACATATGGTTAAGTCCCACAGCCCTGTTCTGTACATTAGATCAGTAAAAAATATGTAGTAAATTTCAATGTCCAGCAATAACAGTTGCGCCACACTCCGGGGGACTGGAGTATGAATAGGGTAATCAGAGGTCACCAAAGGTAACAACAATGCGATGTTACAGAGCCTGGTCAATAAATCAATGTATACTTATCTCAAATTTTACACCACAGATCTGTGCAAAACAAGTTACATTTAACTTCTAAAATCTTCAGCGAAACAATCTGTTCAAAACACCAGCCATTTTGTTAAAAAAATAGCAAGTTTGTATATATATATAAAACCCATTTTCTAAAACCAAAGTTTGTCACTAGCTTTTAATTCATTTTGTAAGCTTTAACGATACAATTTTATACAAAACATGGTAAAAGGCCTACGGCTAAGCATGGGATGTTTGCTTACATCCATATGTAATAAGACATCTGATCTGTAACAACAATAACAGTAATCTGTAAGGACTGATAACTTGACCCTACCATCTGGTGACACTTCAACACAAAGGCCTTTAACTACAATCACTTCAAAGAGGAGATCAAGCTGACTTATAGCACAAACGTAGAGAAAATAAATTTAATACACCACATATATGTGTATACTATGAATGTTTTATCTACATATATTTTTGATCAAATATTTTCCTTCCTTTTTTTACTTCACAGTGTTTGCACTGCAAATTTTCACCTTTTGAATGAATCATCATGAGTAAAGTCTTTTTACATGGGGCATTCTACAAAGCCCCCTCTTAGAACACAAGGCCCTTCCGGGTATCGTAGGGGGAGGGAGAGGGGGAAGAAGGCGGGCTGAAGGAAGTTACAGGAAGAACGTCAGCACCGAAAACAAAGCCTGCGCAAAATACAGCTGTCTGAAACAATCTCACAACCTTGATAATATCAGCTCAAATTAATTTCTAACCCTAATTATGCAAAAAATACTGCCTTGAGAAAATGAGTAATTCTTTTGAGTCAGGAATTGTTTGATCCAATAAGACTTTTGTATGGAAATGAGTTCTGTTGTTCGGTTCAAAATCTCGATCACATCCATAAAAGAGTATGCTCTAATATCAAGAACTATTAAGAAGAGTCTATTGTCACCATGACAAGTTCGAATGGTACAGATAAAAATATTACTTTTTGATCAGGGCAGAAAACTTGATGTCACAGGAAGCTATATATTTAAAAACAGCCAATTCTCAAAGTCATAAAAAACAGAGTATACTCCGCGGTTAACATATGTAAAACTGAGTAAGCATACGTAACACATCTGTAACCTACACATCAACAAAAATTCACACTCATATACTATATACAAGATAATAAATCAGGTAGGATGAAACCATCAGAGAGTCCCCTGACTTTCATGTCTTGTCCCCTTTCAGTGATTTTACCGGTACTTAAGTTTGACACACCCCGGTCCCTATCTCAACCCTAAACACATGACTGACAACATATTTTCTCATTTTACTTGAAGAAAGGATACTTGTACGTAAATCATCAGGAAAAGCCTATGGAAGTTGATAACTTGGCCCTACAGGTTTGACACACCCTATCTCGAACCTGAACACAGAATTGACAATGTAGTTTACCATTTTATCTGCATAAAACCTGTTTACATGTAAATCATTCCATAATGAAAAGGCTAGGGAAGTTGATAACTCAGTCTTACAGGGAGACAATGTGTTCAGAAATTGAAAATGACCAGAAGATAAGTTTCCCATTTTTCCCTTTCCAACATCTGACGATGTAGATTTATGCCTAGTAAATTAGGGAGTCTAGACAACTGTGTTGGGGGTTGGGAGGTTTTTAGTAGGGTTAAAATTTCTTGACAATATCCTATTTTCACTTGAAATAAACTTGCCTGGCCTTCTGCCTTAAGCACCTCATCAACATGTACAGTGTAACGACAACAGGGCATCAATATCATTCAAAATGCACAAATACCATAGTAATAAACTAGCATGAACAATTTTTCTACATGTACATCTCATGTAATTCTCTGTAGCACAAGACACCAATAGCACTTTGTGATCATGTGTGCACAGCCGGAGTATACAAGTCATAGTCAAGAACCAAGCCGTACATTTCACTAATCCTACAAATACACTACAAATAATATGCTACTCCACACATGCGGAATGGGGGAAAATGTGACTTAAAGATTCTACGGTTAGGGACAGAGAGAAATATGGATATTCCCCAGAGTAGTTCTGACTTCTAACACTTAATCTTTTGTTTCCCATCATAGCATTTTGGTAGACTAGAGTTGGGGTGGAACAACTCTCATTTTTCATTATCATTGCTCGCCTAGATTTTATGATAATCTCATATTTTGGGACAATTTCCGGCAAAAAATGAAATAATGAGTTCCAACGGGTAAACTGATATGGTGACGGAAAAAACAATCAATTCGGTGTGGTCTGCATAAAACAATATAGTGGACTTGGAACAAAACTGGCTATTTTATTACCATCTTCATTTTTTTCTCATTATTTACATGCAAATATAAATATATATATATTTTTTTTTGCTCAGTCTTTGAAGCAGTAGTAATTTCCTGAATTTTACAGTACTGTCCAGACAATCAGATATTCCACTACTTAAGGCAACTACATGTAGACTTCAACCTAATGAGTTAATAACAGGAAGAGCAAGTGTAATACTCAGTTAACAATGACTTCAACAGTGCAGTGGGGATAATATTTATACAGGGTGTCTTGTAAGTAATAAAATCGACACATGATGAGTTCTATTTAAAAAAAAAAAAAACAATTTCTAAATGACAGCAAGTGATGGATATGAGGTATTATTTACATAATTTATGTCTCTAAAAGAAAATCACATGAACAACAAAATGATGCCTATGGGTCTATCAGTGAAACTATTTACATTGACATGAGAACCACTCAACTTTTGAATGGTGGCACTGTACAACACTGAATCCTCATGATGATTTATGCACTGAGTTGCAATATTCGTATTGATCATTTTGACATTTCCCTTCAGAACAGAAGTGCTTTTATTTCCACGAGCAAGGCCACATTGTTCAGAGCTGCATGATCCAGTGCTAGGATTCCCATTCCGTGGACTGTTTCCCTCCAGCGCATCCCACGATGTGATGTGATGTGATGTATGATTCACATGGCTCACGATGTCTGGGAGTCACAGGGTTGTCGGGTGAATATCAGGTTGTACTCCAGGAATGGATCACTTCTTACTGTTGGCTCTGAGCACGGATTCTCCTGTCGGACAAATAATTTATTTATTTATTTGATGGGTGTTTAACACTGTACTCAGGAATAGTTCACTTGTACAACAGCATCCCGCATCATGGTGGCAAGAAACTGGGCACAGCCAGGGGGGATCCCATGGCCATCCGCTGGTTGCTGGCCGACCTTCCCAAATACCACATAATAAACAAACCATTACAAACCATATAACATCTGAATGCGCAAGTAGGCCTACTCATAAATATCAATGTTCCTTTACTCATCTAAAGGTATTATAGAAAGTTGGAATTTGGTGAGTGATGGGATGTGGGGAAAGTGAATCATTAATTGACTGACTGTTGTTGACAAGAAATTTTCAGTCACGCATTGGCAGTCAGCTGGTGGAGGAAACCAGAGTGCAAAGTTACACAGGAACTCTAGGAACAGTCCTGTGAGGGTAAGATTTTCGCTTTACCATTAACAATTCATAATATTCTCAGTATTTCAAGATGCGATTAAATTGCAAAACCTACCGAAGTTGAAACCCGAAATTTCAGTTGTGATTTGAAGTTAAATCCCACTCGCACTTTCCATTCTGTAGTGCTTTCCTAAAAAAAAAACATGGTGACACCATGGTGATATAAATTTATCTCTTCCTCAAGAACAAGCATTACAAAACAAAACAATGAATAATTTGCTAAAATGGTGTTCTCAATTTTTAATTCCCTAAGCCTGCTGAGTAATAAAATTTACCAACAACAGATTGAACAAAAAAGGAGCATCTCTTTTAGCAACGGACAAAACTTCCAGAATGTCCACACTTAAGCCAAAAACCTTCAGATGGATTAAATACCTTTGCACAAATGGGTTAAAGAGACATGTGATGTGACTAGATGTACCTCAACACCAATGGACTTGGCAGGAGCGCTTTTGATGAACTCTGATCTAGATGTCGCACATCTTCTCTCCGATGAAGTATTACACAAGAATACTGAGTACTGTCTGTCCACTCTGTACATCACAAAAACAAACAAACATGGAGACTGAAAGATGAGGTAACCTCGTATTAAGCATGGTTTATACACAAATGTACACACAGAATAAAGCTGGATGACAGTACTGAGTATAAAGGACTGATCTGCTCAAACACGTTGTATCTCCAACCAAACAATTTCAATGTCTTTCCAGGAATGTACCTTTCATGAAATTTTTATGTTTACAGACCCAGCACGGCAGTAAGCATAAGTCATCTAAAGCTGGGCCAGAACACACAGTGTGGGAGTGTTAGAAGACATGCCAAGTGATAAAAGAAAACCGTTAAACAATGATGAAAATAAAAATATCAGGATTTTTAAGATTACTCTTGATTGTATTCATGATATTTTTTGTCACATTTACTAGTAGGTAACTAATGGTACACTAAACATAGTGTAAATACAAATATGCTAAATGACCTAAAATTTCGTTCATGACAAAACTGCTCATTTTTCCTGAATCTGTTCTATTGATTGTAGAAAGATGTAATAAAGTTTGTTTGGAAGCTTCGTGTAGGGGGATATCTGATTGGAAAAACGTAACTTTCAGCATTAAATATAGTATTTCATGACATTTATTTACCTCTAAAAATCCACATTTTTAGACGAAATTTTAAGTCATTTACAGCACAGGGGAACCACCATGTTTGGTCAGTTGGCCGACAAGCATGCAAAGCTTTAGTGTGCGGAACCACCATTGTACAGGCTTCAATTTGTTGTATTTTCACCTGACTCTTCTGTCCGCTGCCACATGTGCCCTGTTATGCCTTTTCATTAGCTAACAAACCACATTTTTAAATATAAGCTCACTATATGGCTACCTGTGAGATTTACAGGTTTTGCTTTATTTTCTATGTTTGGAGTCTTGTAATTTCTTGACAAAAATTGTGAAAAAACTAAAATCCAAACTTGTTGTTCTAGGCACCACATGTATGGGCAACGGCTTTCATTTTCAGTATAACTAATCCTGGAGTTAACATTTAACATTAATTTATTTCATTATTTATTTAATGTTTTACGCTTGTGCTCAAGAATACTTCACTAATACGACAGCGGCCAGCATTCTAGTGGAAGGAAACCAGGCAGAGCACAAGGGAAACCCATGACCATTCGCACGCTGGTGGCAAACCTTCCCACATATAGCCAGAGAGGAAGCCAGCATGAGCTGGATTTGAACTCACAGCGACCACATTGGGGAAAGGATCAGAGTGATAATGCTGCGCTGGTGCCCTAGCCCCCTAAGCCTTTTAACACTATGAGTTTGATCAAATGCCTTCAAAACAGGCAGGTTATCCTTGCTCACCTGAACTGCAGGGTGACCTCCATCTCGGGGTTGAATGTCCTACTGAGTGGGATGTGACAGGTGAAGTTATTCTGACAGTCCCTGCACCCATCACAACAGGCAGGTTAACTAGAGGTACACTGCTCACCTGAACTGCAGGGTGACCTTAATCTCGGGGTTGAATGTCTTACTGAGTGAGGTATGACAGGTGAAGTTATTCTGACAGTCCCTGCACCCATCAAAACAGCCAGGTTAACTAGAGGTACACTGCTCACCTGAACTGGAAGGCCACCTCCATCTCAGGGTTGAATGTCTTACTGACTGGGATGTGACAGGTAAAGTTATTCTGACAGTCCCTACACCCATCCAAAGACCCAGGTGAACTAGAGGTACACTGCTCACCTGAACTGGAAGGTCACCTATATCTCAGGGGATGAATGTCTGGCTGACCGGGATATGACAGGTGAAGTTATTCTGACAGTCCCTGCACCCATCCAAACAGGCAGGTTAACTAAAGGTACATTGCTCACCTGAACTGCAGGGTGACCTCCATCTCGGGGTTGAATGTCTGGCTCACCGGGATGTGACAGGTGAAATTATTCTGACAGTCCCGGCAGCGTTCACACTTAACAGTGTAATTCACTATTCGAATCGTACTCTCAATTCGAATATCCACCGGCACTGAAAACATGAAAAAGCAAATTTGAAATTCAAAATAAGCAGTCAGATTATACTTGTACATTATTCCATGTAAGTTATCCATTATCAATATAATAAACTCTTGCAAGAAGGTTTTAATAGATAGGCTGTGATATTTTTAAATACAGCTGTAAGTGATGTATAATTCTATGATGATGATTTTTTTAAAATTTTGTTTCTTTTCGCTTAAGTCATAATTCATTAAACTTTTGAAATGTTAAATTGGTATGTATCTGCTGTACACAGTTTCATGATTATACCTTGAGTTTCATCTCGCTTTCGACGTCTAAGGAGGTAGTTTCCGTTGACATGACCCACAACATTGTAAGGGGGGTCGTTGTTGACTACTACCACTGGATGGTGGTTGTCACTGGGAAGGGGCACTATGCTAACCTTCATGGCCTCTGTCTGGAGTCAAGCAAAAACAACATTGCTGTTACATAGATTTCTATCTTGTGGTAGAAGTATTTCACTGAGGGACCATATCCATCCATCATTCGTGGGCTAAGCATGATGGCAAGAGGTAGCTCACGATGGCAAAATGATGGGTGTAAATCACTGGTCCGCTGGACTTAGCAGTCCAGCATCTTTCCGTGGTGTGAAAACAGCTTGATTCCACGCAGTCAGCTCAAACCGAAAATAGTTCCAGTCTGTCAAAAAGAACAGCATGTGCCTCTGGTTTGTTGTGACGAGTAGATTCAATACGCAACGTACGCTAACAGTGTTGATCAACTGAGGCTAAGTACCTGTGCTATGCACTACTTAGTGTTTTATTCTGAATTATATAATCTGTAGACCCTTTATTTAGTAATCCTCCCAAGCCCTTTGTGGCAAGGGAATGTACATGGCCTAAACACCGATCAAATCTTGATGTGAAGTCCAAACTGAACCTCTTTTGAGCAGCCTGCCACAGCCTACTCATAAATACAATAAATATTTACAGATGAGAAGATCTCAATTATTTAATTCTTTATACTGCTGTATATTAATCTTGACAACATCTTCCCTCGTGGCAGTTGGCAATGGAAAAGTTGGCAGGCAGGTGTCGCATGCACGCACAGACAATCAAATTTGAATTCGCGTATGCATAGACTTGGAAACACCTTTTTGGTCTTAAACACTGCCTTTCATGATTTGGAAGCTGTCATTGTTTTAGACATAATTCACATGAAAAAAGGAAGAAGGTTGAGAACAGATTTTCTTTGAAAATCTCTCTACTGATATTCTTCTGGAAAAAGAAAACAGGCCCATTGGTGAGACAATGCAACAACAACAACAAATTCACCACAGGATGTTTATGATGCTAGACTTCCTTTTCTGAAATTGCCATCCATGATTTCATGTGAAAATGTTTAAATTAACAAGACATGATTTACGTTTTATCTGCATAATGTTTTCAAGTAATTTCTTATTCTTCTACGAGCTAATGAATCATGGTAGACAGCAAATGCAAATGAAGGAAAAAGAAAAGAAAATAAATTCGCTCAAGCCTTGTGGCAAGAAGTTATGCCAAGGATAAAATAAATACCTTTCTTTGATACTTATTCACTACATGTGATTTCTAAACATTTCCTCAAGTTGGCTGTCCAACTTTTATTTCTAGCGTTGCAATTAATTAATGAATTTCTCTTACGTTTGAAAATATCCAAGTTTTGAAAATATAAAATGCCAAAAATACTGAGCATCAAAACCACATATATAGCTGAGGCATTCCTAATATTTATTAGATTGGTGTTTTACACTGTACTTAAGAATATTTCACTTATATGACAGTGGCCAGCATTACAGTGGGAGGAAACCGGGTAGAGCTCGGCGGAAACCCACGACAATCCGCAGGTTGCTGACAGACCTGCCCACGAACAGCCGGAGAGGAGGCCAGCATGAGCTGGACTTGAACTCACTGCGACCACATTGGTGGGAGGCTTCTGGGTCATTCCACTGGGCTAGCATGCTAACCAACTGAGCCACGGAGGCCCTGTATTCCTAACAAAGGAAACAAACTTGTGAATGCTGCATAATATTACTGATACAATTCATTGAGCCTAGAATTCAGAGAGTTATATACATGTACTGTGATTTCAATGAAAACAGAAAGAGTAGAATACTTCGTAAAAATGATTTCTGAGATTGGTGAGTTGAGTACCGGTATGCAAAAAGATCACATGCAACAAAGTATTTTCATCTTTGATAGCTTGTCCCACAGGGGATTCACCTACAGCTGGTTTTCTCACCACTGACTTATTTCATGGACAGGAAATTACACACATCCCAAGGTCAAATGAATGACTTTGATTATGAAACAATATTGGAACGATTAATACAGTTTTAACACGGTATGGAGTAAGGTATGCAAAAGTCAAAGTAGCTTAAATAACTGATCTTATGTCTTGCTGGTGAAATGAATTTTATTCAGATGTGTCATTCAGTTGACAGTTTGTTGGTACACCCAGAACCATGCGGTGTCGTCAGTCTCTGACAATAAAGTTTTTATATTCAAAGGTCTCGTTAATACCTGTTTCAAACACGCTTTCCGGATTAACATCTCCCAAGGCACTGGGAATGATTATGCTGATACACATCAAGTTCAATGAAACCACCCCAATGTAAAATTTTATAGTTTGTAGGCCTACCTGTGAAGGTCTGCCAGCAACCTGCACATGGTTGTGGGTCTCCCTGCAGATTCCTCCTACCATACTGCCAACCAGCATTGTATAAGTGAAATATTCTTGGGAACTCTTGAAACACCAATTAAATATCCAATTCAGATGGTTCTATTTATATTCGTCACAACAAGATTATTGATTAAAACTATATTACATGTCAAGTCATTTTTATTATACTGTATTGATTTCCTGACATCTATACTTGCACAATAAATAATTTTTATACATGAATGCTGATGCGGTTTGAAAATACTGATCAATCATACACACAAAAAAAAATACAAACGTATACAGGACCCTAGTAATAGCTCAGTTTTTACTGTTGGTTGAAAAGTCGGCAACACTCAAGACTAATTTGGTTATTTAAAGGTTTTAATTCTGACGTGTGGAGTTTAACATTTTTTTGGGGGGTAAAACCAAATCAGTCTTCAATTCTGTGAGAAGAATTCCATAGTAGCGGAGAGAAACAAAGGATCGAAGAGAATGGCTTCATCCGTGCGATGGTGTCCAACATCCTTCTCAAGGTCTCCTGCCGACGTCTTCAGTCCAGTCCGACAGGGATTATGACCAGACCAGGGAGATTATTTGCTCGTATTCTTTAGTTATTAAATTACATATTATTATAATACATTAGAGTACTGGTCAATAAGGGGAAACCGCTTACCACGACTAATGTAAAAGGGAGTAGTTCGGTACTGACTGAGTCTTGAGTTTTGTAGTCCGGCATACATATTAGTTTATGGATCTGCATTGTATGTAAGTTTAAATCAGATGCCAATTGGAAAATACGACAGTCGAGCGCACGGTGTCTTCAGAACAATACCTAATATTGATACAACACTTCATAAAAATGGACACGCGGTCAGTATCTGTGGATTAAGTTTGCAACCTGACATACGCCAGGCCTGATTTTTCCGACTCGCCACAACATCGACCAACACACACGAGATATTAATATGCACATTGTGCTCAACCATTCATGCTAAAAAGCCATGAAGACATTGGAGGACAACTAAGAACCCTGCGGGTGGTATAGCCACTCGTCATGTGCTGGCATATCTATCCATCGTCCACACAAGGGGTGTACAGCGCCAGCGTGTTGACAGTCATCGCACCACAATTAAATTGAAGACGATGATTGGACACGGTCCCTAATAATGGCTTTAATTCTTACAAGCTGTTTAAAAGTGACCACTACAGCGATGCACCTAATCTAGTTAAGGTCTGGGCGGTGCGCGATGTTCGAGAATGAATCTTATCTATTCTTATCCTTACACATCAACCAGGAGATTTCATGGCATGAGATTCTAGGAAATTTATACTTAGTTAATTGTTAGTTGGAGCCCTTACTGAAGAACTTAACATAGCCATAGTAATTAAGTTCATCACATATTATGTACATAAATATATATAAATATATACGCACAAATTTCTGGATGTTAATCATTAATGTCTTTGGCAAATTTCTTGCTGCACAGTTTGTGCTGATATCATATCAGAGATGAAATCATCTCTTACTAATGATGGATTTGGCAATAAGACAAGTTGCTTAATAAGTGTATAAATTTCCATCTCCAACGTTTAGCTCACTCAACTGTTCATTGGGAGAAAAAAGGAGGATTTGTTCCAAAAGGATTTTGAATATACTCACCGTGCCAACTTCATAGGAGGGTGACACACTAGGTACTGATGCAGATTTGGGAGCAGTCGCTGTTAAAGAAAGACGACATTAATGTAAAATCTGCTCATTTCGCCATATTTACCCTAATATTACAGGGCATATCTCAAATAAAAGGTTTAGAATGCAATTTGACCAATTCCTCACAATATCTTGGAAATTTAGACAACAAAAGTCTCTGGTCATCAAAATGGTTTCCTACCGTAAACAATACTCTGCCCACACTGATCATGCTCAACATATTTTCTGTTTAGTATTAAGGGCAATGGGAAGGTATTTCAAGGTCATCACGACTTCAGCCCCAACTACCTTCCAAATATAAATGTACACACAAATCTCCACGTACTCTAAAGTACAATTCTAAAGCTATCTGAAGGATATGAAGACTGACACAGCTGTTCATGTATTATACTTAATATTATGCTTACACTCAAACTTCACAAGCCAGCGCGCTGTCCAGTGTTGAAGCATGGTCAATGTTCTGGCTATTCTTCAGTACAAGCCTGCAAATAAGTGCCTAACATTTTTCAAAATACCCCTTCGAATGAAGTGGTATGAACATGTTGTCGATGTTACATATTACTGGACAAAGGTCTCTTGAGTCATATCACTTTCACCAAAGGTGCATTCTCGAAAATGTCTAGCAACTATTTGCATTCTTGCAGTATCTCCTGCAGCAAGCACATACATAGTTGAGCTTTGGAGGCCTTACTTACCGTTACCGCCAGAAAATGGCGTTCTACGGTCTTGTGGAGTTGGCTGATCCTCTTGTGGTGGTTGGCAGCAGAAATTCTCACACCCCTCAACACAGCCAGATAGCACAGGTATAGAACTTTGTTCCTTAGTCGCTAGAAAGAAAAGTTACACATTCATGACTACCTACATGTGTATGACTGATAGTTATACCCTTACATTTACTAATTTACAACCACAGGGATATCTTTCATCATTCTGCATATGTTGTTAACTCTTCTTACACGTTCATGTAGATGTATATGACGGGGGCCCACGGGATTACCTCCCTTGAGCTGCCTCCTCCACATGAAACATTACTCGTGAGAAAGGACATTAGAATGTACGTCCAATCTTGCAAGCTAATAAATCAGGTCCAAGGACCTCTAAATGCCTCTTAGAGGATTTTCAATTCTGCCCTGGTTACAAATCAAAAGTAAACTGATAACTCACTTCGAGATATGGGAGGTGAAGTTGATTTTGATGTTGCTACTGCTATAGAACTATGGGGTAAGGTGCTCCCACCGACAGTGGCTCGGGTTGTGGTGGATGGTGAATGGGTCCATGGAGGCCATGTTTGACCAGTTTGTCTGCAGAAGAATCACACCATATTGAGCAGATACCAACAGCAAAGCACAAGTAACGTGGTGTTCGTGAAAAACCTGTCACACTTTTTCAAGAACATGCTAGGATCGTCACATTCATTCAGCTTCAGAAATTAAGACAGAAAGCCATTCTCTATTTCCTAAATTCAACTGTCCTTTCATTTATTTTTTATTCAATGTCAGAATGATTAATATCATGTCCATAAGAGAAACTCTGTATGTATGTATACTGCCACTGATAATGCTTACTTGCTTATCTTCTTCTTGTTCAAACTATCATTTTAAATCATTCACTTTTAAAAAAAACAGACCAAACATGGAAAATGACCATAAATGCTGAAGTATGGGAGAGATCTTCTGATGTAATATTACAACAAACACAGAAGTAACTGTACCACTTCAGACACTCTGAAGGCCACGGCAACTTGTAAATTTAAACAAAACTATAATGTGACAACAAACATCAGATACTGTGCACATGTGGGCTGTGGTACTTACATAGGATTGTGTGTTTGCATCAGGCTGCCAGCTGAAGATGGGGCCTTGTGCCGTTCTAAGATGTACAGAACTGTGATGGAGACTAGGCTGTCAGTACAAAAACAGACATTTGATGACTTAGAGAGATGTAGCCAGGGACTGCTACCACATGGTATTTCTGGCAAATCTGTATTCATTTTGACAATCTTTCTGAACAATTGACCTTCATGCTGTTTAGGACGTAAATTTTCTCCATGACTAGGTTAAGGTAAATGACCAACCAAACTAATTTTGTCCACCTCTACTGATCTAAATGTGTACTGTGGTTTTTTTGCAAAGCAGGATGACATCCTACTGAAAAATTTCTGTGCCAAAAACAACTATTTTTGGCCTTTGTTTGCTTCAAAACTGCCCATTCTGAAGTGAATATTTAGGACAGATACAGCATTCTTTACCACTAATAATGCTCCTCACATCTCTCACTCTTATCCAAGGGAAGATTAAAAAAGAATCTTCTTTCTTGATGACAAATGGGACATGGTAATTCTGATATTTGGCAATAGTTAAATCCATGAGCCCAAGTCCAATTGGTGGGATGGACTCACCAAAAGGTAAAAACACCTAAGTCTGTGAGCTGATAAGACTGGCGATGAGAAGGCCATGTACTCACCAAAAGATATAAATGCCTAAATCACCCAAGCATAAGTCTAGCGGTGGGATGGCCCTGTACTCACCAAAAGGTAAAAATGGCTAGATCTCCAAACCGATAAGACTAGCAGTGAGATGGCCTTGTGCTCACGGAAAGGTAAAAACGGCTTAATTCCCTGTGTTTAAGTCTAGCAGTGGGATGGCCGTGTACTCACCAAAAGGCAGAAATGCCTTCATCCTCCAAGGTTAAGTCTAGCAGTGAGATGGCCATGTACACACCTAAAGGTAGAAATGGCCAAATCCCCTGAGCTTAAGTCTAGCGGTGAGATGGCCGCATACTCACCTCAGGTTTAAAAAGGCTAAATCCCAGAGCCTAAGTCTAGCAATGGGATGGCTGTGTACTCACCAAAGGGTAAAACTGGCTAAACCCACTCAACCCAACTCAAGCTGTGCATTGGCTGTGTACTCACCAAAAGGCCATGATCAGGATAAGGACGATGATAGTGATCTGGATAAATTTGTTACTGCACCAGCTCTTCTCTCTGGCCGGGGGAGTGGCTGGGCTCTTCTTCTGCTCCGCCTTTCTCCTGACGGAGGCCGAGATACCGCCGCTGTAAACACAGTCGATATGAAACTAGTGACCTAATAACATCTGATCTGATTCAATTCGATTCCTGTTTATTGTCATACTCTAGAATTAGGATGGCAGTCAGTGATAAGGATGTTGGAAACTAGACTGTATGGGTAAACCACCAACCTTTGGCAAGTTCCTGACAAATTTTTTCCTGTGTGACAAATATTTATTTATTTATTTGATTGGTGCTTTACGCCGTACTTATGAATACTTTCCTTATATGATGGCGGCCAGCATTATGGTGGGAGGAAAATGGGCAGACCTTCCCATTTACGGCCGGAGAGGACGTGTGACAAACAGATATTAACAACATGTTGGTGGAAAGCAAGTGCATGAGGTGTGATAACATAATCTGCCATATGAGCATCATCGACTGCATCTTGTCACCCAGGCCCTCAAATCCTTATTACAGGATGCAATGGCCACCTGATGGATGGTAAAGCTAACTACATCATTTGGACAAGAGGGTAATATAAAACTCACTACAAAAGCACTTCTACAAACTTAAGTTTTCAGAAAACTGTGCATGAGGTTGATTGGCCCTGGTGAAGGGCCCATAAACTCATGTTTGCAACTGGCATAAAGGGAGACAATCCGAGAATGGATAACAAAAACCTCAAACAGAACTTGCCATTAGCTGTTATAAGGAGACTAAAGTACATACCGTACTGTGCTCATACTGGAGCCAGACTTGGTGCTAACTGTGGATTTTAGACTGTCATAGCGTTTCAACTTGGCAAGCTTAGTGTTCATTTTCTCAAGTTCGTCTATACGGATCTCCAGATTGTCTGTCAGCTTACACAATTCCTTTACTGCGCCTACATTCTCCATAAATATCCGGTCCTGCAATAAAAAGTAATGATCACATCAGAGACTCACAAGTATTCAAAGAACAATTGTTCATTTCGACATTCAGCCAGAAAGGTAATATTAGCAACACCATGAACAAAAACAAACCTACAATGAAAGTTGGTTCCAGGCCTCGGTCATAGATAAAAAGACTGAGACAAAAAAGACAGCACTGAGAGGAATTGTACTGGACTAATAATATTTTCATTATTAAAACCATATTTAGTAGAGTTTGCTATAACAGCATTCAGAAAACAGGTATATAAGACTGAAGCTTATCCTAGGCAGATCAGAACTGATATTCACAATACCAGTTTTACTAGGTGGTCAATCTGTTAATGAATGATTCATTTAGTTGGATATTAACTATACATGTTTTAAGTTTACCCAATTAAATCCCGTCCACCCACATCTACAAACTGTTTACTGAAGACTTGCAAAATTAGCAAGAAAATAAGGTTTGAGAAAAGAATTGCAGAGAAAGAAAAAAAAAACAAGCAACCAACCTTGTTGACAACCAGGAAGTTTTCTATGCGAGATCCATTAGGCAACATGATATCACCGGTCTCGCGCACAGCATCTGGCAGCACCTCCAGCACCTCCTGGGCGATCACTCCTGTGTCTCCGCGGTCCTCTTCCTCAAGGCCTGCATGCACGGCAAAATCCTCGCTGTACTGGTACTTGTAGATCCGCATCTGTGAGACATTCCGTAACTGCTCTTTGGAGTCCACCTGGGCAAGACAAATCAACAGAAAATAAGATGGCCTCCAGTTAGGTTTTACTTTACTGATATTCAACAGTATGTGCCAATGCCAAATTTGCCTAACCTATTGTTGTGATCAAATAACACGAAAAAAAATTACCAATGTGCATTTTTTTGAGTTGAGATGTGTATTTTTGCACAACACAATACAAAAAAGAGAAGAATACCATCCATAACAACAAGAACAGCAACATCAAAATCATCCTCCCATGATGCTGTTTCTTATAGCTAAGGGGTTTATCAAAAGGTCAAATGTTCCCAATGAGCTTATAACTCCATACACAGTGTTTGTAATAAATCTTGTCTTAAAGCCAAAACTCGGATCATCATGAAGAACATGTGCAAGGGAGACCTTGGAATAACTGTTGATGGCTGTTGAAAATTATATCCTTCCACAGTACCTACAGATACGTGTGTTGACATGATTATTGACTTTATACCCAGATGAAAAAAATTTAAAACCTGGCCATAAAATAACTGCTTGTACAATGTGAATCATTACATGATTATACAAACCATTTCAAAAATGACCTGCAGTTAAACTGTACATGCAAGAAATTTGAAGGGAGAGCCAATCCTTCAATTTCTCAATACATGCAGTATGCACAAAAAGCTTAATTAAGCACCCCCCTGGTTTTCACTGTGGTGAATTTGTACTCAATGTTCTCAATTTGTGATTAATGTTCTTCTGTATCAAAAAAGTGTAAAATGTGATTAGTTGTGAGACACCAAACAATGTTTTTCACTGAGTACCTTCATCACTGCTCAATGCAGAACCATACTTGTAAAGCCATTGTTTCACATCAAAACCAGTGATGATAGCAATGCATGTGTGTTATCATTAAACAACATGGATTCCAATCATTCCGCCATTTTTCATTAGCCAAACGGTTCACCACCAATCCCATTTCACACTCTTTTGATACACAAGAACAGTAATTGCATGTGTGCAAAATCACCAAAGTGAAAATCAGGTGGGGGGGGGGGGGGGCTAATTAAGTCCTTTTGAGTATATAACGACTGAAAGCTTCACTAGTTGGAGTACATACCTTCACCCCTGTCTTACCTCAGTGATATCTTCCTTAGCTCTCTTGTCGGATGGCTGGATAATGTGACCAGTCAGTTTGAAGTTGCCGTGTACAGTGACGGCCTCATCGGGATGGTCAGTATTGACCCCTACACGTCCCACGTGGTACACCGAGTCGTTTGTGTGACCCTTCTGCCACAACACATCCACATCTCCCTCAAACTGACCAGGATTCGAAGCCTAGGAACAATTTATTACACATGTGAAAGTAAATTTCTCTTTAAATATTTCTTTCACTAGATCTCTGATGTGTATGTAAGACACCATCAGTGCATCTACCAGGGTTAATTGTTGGAATCATTTCTAGGAGCAACAGTGCTTTATCAAGTAATGTTTTCAGTATATGGCAAAGTAAACTATAGAACAAGCCCAAGCGTGCTTAATTCCCAGTAACAGAAATTAATCCTGTAAAAGTCAACTGAATACTGTTAAAAAAAAAAAAAAAAAAAAAAGAACAGTATATGAAATAAAGAGACACTGGAACCTGTGGAGTTCAATACAGAATGAATTAGAATATTAAATAGAGTAGTTTTGTATGAAGGTCTGACAGCAGCATCTGATACGCCGACAGCAAGTTATTAAACCCCTCTGATTAACATGATTTTGCGTAGGCTTTCAATATTGTTCCTTTTTTTCTTTTTACAGAATGTTATGATTTCACTAAACTTTATCCTGAGCCTTTTGAAACAAAAACAGGATATGTGGACCACGACACCAGAAAATTACTTGAGAACATATTCTGTGGCCTTAGTCAGAATGTCCAGCATGTCCTCACTATAGTTTTGAGGACTACACCATTGCAGGCAGAGACAGTATGTCCTCCATCACTTACCCTGACAATGATTCTCTCTGATACGTGCGAGGCGATACACCAGGACTGGTCGCCGCTGTGAGCGTGAAGGGAGACAACCAGTCTGAAGTAGCGCTGGTCAGGGTTAGGCTTCCCTTTTTTCCGCATGTTATTGGATGTGGTTTCACTGAAGTGTAATCTCCCCACTGTTATCTTCGTGAACTGGTCAGCTGGTAAATCCACCCTATAACATATGAGCCTAGGTGAGAAACACCACTTCAGATGCCATACTGAAGAATTTTTTTTAGAATGGGTGTTCTTTTATGCTCTACTCAAGAATACTTCACTTATATGATGGGTCCAGCACGATGGCGGAAGGAAACCGAGCAGAGCCTGGGGGAAACCCATGACCATGCGCAGCTTGCTGAAAGATTTTCCCATGTATAGTCAGACAGAAAGCCAGCATTTCCTACACTTGAACTTACAGTGACTGAATTTTTGAGATTCTCCAAGGTCATTACACTAAGCTAGCACCGATAGAATTTGATGACAGCAACAGCGTACATGATCACAATGAACAGGTTGGTGAATGGAGGAAACCTGGTCCTAGAAACACACAACTGTCCTTTGCCAGTTACCAATTTTATGTCCTGACTACAGGCAGCAGCCAGAATTGATCAACCTGGATTCAAAAATTGGCTCTCAAAGGCCCTGCCACTAAAGGTCTAAAGTACCTCATGATAAGTTGAGAAAAGTTATTGTTCAGCTCATAAGATATGGCATTATTATCAAGAGGATTAGAGGGTCAAACAAATTCATACCAATATGGTTTGTATAATGAAAGAATTTCTTTCCTCAAGCTACTTGATGCTGCATGCACAATATGATCTAACAAATCATTAAGATGTACACTGTTCAAATTTGATTTTATAGGATGTAATGCTTTGATTTGCCACACCTCTGCACTCTGACAAATATCAATGTCTTACTTCACTGGATAAAATGCTTTTTTGCTTCTGTCTGATTGTGACTGCTCAATTTTTATCAGCTGACTAGGTGACTCCATCTGAAATTGAAACATCAAATTATAATGTAAAAGTGGTTGCAGGGCAAGTTTTCTAGGTCTTACAGAGAAAAGCTGGGTTTAGTAAAGGCGATTAAAATCATGTCAGTTTTTCAGTACGAAGCGCAACCTGCAAAAGTTGCTTCAGTTTCACGTATTAGTTTTTCTTTCAAAGGAAACAAAACTCTGTAATATGTACCACAAATCCCTGTAAATTATTTCCATGTACACAATATGTATCCACCTTTCTAAAGTCTTCAAAACTACTGGTGCTAGTTTCCTCAACATGGCTTTATTACGGTTAGATATCCCCTAATTCTTCAACCTCTTCAACATCCGCTGAAAGAAATATTTCAGTATTTTCTTTGGAGAACTGTGGGGTCCAGAGAAGTAATTCTTATATATTTATGAAACTAATACCTATGGTGAAAAAAACAAATCATTTCTGGCCTTATTTTTACAATAACTGTGTGCATAAATTACCCTTTAAAAACTGCTTTAGTCATTGAAAAGATTAAAGATTTATGGTATGTCTCTATCAATTATTCAAACTCAGTAGAAATTTTCAAGTTTCAAGAAACTCACTTTGATCCCATGGAAATGCAGGAAATAATTATCCACTTTCTTGATGCTGCCTTCTTGTGTTTTCACATATTTGGGGTGACCTGCTACCCCAATCTGAACCGTCACCTGGAAATGGTTTTTCTTCTGACAGACAAATGCTTCATCTGGCACAGAGAAGTTAAAACCCTTGTCTGCGTCCACTCTGTAGCTTGGAGTGGGGCTGAAATTCAACACAATCAGGAATCAAAGTATTTTTAAATGATTGCTTTTGTGCTGTTACTCAGAGAAAGTGTCATTTTAAAAGGTGTAGGAAGCCAAAGTGTCCAGAGAAACCCACTGACTATAAAAAGGCACACATCTTAACCATGCTACTGCATGTGCAATGTTGGTGATGAGCAGAATAAATTAATCTAATGACAGAGGTATTAAAGCAATGAACTACATGTTACAGTTCCATGCAGTTCAAATCTCTAAATAAATACACATTTATTTCAAGCATGCTATTTGAAACCAGGATATAATATTTAGCCTTGGTTCACAACCAAATTCTGTTCAAGTACATGTAACATGTCTGTAACTATTAGGGCAAAAAATAACTCAAATGAAAATGTAAACAAATCAGGAAAACCACTGTAGACTCCTTTAAAGCTGTTAATAACGGTTTCATTTTGAACAGAATCTTATATGTGGAACCTACCCCTGTAGATTACCCCAGACAGCCAGCCAGCAAGTACATGTATACTTACAGCTCTTTGCAGTTGTCATCACAAAGGTTGGACCACTTGGTTGGCTGAAAGGCCTGCCACTTGATGACCTGGTAGGTGCCATCCAGGAAGCTCCCTGGGGACTCGCCCATGTCATAGGAACTGTAGTCATCCTCACAGTCTGGGAGGTACCCTACAACAGGGCAACAGCCACTAGTGCAACACACACACACTCACCAGTTAGCGTAAATAACGTAAAACTTCACCCTCAGGAAGAGCATTTTTAGAGGCAAATAAATGTCATATAATAATACTTTGGTGTTGAAACTTCTATTTTTCAAGAATGTGATGCTACCTTTATAAACAGTTGTCATAAGATCCCGTACAGTGGGTGTCCAATTCTGCAAGCTGGCCCCACATGCATTGTCATTGTAACTTACCTGGAGGCTCCTGTTTGATGTTTGGTAAGACGCCATTCATGGCATTCAGCATAGGTCCTGTAACGGTGTTATTGGGAGAGTCTGAATGCTTCCTCTTTTTGGGCTGTGGCTGGGCTGGGGCTGCTTGCTGCTGAGGGAGCCTGTTAAACAAACCAGAAAACACTGCAGACAATCCTCACCTACATAAAAACATCAGGTGTGTGCCTGTGCTTCTGTACATACCTATGTGGTTATCTTCAGAAAGTCAGATGAACTAATGTGTACATTTATTCATGGAAGCAGGAATTCACTGACTTAATTGTTCATTTATAGAACAGCAGTCAGGTTTACGGGTTGAGGAAACCGAAGTGCGCGGAGTAAACCACTGCCTTCTTCAGGTAACTGGTAAACTTCCTCACACACACAATTCTAGGAATGACGAATTCAAGTCTGCACCCACAATGTTCTGAGTGTGACAGCTTGTGTAAAAGTGTGACAGGTAAAATGCACTTACACAAGATCACAGAGATCTTCCTATGATACTTTCACAAGATCACAGAGATCTTCCTATGATACTTTTGACATCAACACTTTTTTTCTGATAAGAAACTGATTACACATCTCAGACTACTCTTGAGTGCCATATAAGGTGGATCAACCCATAAGAATGAAGCAAAATGTGTCACTTGACAAAAAAGCTTAAGCTGTGAAGTACAGTATTTAACTGACTGTTGATTAACATCATGTTCCAAAATTTGTCCCTTACATGTACACAGTGGCCAGATTTACAAGTGGAGGAAACCTGGGTGCCCAGAGAAACTTATACCCTTCTGAAGGCACATGACAAACCTTGAGTATGCCACAGTGAGAATAGCGAGAGCTCAATCTCAAACATGCTACCTCAATGGACAAGAGCCTGACCGATACAGGTGGCCAGCACTTAACCATCTGAGCCATTTTAATGAACTTATTAGAACATAAACTGGACTCTTACTTGACAAGACTGTATGTATGTAGATTTGAGTACTCACCCTACCGTGTTGTAATGAGGTGGTAGGATTGGGGGATGGATATAATGATGAGGCATCTGCTGTAAGCCCGCTGATGATGGCTGAGTGCTGCTGGGCAGGTGGTTGAGTTTGGGCGGCTCATTGCTCAGATAGCTGGTAAAACCTTTTGTGTGGGGGGCCGGGTGCTGGCGATGGTGGGGTGAATACATGTGCTGTTGTTGGGGGGTAGGCTGAGCTGGAACTTGGGGCTGCACTTGGGACAAACCACTCATCCCATTGGCCAGGCTGTTTTTTGTATCTGTCAACAAAAAATTACTAAATAAATAAATTAGTAAATAAATAAGACAATTTACTGTATTGTATCTGTTTTGGAAAGTCAGGTATGAAAATGAGTGTGATTTATAACATTAAAATATTAATCATACTGGCAATTTCAAGAAATATATTTATTTCTGAAGCACATGATACATTCACTCAAGCAAAATAACCAATACTTAGCAGTCTTAACATAGAAAAGGGGTTTACCATCTTCCGCATGGAATGGTTTTGCAAGCGTGTGATAAATAATCTATAATTTAAGGGAATTTTTCACCGTGAACTATTTGCACTGCTATACTAAACTGGTGAAATATCAAGTTTGAGGAGAGATAAATTACACGTGACTTACTCTGTGGTAAAAACAAGGGGGTATAGTATTTTATTAAATACAACTATTCAGATGACACACACTTTCATTGTGACAGCATTGTATTGGCACTGAAGAAAGTTACATGTACTCATTGTCTGTACTAAATCAAGTGCTTGTGTTTACAAGACAGGTCTGATACTGGCTGAGACACACTTGCAAGAGGTACGTGTAGGTGTGGATTGAGAGACATGTCTAATAAGTCACTTGTTTTAGGTCATATAAAATACATGCACTATCTAGTATCACTATCTCTTCTGAACTCTGGGTCATGCTAGGTCACATTCATTAACTAAGTTTGTTCAAGACGAAAAGGATGTAAAGGGAAATAATTCCATGCTGTGAACTATGTGTAACTGTAAATAAACACTGGTTTGCAACTGGTTATCTCCCTTTAACCATCTCATGCCTCGACCTGGCCTGAAATGTGATATATTTCTATCTCCAACATTTCGATAGATGGGAAATAACTTTGATTTTACATACTGCTCTTTAAAGGAAAGACGCCAAAACAAAAACACCTAAATATTATTCAAATTAAATTTGTTTACTGCTCTTTAAAAATGAGGTTTTCACAACACATATGCAAGTACACATAGCAAACATCATATTTAGTCACATAACAAATAGCTGTATGTGAGACTGAATTTTGGCCAATTAAACAGCCCAAATTTTTAATCTTTCGGGCATTAGCTTAAGTCAACCTGTTTCCTCTTTTGAGTATTCAAACCCAACCCACTGCATGCACTAAAATGTTTAAAAACAGGCATAAATGTAACTAATGTTTCTTTTTGTGTGTATGCTTTTTTGTTTTTTGTTTCTGTTGCCTTCAGCAAAAAATTCAATACTTTCACTCAAAATATTACATGTACACATCAACTCTTGAGTTTACAAGATGATTTTGTCCCTAGTTCCTTCGGAATGCCAGGTTCGGTGGATGGTGTTTCTGGGCTCCAGACATGTACATTTCACACTTAATGTGACCTCCTGTGGATGTGAGAGGTTTAACTGTGTCAACAGTCGGCAGTGATCAGAGGCTGCCTCCTGCCCGCTCCTCGATTGCTAGGTACATAGTTGTACCAGGCCAAGACGGCTGTGAGGGAGCCACAAGGAACTGTGCAACACAAGCCAGTGACACCAGTCCTGTCAGCACAGACTGCCCGCCAAAAGCACCTTTACCTCCACAGATCAGAGAGCCTTAGCTAACAGGCAGGTCTATAGCCAGCCATAAAGCCATACTCTAAACTCTCTATAAACATGGCTGGATACATGTAATAGTATATGAAATATTAACATTCCTGTGAATTAAAACACCACTGGTGTTTACATACAGCACACAAAAATGAGAATATTAATTAAGGACACTTGAAACATAAAAACATAGGAGTAAGAATCAAAATAACTTTGCACTTACACAAGTTCACCACTAGTGAACATGTATTTCAGGAAGTCATTTTAAATAAATCTCAAACACAGATTTTATTACATGTTGCTCCTTTCAAAATGCTACACAAATTTTCTAGCTAAATTGATGCCCCCATGTACTGCAAAACAGCGTACTGATACACTTCATTTAAACGCGAGACCTGACAAGGAAAAGTAGAGGTAAGAAAAACCCAGTTAATATCCCCTGAAAATAAAACATCCCCAGGATATGTCAAATTTGTCACACAACAAACATATATTTTGTTGTATATTTATTTCGTACGTTAATGCTTTAATAGTCAACAATTTACAAAGCAAAGTCACGGCCAAACAAAACAACAGGTAAATCATGTATCCATGTATCTCTCCTGACTTAAAGCTGCTGCCAAAGAGACAATACATGCTTATCCCAAAAGAGATCTGAAAATGTGTAACTAACCCATCCAACAATGTGTAACTAACCTATCAAATATGTGACGAAGCTATATGATCAAGTGACCCAGAAGCCTCCCACCGATGGGGTCGTTGTGAGCTCATGTACAGCTCATGCTGGCTTCCTGTCTGGCTGTACAAGTGAAGGTCTGCCAGCAACCTGCAGACGGGTGTGCGTTTCCCCTGGGCTCAGCCTGGTTTCCTCCTACCATAATGCTGGCTACCATCGTATAGGTGAAATACTCTAGAGTACAGCGTAGAACACCAATCAAACAAATAAATATATATACAATAAAGCCTATGACATTAACTATGGCAAGTGGGGAAGACACTCAGGTTCTACTTGCAGCTACATGGAAAATTATGATTTACTACCTTTGGACCCTTTTTTATTTATCGAAAGTCTGATCGAAGTAATTTGCATTATTTCTGAAACAACTTTATATACTGACAGTAAAATCTGAGTCCTTCCTCATTTAACCACGGAAAAACAATGGCAGACCGATTCTACTTGAAGGTCAATATAAGCCAAATTTATCTTCGACAGGGTTGTATGTGTGCGACAGGCTCTGAAACAGTACAGCTGCGAAGCTTCACAGCCCCCAGCTAATCTATTGTGGGTAACTCTTACACAACTTAGAATGCCAAGCTCAAAACAATTATCCACAGTTCTGTAGAAACACAACTACTGTTGTTGGCTGAGCTATGGAAGCAAAGCCCCTTCACACCCAACAAAGTTATGTCCCCCTTCCTTCTCTGGGCATCTGCAAACAAAGTCCGCTTTCATCTCGATCTGTTACGGCATCAGCCCATTCCTAACAAAGATTTGACAAGATCGCAGTCAGGCCATCACCAAATATTCTGTAACACTCCTCTATCAAAAGAGGAGACATCAGATTTGTTGGCTTGGCAATCACATCAGCTGTTACAGCCATACCCAGCTCTTGACAGAATTCACAGCCTTGAATTGACAAAGTTGTTATCCAAATGCACTGAAGGAAAGACAGGAAACTTAGAAATGTCAGTCCTATTTTTTTCCTCCTACTGATCTGTTGCTTTAAGCTCTGCTTTTACACTTGATTTCCACATTTACACACTAAGTGGAGAGAACCCAGGTGTGAAGGACTTGAAGGATATATGAAAAGGAGCTCTAAAATGAAGATTACGGTTTTGAGAGAAATAAAGGAAGTTGTACCGAATAATGAAGAAAAAAATATTTTAAAACGCCCACTGTTTTACGCATATTTTCTGTCAGTGGTCGGAAATCTTCAGACAACAGTTTGGAATGATTAGAAATGCCAATTCCCACTGTCTGTATATGACACTGCAAATATCTCAGATGTTTTCATATTGTGACCTGCAATGCTTCTCTGGAAGCCGATATCCCTATTTCCTAAAACCGGAAACATCTGTCTTAAGTCAGCTGACCAATCATATCAATAATTACTACCACAATAAGCACTTCACATAGACTGGCCACATTTACAACAGGACAGTACATGTAATAATAATTCTAACCAAAATTTGCTAAAGTATCCATTCAAATTATGACATTTTTTTGTTTTATAACAATAAATAAATATATAAAGCTCATGTTTGAAGAACAACTTCATGAGCTGGCATCTACATGTAAACTGATTACAGTGTCAAAAAATGAATTCCTTTCCACCTACCTCAACAGCACAGAAAAAAAGCCGAACACAATGTTATATGTTACTCTCCATCAATAATGTATCCCTGGAAAGTGCGTAGGCTGTGGATAGTGTAGAAGATACATTTGTGGCGCTGTTGTGTTGGGAAGTAAAAATCACGCCAGTAACCATTTGTGGCTACTGTTGAGAGAGGACTGCGCGGAGCACTGACCACAAGTCTGTAGACCTATGCTGTTATCAGTGGTCATCATGTCCCATCCGACATGCTTGTGACCGGAGACAAACACCACCATGGACAAAGCCTAGTATCTCCAAGAGCACACTGTCATTAGCTGGCCATTCAAGCCTCCAAGCTTCTCTAACCACACAGTCTAACCAGCAGCTATCTGAACACTTAACAGGTACACTTACAGCTATACATACAAACAAATATGCTTATAACAAATAAGGACAGGTAGGTGTGTGAATGCTGATGATCAAAATAAACCCCCAGATATGATTCAAGGTGGAAGTGTCTGGTGATTGAAGGAAAGTGGCACTGACAAGGGTAGAGTGGTACCTTTCAGGCCAATGAACAATGTCTCAACCAATGAAGCAATGATCCAAAGAACACAAAAATATGTGTAGATGTATTATACATCTCTGAGAAGTTATGAACTAGGTTACCTCTATTCGAGGAATTGATGTCAACAACTGACAACAAATACCTGCGTGTGTATGTATCCTTGTGCATTGTATGTACAGGCATATACATTTAACTGGTTTTCTTGGCTAGGATATTACATGTGTAGGACAAGGAAATGTTTTTTTTAT
This sequence comes from Acanthopleura granulata, assembly GCA_016165875.1. NCBI lineage: Eukaryota > Metazoa > Mollusca > Polyplacophora > Chitonida > Chitonidae > Acanthopleura > Acanthopleura granulata. Next base: position 42,860,136 of record JABBOT010000001.1, on the reverse strand, counting down.
TTGATTCTACAACTGTAAACTTCAACGGATATTTTGATACATAAAATGTGAAAAGGAGATCTATTAAGTAAATTTCTGTTTGTTAGAGGCACAGATAATCAGTGTGGTTCACAAATACTTCTTCCTGTTGTTTTTTGATGATCTAAGCTTTTGACAACGATCATTCTGCGAATGAAGTGTCAACAGTTAAGCTGAGATCCTTGTCTGTCTATTTATCCAGGGCTGTCTTAAAGACCATGTTACACCCCATCTCTAAATATAGGACTCTTTTTACTGTCATCTGTCCTGCTTACATGCATGTTTGAGAAGCCTTGCCAAAAACTGGGTTAAGTCTGTCACAAGTGGTTGTAGACATGGGAGATATATATTACACGCATCTGTCCCATTATATGAAAGTTTGTCCAACACTTGGCTGTAGTCAAACAAACGCGGGATAGGCACTGTACATGAACTGATATGCTGTCTGCATCAGGATGATTTGCAACATGACCTCAATAATGTCCATAAATCTGTGTCACAGACCAAGTATTCAGACTAGACCTATCAGTTATTATCACAGCTCACTTTAATAGTAAATATTATCACAAACAAAACTTGCACAAAACCCAGATATATACATGTGTACATGTACATGCAGACATTACAATCGCATTGCAAAGATTTTTTCAACACTGACAATCACTTTTAGCACATTCCACTGCCGAAATCTGTAAACAATGCTACTCAAATATTATGACTGCAATTTACTGGTAAAGATGCTATGTTTTTCCGCAAGCTTATGAAAATTACAAGTATATATTATAAATTTCTTCTCCCAAAAGCTGCTTTTGCTCTTGTATAACATGACTGGGATGAACCTTACTCAGGAGACAACCACCTGAGATGCCAAATACAGTCATAATGGTGTTAAGCCATGATCATTTATTCTTTCTGAGATCATAATGAACAAATCATGAACGCATCAGCATAGATACATTTACCCTTCCTGGAACAAAACTGCAATATTTTCACAGTTTTATGTGGCATTTAGAAAGAGAGTAACATACACATATTTATTATTGTTAAACCAATAATTTTTGTCCCCCATCAGAAATATGACTGTGTATTGCAAAAATTTGGTTTTCAACTTGTTTCGAGCAGTGTATTGTTGAGATCGCTGTGTTGTAACATGTGTGGAGAAATCATCCTGTATGCAAACATGACTGTGTCTCGGTCTCAAGCTCACTTACATTGTAACACAGTTTCAACAGCAAATATTTTTACTTCAGATTTTTTTACCATGTAACACAAGAGTAGTTGCTAACTGTTTGGTCTTACCTTGAATATGTAAATGTCTGTGACCATCAGGAGGAGAGTAAGGCTCCGAACCCTCGGACTCGGGCGGGCTGTCCGGCAAGGGCCTGAGGAAATACACAGCAATATGGTCAGTGGACAGAGATTTCAACAGCACAATGGCATGAGCAGTCTTCATTATAGAGAGACACTACAACTACCGGAGGTTTACAGACCCAATCACACTCATAGCTGACCATGAAGAGCAGCCCGATGCCCAGGTGTGTGTAAATGGTAGGAAATCTAGCACCCCAATGGAATGATCTGACAGAGGAAAGCCACAAATGGTTCAACCTCATTAACTTACTGCAGAGAGCCGCCTATTAATATGAAGTCGGGGAACATAAAGATAGGTCTGAACAAAAGGATGAATTTTGAAAAGGTCAACAGTTAACATTTCTGCAGGAATTTTTCTCTGACCACAGTGTTGTGCTGTATCAGGTAATGTCATCTCAGATCCCACACATTTCACAGCCAATCTTATATGCTCACCTTACACATAAGTCTACAGGCTGATACTGGAAGTTTGGCTATTTTTACAATACCACTTTGAAGAAGTTTTAGCTTCACTCCAGACAAGTTTCAGGTGGTAATAAAATGAAGATTTCCAAAACATCTCATCAGATTAAATGTACAATCACACACATTGTGAAACACATAAGTATAAATACCTTCAACTGTCAAAAGATGACTTTAATACAAATGCACATTCTGTACATCACCCAAGAAGAAATACTATACCTAACTATTATTACAGTGTGAACATTCATGAAAATAAATACATGCCACTATACATTCACTTGTATCTATGTGCTGGATAAAGCAAGCCATTGCATTCCCATTTAATGAATATCATTTGAGGATAGTTACACGACAAATTCCATCTAGAAATTTTTCACTGCATGTTTTTCAAAAGAAAAGAGAAAGGCACCTTGCATCTACAAGTCCCCAGCCCCAAATTACAATGACATTACTATATAGGTGATTAACAGAAACTGAAAAAGGCACTAAACAAATTGCCAAAAACCTGGCCTGATCTTGACATCCCATGACTTTCCTTTGTTATTCTGGGTAATTTCCCACATCTATCAAAGCTGACACATGTAGCAACTGCTTTGCCACATCTAGTCCACACTACGAAGGGTCATATAGCATTCACTGCTCAAAACATCTTCACACTGAAAACTTTTCCACTTTCAAATCTGACGAACTCATGAAGATGAGTTCACAAAACTCAAAACTGGACATATCTGACTTCATCCTGTTTTGCACTATCAGACATGGTTATCTTCTCAACACACAGAAATACTTCATAATTAGAGCAGGAAAAGTGCCAGCCAAAGCAAAGACGGTGTATATTATGACCACAGCAGTGAAATCAGTTAACACAAAGAAAAGGTGGTTGCTTTTTTCAAAGTGACAGTTGAATTCTGGTAAAGTTCTCATTACCAACATGATTTCTGATTTTTCTCTTAAATATATTTAGGGGCCTCCATGGCTCAGTTGGTTAGCGCAGTAGCGCAGCGCAATGACCTAAAAGTCTCCACCAATGCGGTCACTGTGAGTCCAGCTCATGCTAGCTTCCTCTCCAGCCGTACGTAGGTCTGCCAGCAACCTGCATATGGTCGTTGGTTTCCCCCGGGCTCTGCCCGCTTTCCTCCCACCATAATGCTGTCCACCGCTGTATAAGACAAATATTCTTGAGTGCGGGGTAAAACACAATCAAATAAATAAATAATTAAATATATTTGCCCAGGTTAAGAGTGGAACAGCACCTTTAACCTTGACCATGTTAAGGTCTGTTGTTTTCACATGTGCATGTATCTGTAGTTTACATGGAAGAGTCTTGGTATTTGAAAACTCTCTTATATGTGCATGTATTTCCGGGCAGAAACTGTTATGCATCAAAGATCACTATAATGAGGAAGTCATAAGTTAGAGTCATTCTTTTTGCGGAACCTGTTATAATACAAAAGATGCCTATCACTAGGTTAGACTATTTACATGTGAACATCATAAAGGCTTAACATTTCAACTTTCTCAGATAACCTCTACATGTATTGCTGTTTACAACATATGGCCTGCGTTTTGCATGTACATGCATACACTGTACTTTTTGGGGGCCCTTCATGTTTCAGCATAATTTCTACACAAACTTATTAAAAGCAAATACACAAAGATTAATGCCAATAAATCCATAAAGTATGTAACTTGGTTTGGACTTTGGAATCAATGTCAGCTTGGCACGGAGTCAGGTCTTATGTCCAGGTAGATATGTTTCTGCTGGAGTGGAGGGCTTAGAGTGAGCTTTCTCAACCAGTCACTGTGTAAACAGGCAGGGAGCTGTCCCACATGAGCTCAGTGATGTCTCCAGATAGGGTACCAGCCTGCAGCCTGGCACCAGGGTCTTTAGAGGCCAAATGTGTAACTAACCTCCATTGGGGTCTGCTTCACCAAATTCTACCGGGTGCTGTCGTGCGCAAACTTCTCCAGCTGGACAGATCATGGATATGCATAAATATAGCCTGACAGGGACTGCACGTTGAACACACAGCCAGCAGATAGCTCCAGTACGTTCACCCAAAACTCTCTTCGTTTATGTACATTGACACAGTCTTCAAACGTCTCTAATGAATGTGAACTTTAACAAGTCATTAAGAACAACAGAAGGTTACAAGCACTGCAGAATGAGAGACGAGCATATCATGCAATCGAAAGCCTTCAAACATCCAAAGCTTCTGTGCCACTGTAAAGCTGGAAATTCTAAGTATCTTGTCAAAATATTACAAAACAGAATCTACCGGTCAGAATTTCACCTGAAAATGTAAGTCTATGTCAGTTTTTCAAGAATATGTATGTAGGCTTCTGTTTTTACATAAACAACTTTTGCAGTCATATGACAAGAGGTCCTTAGTACTTTAAGACAGAAGAAAATCTCTTGACTGGGGTTAAAAAACAAAAATGGATAGCTTCTACTGTTCACAGACTGGAAACACACAGCATTTAGCTCAAACGTGTCTTGTTAATTATCTTCTGTTTTAGTAAATATACCACATGTAATGTTGACACTACAACGTGTTGTTAAACAACATGGCACATGGATATGAAACTTACATGTGGCCATTATTTTAATGTCATTTCTCAGAAAAGGTGTACCTTTTCTAAACATGCTCTTTTACCATTTACAAATTTCATGCATCTGCATAGTAATTTGTGCAAGAATTTTGTCTTCACATAATCCTCTAATGTCTCAAACTCATCACACAGAAGAACTGTTTGATCTGAAAATGTGTAAATGCTCGTCTAAAAAAGTAGGCTTTTAGTACGATTCACTTTACACATTTCATGAACATGTAGTTTGTATATCATCTGCATGTGAAATATGGACATAGAGAGCATATTACACAGTGAAGGTTGAATACCATAACCACATGTGTTTTTCGAGTGAGAAGTGAAAGCGATAACCCACGAGATGCCAAAGGTCAGAGTGGATTATCATTTCCACCTTTCACAAGAACAATATTTATGGTATTCAACCTTCATTGTGCAATATTCTTTTTATTATTTATAATTAAACAATATCATGACATTGTGTATTTAAAGAAGCTTTGGACAATGTTTCTAGCTGTCGACCTTCTAAGACATTCTTGTATAAGGTGATGTGCTATACATGAGATGTTTTATAACTGGCACATTCTTTGGTGATGCAGATGTAGAATGTAACAATTTACTGAACTTATATTACGAAGTCATCACACAGAGTTCAAACTGGAATGTTATAAAACAAATGTTTCTTTTTAAACATCAAGGTATCAGGATGTGAAATATCAAAATGTAATAACAAAGGTTAGGGCAAAACTCCAGTGAAATATCACTTACTTATTTGTGAAGAAAATTCTGAGATTTCACTGTTTTACAAATAATACAATGAATTACTTGTACAGTGTAATTTTCATGATAAACACTGTTGCAAATTCATGAATGCTGAGAGTATTACAGCACAAATCCAATGGAGACCTTGCCAGAGTAAACTGCATTACATGTACCTACATGTACACTGCAATGGCCTGAGGATCATTGGTTGAGCTGCCATTAAGTACTTGCTAAATCTGTATCAGTATAAAATGAATCTCAAAGTATTCTTTCCAAGACTATCTCACATTTTCTGAGGAATCTTTTGTCTATTTATTCCATTGTTTTTTTACGTCCTACTTAAGAATATTTCACTTATATGACAGTGGTCGGCATTATAGAGGGAAAAACCCGGGCAGCGCCAGAGGAAACCCACGTCCATCCGCAGGTTGCTGGCTGACCTTGCCAGGTATGGCCAGAGAGAAAGTCTGCATGAGCTGAACTTGTAGATGAATCTTTTGTCTTACTAGTATAAAGGCATACTGTACATTGCAAATGTACACATATATGTGTTGCGTTAACTTGTTTTTAACATTGCATTTGGATGTACATGTGTTTCCAAATAGGAGTGAGAAAAGCTGTGCAGGTAATATGCAGGTACACTACTCCTGGTGTACATGTACGATCAGGAGTCTGAAACAGTACATGTAACTCCTGGTGTATACAAGCATATCTTAATACAGGCTTGGCACCCCTTGTGGAATACTGCACATTTAAGCCATGTGCATGAGTACATATAGAGTCATTTAAAACAAAGTCTTTCATTCACACAGCCCTGGGTATACATGTACATATACGAACATGTCATGGTGCACAAGAGTAACCAATACAATACAGCTATACATTTCAATGTACATGCATCTATGAAAGTACACATTCAGAGAAGTGTCAACTTTATATTCAGAAAGTACTACATGTTCGGTAACATGATCATAAAAAAAATATAAAAAATACATATATCAAACTGTCACACCAGAAACATGCAGTAGAAGGAAATTACGGATAGATTAAAACCAAAAAATATCAAATGTCTTATCCATAAAAACTGGTCTACTAAATACAATTGCAAAGATATAACATGAAATAAACATGCATATATTTCAATCCAAGAGACCATCAAAGGGTTGTACATGTAGCTACATGTAAACTACGTGTACAAAGAACTTTCTTACAGAGCAAGGCAGAGTGGCATATTTCAAAAAAGTGTACCTGTTTGCTAGCAGTGCAGAAAATACACTTACCCATACAGTAATGGATACACAGATGCCATGTGTCATAAAAAAGTAACTAAGCAAACTCTGTACCCCTTCAGAGGGGCCAGCAAACTCAGGTGAGAATCATCAATTCCCGACTAATTAATCAGAAATATCAGTCCTCCAGGTAGGCCTACTTGACACTCATTACAGGTAAGGTACAGGCACAGTCCAGGTGAGAAGGCAAACTTATGCATAGGACGTCAGCCAAGGTATTCCACGGCAGAACGACCGTGTTGTAGAAACCAAGCAGAGAGATAGCGACAGAAACCCACAGCAGAGACACACAGTCAGGAGTTTCAAGGCTTGCCTCTCATGTTCAAAAGTGATACTCCCTAGGGCTGCTTGCAGCCACTCCAAATAGCCAAGCTGCTGCGGACAGCAGAGTCATCTGATCAAACAGACGAGGGAGACGGAAGATGGCCAACGGAAGAGAGGAAGCTAGGAATGCCAGAAGAAGCTCTGACAATCCCCAATACTGTACACAGAGCCTGACAAGGCACACAACTCTCCGCTCCCCCCACCCCTCAACCTGGGGGATGGTTGACAGCTTCCACCAGTACCCAGTCTTACTTCGTCACATAGCACAGCTGATTCAGATTCCACAATCAGACTTTTTTTTTTTTGTTTCACTCTGGCCATCAAAGGAATAACCAAAATTTGTACATCCCATGCACAAAATATTCAGTTCTTCTTGACAGGGTGTTTAGATGTCTTCTGTTGTAAAATTAGCTGCAAGGTCCTGGTATTAAGCCACCTGAACATGATGTGTTACAGAGTTGAAGACCCTGATTGTCATGTATGTAAAAGTCAAACAACACAAAGTCAAATTTGATGTTCATTTTTTCCTTCTTCTCAAAATGTCTACAACGGTGACTAAAGATGTCATTCTAACATCATGACAAAACATTTTACGTGAACATGATGAATGTAGCACATTGGCTCCGGAAACAAACCACACCTTTTTTTTCCTAAATAAACACACTTCAATGTATTGTTTTTAGCCAGCACTTTCCCCCTGCACCCTTACACAATATAATGTACATTAGCATGCATGCTTATGTATTAGATATAACATATCTGTCCAGAATGAAGTAAAAAACAGTCAATAACGTATTTAAAGCATCACACAATACTCATGAAACCATGCAAAAGTATTCAATAAGTCCTTTAGCCAAAAACAAGAGAAAAAGATTTATTTGATTCATGTTCAGTGCCATGGTCTGAATATGCCTACAAATGATAAGGATCAGATTTTTGGATGGAGAAATCCACTGCCTCGAGGCTGGTACCTGAAAATATCAGGAACAGTGGTCAGCGAGTGTCTGGACCACTGGTCCAAGCAGGGAACCAGAAATATATCCATCTCTTCAATAATTATTTTGTTTGTACAAAACAACTATGCACAAAAACATTTACATTATTGTGCATGTAACTTTACAATGTGTCACTACCTCAGGATGCTTATCTAAAATATGCCCAATAAAATCCATACAACAATTTCCATGATATTTTTACTACACATGCAGCCTTCTCAGTGGTAAACTGTTCCACCAATTGTGTCCACAACACATATAATGCTCTTGGAATACCATGCTAAACAGCATCACTTCAGTGAGATTAGTTCCAATCAGCTGAACAAGCTCATAAACAAGAGAATCATTTTCTAGTCTATAGGGCAAACAAACACCCAAACAACAAGCATGTTCATTTTCTCACCTTTTGCCAAATGAAGGCACAACATAAATCCATGTTAAACCCAACTCGGTAAATCCAGACTGAGGCTTTGCTGTGTGCTCTCCCTTAAGACATCAGAAGAGTATTCTAAGCAGTTCACATAGGCGCACGGTCAGAGAAAAATGAAGAAAACCTTAAAACTGATCACCTCAGGGGTAAATAATGATTTAACAATTAACACTAAGCCATGTTTGTCAATGTTTTGCAAGATTAGGCTCATTTATGGCTGGTGTCAGGCAATGCTAACAAGAGGCATGCAATTTATGGACTAGGAACGGCTGCTGGGGACGTGGGCAGACACGGGACGGCTACCCAGTTCTAACCCAGTCCAGTCTTAATCAATACGGCTAGGTGTGAAAAGCAACACCAGCCAAACAGCCGTCATTGGGAGAAAAAGAACACCGGGGAAATTTAGTGTGTAGCAGAGTTCAGGTGAGCTGAAGTCAGCGGGCTGACGAGTGGCTGGTGCCTGGTATAACCCAGCCCTGCAAACACGTACAATCAAACAAGAATACTCAATAAACCAGGCTGATCCTCAATGGGCCCATAAACAGAAGTAGATGCCACACAGAATAACCACTACAGCTGACACAGATCTGTGAGGAAGCTCATACACTTTGCAGTCCTCTTATAGAAGTCTGGTCACATTTGTTCGTATTTGTTTTTCCTCCTTCCTTTTTGTAGCTAACGATTGTGAGGTACTTGACATATCTGAAACGCTGTAAGCAAAACAGCTGGTACACATACTTGACCACGTAAACTACATGTATATGTACACTAATCATGCTAAGAAACAGGTATTTACTCATATGGTTATTCAACTGAGTCTTTTCTTCTTTCCTGTTTTCAAAAAACCTACATCATGCTGGAACACCACAGTCATTTTCTTTCTCAACTCCATAAACTACTTTTTTCAACCACAAGGACACACATTTCACAAATTTAGTTTACGGTTCTAAGATCTCCTGATTTGTGATCACTTTTCAGCAGAATAATTCTGTACAATGTAATAACATAGACAGATAAGTGTACGTGCCATTGTTTGGGAGGGAAAATATTTCCTGTTACATATACATTACATGGTACCACCAGAATTACATACTCAGATCTGTTACTGAACTCGTGCTTAACAACCGGCCATGATAAATTTGACTGACTTGATAAAATCATCCACTTACATGTGTGGAGAGGTGTAGCCTACCACTCCATTGGCATCTGTGCAGAAGGCCAGCTGCTGGCTAGGGTGGGGCTGTGGGAGCCCCTGGCGTAGCCCCACCCTCGTCATGGCTGGGTCGGACAATGAGGTGTCATGAGGTCGCCCATTGGGAAACGACAAGGCCTGGATTGGTTCATCTGAAAAATTTCTGTAACAAGAAAAACATATAAAATACTATTAAAAACAGATTTGTTCAGTGGTATGGTTATCCTACAATAATGTTGCACATGCATTTACTTATATGTATGCCATAATTGAAAAAATTCTTTGTTGCCTGTAACACAACTCTGTCCCAAAATAGGGTAGGTCAGTAGGGAAATGCCTTTTTTTTACTATTGCTATTGAAAGAGGTAAGAATTCTAAAGAAATTAACATGGTGAGAAAAATAAAAATTCTTTCTTGGGACCTTTTTTCTGGAGGGTTGGGCTACCTGCAACAAATGTATTTTTAATGATGGCCTTATTAATGTACATGTACCAATTTGATGCTAAACAGCCACATACATGTATATAGGCAAGTGACTTGATATACATGTATATTTATTGATTTTTGTTTGACACCATACTCAACTGAGAGTTTTTCACTTACACACAATGCTAGTAAGTCTTACTGGCAAAGAACACTGGAGTGCCCAGCATAACCCACCCATCTTTGGCAAGTTACTGACAAACTTCCCACCGTGTGATGTACAGACATGCGCATCATATAATACTGGTGGGAGACCCACGGTCTTCAACCAACATTAGACTAAGCCAGATAAGGCCACAGAAGCAATCAGAGCAGGCAAATTTCCTGCACTAGGAATCTACACCTCAGGTGCCCTCGCCCTTAAAAAGCAAGAAACTCTCAACTACTAGAAAAAACTACTTGTCTGAAAAAGCTTTGAAACCCATGCCTCTTCCCTCACCCAATCACTGGCTGTACATCGTACACATGACATGTACTGTTATGAATATTTACAGTGTTCAATAGCTCCACTATTTCTGCTATGTGAATAATATTACAAAAGTATAAAAAGTGCCGAGATTTCACAGAGCAATACCTTTTCAGAGATTGCAAAATCACAAAAGAACACACTTATCCTGTCAGCCCACCACAGGGGCAATGTAACCACCACATTAAAATCCAGAGACATTTCAGAATCTAAATCTTATGTTTATGTTCATATAAAATTTTGATTTGTTCACAAGGCTTCCCATGAAGTTTGGGCTTGTTTTGATCTGTGTTTGCATAAAGCTAGCACTCCTTTCCCCTAACTCACCCTTCCAATCCATCCCTCCCTCCCCATGCAACACTGCGACAACATGAACACCACATTAGTCCATAGCTGACTATACATCTACAGCTATATGATAGAAAGCTGATAAACCACAGCAGATTTCCTCTTGAAGAACTATACACTGAACCTCAGAGCCTAAATGTACAGTCTCTCAACAATATTTTGTTCTCTTAATCTCTCTGGCGGAGTGATTATAATGCTAGCACAGTACAATTTCCCAGGAACACCTCTCACCAATAGATTCATTGAGAGTTCAAATCTGGCTCAGGGTAGCTTCCTTTCCAGCCATACGTTAGAAAGTCTACAACCTGCAGATGTTTATATGTTTCCCCCAGGCTCTGCTCGGCATAATGATAGCCCGCTGTTGTATAAGTGAAATATTTTTAAGTATGGCATGAACACCAACAAATATGTAAATGAATTTAAATTTATAACGGTTATTTCATAAATTTAAGGTTATCCTCAGAGTTAACAATGGCAAATGCTTCCACACAATTACACATAAATGTATGTGTGTAAACTGCAAATAGTTCATTTCCCTTCACACACCACTAAATGTTCAACTGACCAACACCCCAACACCAACTAACTCCACCAAACACATTCCAACTGAAACTTGTGCGGACTAACAGGACTGGCAAAAAGGGCAGCATCAACAAGTAAGAAGGTTTCTAATCTGCAGATGTAGTAATTTGGCTGGCAGATGCTACGTGTATCTGTCACATTATTTTGACAGAGAGTGGTGATAGTTCAATTCATGTTATGTAACGGGGTTGCTCTGGGTCATCAGTTTTCATTTCACTATTTCCAATAAATTTTGGCCAACATGCCTAGTCAGTGTGTTGTTGGCAATTGCAGCAACAGGTCTTTGAATGGTGTGAAACTAGATCACAACTGGTGGAAAGATGAAACAAGTATGTGTCAGACTATAACAGATATCATGTAACAATACATACACATCATTCCTCATACTCTACTGATGTTTTGTGTACATGTGTACTAAATGGCAATACAACAAGTGAATCGCATTTATCTACTGGACAACATAAACACACAGAGAAAAGAGAACTACTACTGTAATCATTAGACAAATTGACACAATGAGATGCAATTCAAGCAAATACCAGTGTGTGTAATACATATTTATATGCACATATTTATCATAAATATCTGCAGCCAGTTGCACGTAAGTTGTCCGCAGGGCATAAGCTTGGATATAAATTTATAAGAGGTTAACACGTTTAATAGTGTTACATAAATAATCTCCAAAAGCCTTTCTGAAATAATTCCACAAAAAGGAAATAAAGAAGTTATTATGGACATATTGAAGAATTTTTATTATCATTACTGATTGTTTTACAAGGTGCCCATACAAGTGACGCTGAAACCCATTATACAGGGTTTAAAATCGATCTACATGTAGATCAGGCCCTTAAAATTGTGTGTAATTAGGCAACTTATGTAGTGGTAGAACCTGCTGACTGTTCTCAACCTACTTGTAAAAATAGGATGATTACAAAAGTTTACCACAAAAAGGGTGTGTGGGGGTAAGGCTCAACATCAGACAAAAAAAAAAACACAACCAAAACTGATTTCAAAAGGTTTTCAACAGAAAAAGAAATAAAATTCCTGTATGCTATAAGTCTTCATTTCTCTTACACCATTTGAAGCTTCTTGTCCTGTCCTTTTTTTTTCCATGCTGAGGTACTGATTGAGAGGCACTTGTAAATGCCTCCAAGTGTCTGTAGGTTGACCCACTCAAACATAGGTAATACAACTCAATGAGGCATGACACCATTGAAATCAACCCTTTCAGTAAGTACACATTTTCTGCATCACACCACCTACTTGCCAAAAGCCACAGGTAAACAAATGCACAGTGATTCTTCTTACCTGAGCATTGTGTTATCAGGAAATCAAAATGCCCTCTTAGATTAATCTTTGCCCAAGTTGAATCCACTCCAAAAGGTAAAATGTAAATCCTTTCTGTATCATTTCCAATAAGACGAGTAACTTCTACTCAAACTGTACAGCAAGTCAGTACAGAAGGAGCAATTAACAAAAAGTGTGAAGCACGGCAATTTCTAGTGATGATCACTTATCAGCCTTTAGTGGGTAAAAAAACATCAGGTACACTTCCTTGGCAAGTCTTCCTGAAGAGCCAAGAGACAACTGCTCCACACTTGAGCGAGGAAAACTGAATATCCTGCCGGATTATGCAGCAGCCTGCCCTTTACTCACGCTGGAATAAGACAGGACGCCTATTTTCAAAAAGTCATAAGAGCTTAGTTAACATGGACAAATTTCACCAACTCTTAGCAATTTACGACGCACAGATTCTTTCTTTTGCCTTTGTTCAGAGAAGCGCTGATCACAGAGGGAACACAAAAAACGGGCCCCCCCCCATGGCTCATCAATAGGTGTAGCTTCCCACCTGGTACCTTTATAAGCAGCACCACTCTGGTCTGTCAATTCACACAACCCCTAAACACACACAGGCTCTCTGAACTAACAAGGCCTGGCCGTCCAGGCTTTCTCCACCACACAGCCTACAAGGGTTAATGGATCATCACCTTCTGCCAATAACACTAGCTAGGTCAGACAAACTAGAACCACTATCTTAGCCAGACAAGAAAAAACAGTCAGATTTATAACTTTGATGCTGTTGTGTTAATAGCAGAGTGGAGTTTTAATTTCGAACATGTAGATGGGTGTGTTAAGCACATTCTTAGGTGTACAACATATCCATATACATGTACAGCAGAAAAGGTCTGAGAAATGAGTCATTTACATTCCTTATTCACATGAAAGGAAAGTTTTTCCTCACTATACAACAATGCTGGCTGGAGTCTGGTTCCACGATCACATTTCTAACTAATCCCCTGGTAAATGAACTACCACAATACAGAAATATACCAACAGTTACCCAAAACGAAATGTCAAAGAGTGCACAGCCTTAATTATCTGCGTGCTTAAGGCCAGTAAGAACACACGCAAAATGGACACAGTAGTACCTGTCTGATACAAGATAATGAGACACATTAGTTCACTGATTTACTATCTACATAAAGTTGAAACCCTTCATGTATTACAGTAGATACTACATATGTGTTTGTTCCAGCAGCTATCCTGGAGATACACAAATGTATGGAGAAGTAGATAAATACACCATACAAGTAGCTGACATACAGCATCATATGGGAACCCATATGCTTGAAGCCAACAGTCAAAAGCTTTCTGATAAATCAAACCAGAAGCATGCCAATAACATGTACTTCTCAAAACTGTAATTCAAAATGGTTGCAGTAGAAAAAAAAAATATCTGGGGTTGAGTAGAAATGAAGAGACAATAACAGACCATGTCTCATTCACTTAAAACATACATACATCAGTTTGTACTTACATAAAGTACCCATGCAGTGTGTATACAGAAATATCTGCCAGTTTTATCAAAAATGGCAAAGAGATATACATTTTAATGCTACATGTATGCTTGAGACAAATCTTTATGGTATATAAACCTAATGTGTTAACGTAAGAAGGTCAGTTTAATGCATTCTTGGCAATTCCCTCATTTTCACTAATGTGCATGGCACTTTTCCAGAGTTGTCTCCCTTAATCCAGCCCATGCACACCTGAAAGCCAAACTTGCTGAAGGTCTCATGCGTTAACACTCAATGTAAATATTTTGGGCTAATTGATTTGATCTATTTGATGGATATTACACATTTCACATTACAAGTATAGTTGGAAGGCATTCAAATGCATCACAATGTGAAGGTACACAAAGCTTCGTGATAACTGATGGAACAACAACAGAACATCCCTCTGATGTAATGCAAAACCTGGGCTCAAAAAGTGTACTAAAGCAACTAATAAGTGTATTTAATGTGCCAGCTACACAAATGTACGTGCCCAAAAAAAAAAAAAAAAAATTTACATGTTTTCTTTCTTCCTTCCAGCAATGTTACCTGTATATGCATTTAATGGGTGAACTGTGGAATGGGCATGATACAGTTTAAGGTAGTACTGATTTTACTTCAGAACAAGATGCCAGACGGCAGTACAAAGCCCTGTGGCAATCATTTCAAGGCCAGCCAGCAAAACGGGTTCTGCATGACACGCCCCACCGCTTCATATACAATGTATATAGGTGTACGTATGCATGTACATGTATGAAAACGTCATTTCATGACCAATACTTACTGAGTAGCATAAGATAAAAAATGCTCAATGCAATCTATACATACAGATTTACAGTATCTGCCAGACAATTTTTAAATCTATGGTATACACAAACATGTAAGGCTACATTTTGTAAGACAGAGGAACACCAGAATGGTTGGATAACTGCCTATCTGAGCAAACACATAATGTACATGTACTCACAGCTAATATGAATGTTAGTGAACTCCATGTTCAAAAATATTTCAGCTTTATGGTGGCAGTCAGTTTCACAGGTGGATTAGGGTGTGAAACACCTTTGGAAAATTACTTATAAACTCTCTCTCACATGTAACGTACAGATATGATTGGCATACAATGCAGTATGAATATGAAGAGAGCTGTTTCATCTCTATAACCAGTGACGTTTCCAACTGTTACATTAAGGGCCAGCATTTCTTCAGCAAACATATTTGGCCAAGAACAAACTGAAAAATTCTTTAGGAAACATATACTGCCAATTAGCAGAGGCAACAACAGCTGTAAGCTTTGAGACGAGGGCTGGGAAAGGCTATACAGTAGTACATGTAGCTCCCGGTCAGGCAGATCAAGGGAGACAACTTTGTAAGACCAAATCCAAAAAGGGTGCAACAACAATCCAGGTGTTTTATTTTTGCCCGTTAAGGCGAGGATTTTTTTTTTCAAGACATTTTCTCCCCAAATCCCAAAGTTTAATTTTCCATGATATCAAAACTGAACATTTTTTACTGGTTACCATAGATGTACCTTCAATATTCATGGCCGAATTTCTGTTGACAGAGTACAAGCACACAGTCAGTACAAAAGCATTGTTTCAGCTGGCTAGAAAATGAACCACATAGATGCTACACGACACTTACAGTGAAATTTATCTTATAACCAGAAGAAAAAGCTGTACATCTTCTGTCTTTCATTGCTAGATGTACACACGTAGTTAGAAGGTAAAATTTCTCTGGAGAATAAACCCACTGAAAGTGCGGCAATTTGTTTGCTCATATGAAAGAATTTTTCTGAATGATTATGAAGTTGAAAGCTCTAATGCCATGTAGGCAGAAACTACATGCACTCAATAGCTGGAAATGTAGTACTATTAACATGTTTGCAAATTGAAACAGCTTTAAAATAATACTCCTAGGTGACTATACTGCTGGGGTTCAGAAAGCCATGTGATCTAAATCATGTAAAAAAAAAAAAAAACAAAACCAAGGATTTATGTGAAACTCTCAGTGGAGTACAAAGAATGTTGGTTAGGTGGTTTCAGCCAACAGGCAGTCAATATTCTTCGGCCTGACCAATTTGCTTGATACCACAACATGTTTTCTTACAAGACAGTACTGACGTCATGATCAGGCAATCATATCCTTGATCAATGAACAAATGTATTCGAATTCAGCTCTTGACAGTTCAGTTGCAGGTTTTTCAGGTACCAGACAGAGATCAATGGTTTCCTCCACCCATACACATGACCACAGTCAAATGAGTGAAAAACTCTTGAACACAATATTAAACACCAATCAAATAAATTAACAAATGTAAATTTATTTATTTATTTTATTGGTGTTTAACACCATACTGATTTATACAACTGTGGCCAGCACTATGGTGGGAGCCCAGGGGGAACCCACTACCAACCATAAGTTGCTGACACATCTCCCCACGTATGACCACAGAGGAAGCCAGCTTGAGACAGTCTTGAGCTCACAGCGATCAACGAATGGACATTTACATGTACTGCACCATATGAAGACCAAATATTGACCACACCACCAACAATGCATAATCAGAGCTCATTTTTCCATGGCAACCCAGGAATCCAATTCAAAAACTCCCATCACTCAAGGTTACTGGAATGTATATGGACGAAAAGAAACACTAACAACAGCCTTTGATACAGCTTACATTTGAGAAAAGGGATTAGGGAACAATCTGAAACACTGGATGTTACATGTACAACTGAATTCACACTGATTCCTGTAAATATATGTGAATCACTTTACAACCTGGAAAAAATTTCACAAAAAATGAGCCCTGCGTCATGAAACTTTACCTCTGAAACCTGTCCAACTGATCAGGGTCGGATTGAGGGGACGTCATACATGCAGTCTCCGTAATGCAAACCTGTACTATTCTGGCCGTTTCATTACTTTCCTATCAGGCACAAGTGTATGTTTGTATATATTTGATTATTTTGCATAAATAAAACTCTGCGATGGGGCCTGGTAGCACAATGCCAAAATTTACAGCTGACGTTCAGTTCCCCTGGTTATACATCAATGAGCTCATGTTATGCTTTAACACTGTCTCCTATACTGCTCTGAATTATTGAGGAAATGACAACGCAAACGCACTCATGCACAAACAAAAATGCCAAAGGCTGTTTTTAAATAAACCTGCTTCATAGTTAAATACTTAGTGCAAACTGGCACATACGCAAGGCTAAAGCTGAGAGCTGTCAATCACAGGCGGTCAAAAAATAATCAAGAATTATGGGAACCACCATTTGAGGCCTTTCATTTTTATTCAATGATAACTACAAAATGGCCCTGAACAAAAATGCACACCGAAATCTGACAATGCAAACTTAACATTCCAGAGAATAACTCTCCTTTTTGCAGATGTAAATGTATGACATAGTACAAAATAAATAAGACAAGACATAAAACACCTATCAACTGTAATGGATACAGGATTTACTCTGTGGGATTTGAACTCGGGATTTCTGCAGCTAAGCCCAGCGGCCTACCAACTGAGCTAAAGGCAAATTCCCACTACCTACTGCTAGTATAAGCACCGGAATGCTCCTCCCATTACACTCCTCCCCACTTAGATCCTTCCCCCTTCCCAAGACACATAGGTTCAGGGGTCCAGAGCCCCATGTCACCATTCTGTCCACATCCTCATCACCACTCTGTCCACACTCTCATCACCATTCTGTCCACCCAGCTTCTTGGAACTTCTCCTGTTCACTGTACCAATGTAATGGGTAGAGGAATTACTCTGAGAGATTTGAACTCGTGATTTCTGCAGCCAAAGTCCAGCGCTCTACCGAGCTAAAGGGCAATTCCCACTAGCCCCATGTACTGCTGGTATAAGCACTGGAATGCTGCTCTCGGTATTAATCGCACTAAAATGTTTCTGCCAAAACATTATGTGTACATGAATTAAAAAGGAGTTTTAAGCTTTTGCAGTAAAAGCAGTCCTAACATCCAACAGAAATACATGTAGGAGGGATTAAACTTTGGAGGGTGATAAATAATGTCAATAAAACTATATATACATGTATAATCAAATGACAAGTGCCAGAAAATGTAATACCAGTAATTAAATTGCAGTTTTGCGCCATACTTAAGAATACTTCACTTAGTGGATGACGGAAAGCATTATAGTGGGAGGGAACTGTGTAAATATCTGTAATCATGTACAATGTTCATGTTATATCCATGTGGTGAATCAGAATATCTACTAATTCCTTATATGCAGAACAAACTATACCATCAGCTAACTGATAAATATGTGGGCACTCTGCAGTGATAAACAACCTCTTGCACAGTGCATGTACAACCATTTGGTTTTAACAAGGACAACCACATCTGTACAGATTAACCACTCATCCAGTGTGGTTCCTCTCAAATCCATATAAGCAGAACTGTACAGGTATTGCAAAGTGGTTAACAGGGCCGGCAAGTCCAGCGGCCTGTTTGTCTTCTGGACTTTATTGACATGGTCAGTTTTTCATCTTCCAAAATAGGAAGCCATCCATACCAACACAGACCGACCGCCGCCTTTTGGGCATTTTTTCACGTTGACATATTGCAATGTGTCAACTGGCCCAGCCATGCCGTGTGGTGGAGTAGTGACCTTGTCACGGGCCTAGTGAGAGCTGTGAGAAGTCCACCTAGGGCAGTCCGAATGTTAAAAATGGCCACTGCAGCCTGCTCACATCCATACAAACACCCTATGGCTACACCACCTCGCGCCCCCCCCCCACCCCTCACACACACAGATCTGCTGCCTGCACCAGCTTGTCTGTACACATCTTCACCCACAACATAATCTCTTATCTCAGAGACCAGCACAAATCCTAATCTCTTACACAATCCCTCATCTTACAAACTGTAAAATTACATCTTGGCTCCCACAGAGAACAGACTACATGTGCATGTATCTAGCTGGCAAAATCACAGGGTATACCCCTGGCCAGCACACAAATGCACATATGTATATGCAAGGATTCCAGGAAATTATAATAGTGTTAATTATCAAGAAGAGTACCATTTTCCAATCCCTGTAAGACATCAGATTACAACATTATAAAATGAGAAATCTGAATGCAAACCACACTCATTTACGACATGAAGCAGTTGGAAGAGAATGTCTGACATACATGTAGGTTTGACAGAGACAGAAAAAAGCCCTAAAGACAATCAGCCCGGCGGACAAAAACCCTGCTTGACAAAAGCCTTTTAGATCAGTGTTACTAGTTTATGGAAAATGATATAACCTACCTGTTGGAAAAATGTTCTCCTTAAGTGACAGTTCAGATTTTAATTATAGTGAACTTTACTCAGGGAAATGTTATTTTGTGGTTTGTGGGTGGAAAAAGTTTGACTACTGTGTACTTGGTGAACATAATTCTTACTTATGGAAGATGTCATTTCATATCATGCTTAAGGTACATAAAGGTGCTTGCATGAAGTCGAGCTTGACATTTACATGTAAAACACATTATTAACAACATGATGATGTGCTTTTAGATCATATTTATTTATTTATTTGATTGGTGTTTTACGCCGTACTCAAGAATATTTCACTTACATGACAGCGGCCAGCAGTATGCTGAAAGGAAACTGGGCATAGCCAGGGGGATACCCATGACCGTCCGCATGTTACTGGCAGACCTTCCCACGTACGGCCCTTTTAGATTATAAAGTTCATAAATGGTGATGTAATATGAGTTGTTCTAAGACCATGCAATTCAACAGTTTTCCAAGACAATCTGGAGACGAAAATAATATTTCCTGAAAGAAGTACTGCATTATCTCTCAAGGATGGGCCTACAAACCACTGTTCTAGTTGGTCTAATAAGTGCAAATAAGGCAAAAGAGTTACTGTTTCACAGTTTGCATTATAATCTTTGTACATTTTGTTATTTAATAAATACTACATTTTGTAGAAAAGACTGGATGTGTCTGGATATATGCTATGAGTTAAATCAGATGGCGAGGATTTCGTCCAGCAAGGATATTATGGAGGTTATGTCTGGTGTGGTTTTTGTCCTGCATTCAGATTTGGAGGACCCTCAGGCACACATAAAAGAATTCCTCGTAGCTCCATCCCACTACACACCCATGAGGACATGTCTCAGTGAGCTGTCAAACTTTCTCTCTTAACTTACGATAATAATCATGGTATACACTATGACTCTGTTTAATCACAGGTGATTGCTTTATCAAACTTCTTTAATCTTAACAATTTTTACACGACAGTGTTTTGCAATAATTACACATACATGTGTAAGCTGTTGCACAAAAGATCTACTTTTCACCCACATCTCAAAACACTGAATTTTGAGCAAATCATCTTTCCCTGCTTATCCGGAATAACTGTGGGTTACTGTACAAACGGCAGTAGCTTAGCATGTACATGTACACATGCAGAGTAGGAAGTAGTGCAGGAAACCATGTGGTGCCTGCAGGTCTTAGTCCAAGTGCTCCACCAGTTACAGCACAGGTCAGTGTGAACAATGCTCTGGGAACTTCACACCACATAACCACTAGGTGTCTACACTACATGTACATCTACATTAGGCCATCACTGAATGTTTGTTGTTGGTTACCCGACTCTCCAAAAAAGGACCCTGCGTTAGTTTTTTATGGGGCTATAGAAGGAATTTCTTTTTTCATTTTTCTCTCCATGTTAATTTCTTTAAAATAAAAAACTATTTTCCCACCAACCTACCCTATTTTTTGAGATACGGTTGTGTTGCACACAACAAAGAATTATTTAAGGATGGCTTCACATCACTCCAACTGCTATTTCATATACTTACTACATGTAGTATTTAACTTCACTGAAGAGTGTCACCACGACATGGGTGAAACATTGCCGATGTGGCATTTAGCCATAATCAGTCATTCATTGAAGAATGAAGGCTATACAAGTTGGGTACAATTACTTTTTAAAGACATATATGCTATTAATGTGAAGTAAGGAAGTACACATATACTGAGCTACATGTACATCTTACCAACTACATCCGCAAACACCTTTTCATCTGTTTCCCTGAAGTCCAGCCAGATGTGTTTAATCTGGTTGAGTGGCTAGTGACATTGCTGACTGGCACTTGGTGACCAGGGATGCCTTTGGTTTAAGCCAGTTGGTCATACATGTAACACAATTCATGATCAGCCTATGAAAACAATGCTTGCAGTCTCTGTCCCAATTCAGATCAATTGAGGACAGAGATTTCTAAGATCAAAATTCCTCCAATGACTTGATTTCAGATTAGAATGAAAGCCTAGAGTAGACAGTTTTGAGTGAGTGAGTGCTTGGGGTTTTACGTCATACTTAACACTGTTTTAGTCACATGCTGCCACCAACGGAACATCATGTCGAACACCCCACCCAGTCACATTATACTGAGACCAGGCTGACCATTTCTATTTCCTACCTTTAACCTCTCAAGGCTGAGCGCAAAGCGAGGCAGCACCAAGTTAGACATTTTTGAAGATAGTCAAGTAAAATATAAATTTTTACCAGGTATACAAATGAACACGTACATGCAGCCATACCAATATACTCTAAATCCTCAACAAATTCAACCAGTAAAATACAACATTAGATGCAATGAGAAAACATAATTCATAACATTTTGATGACTAAACTGTACTGCTCAGATAGGGGCAAATGTGGCTTTACAGAAATTATAAAATAACCAGTTCAGATGAGATAACATTCCCCTAGTGTGCCAAAACATGCACTAAGTCTGTGGTTGTATTTCTTCCGGAGTTAAGGGAAAACCTGACACGGATTAAATATTCTCAAAATGAGAATAACAGATTCAAGGAGTGAAGACAAAGAATACAATGAAGTTAACATATTTAAACATAATTTGACGATGTATACATTTTTATCTGACAGATGCCATCTGGATGTAATTTTAGAATAAATCCAGTTTACAAGAAAACCTGACCCCGGAAAAGTGGAATCAAGACAAAACACACAAATGGCTGCATATGAACATGTACGTACAAGTAAGAATAAATTGGTTACAATAACATATATACATGTAAAACTGAAGAACATTCAACATGGTTAGTTTCTTCAAGTCACATTAAAGCTTTGCTGACAGTATTTAATGACGATCAGCAAACATTATATTTCGTACATGTATATACACAATAAATTAGCTCAATTATTAACCTACTGAACCCCAAAGTGTAAACAGAAGCTTGTGGTCAAAGGCATTTGAAAGAGCATTACAATGCAACTCCATGTGCATACCATAGCCGCCCACTGTACACCTCACATCCCCGGTCAAACTGTTGTTGTTCCCCCAGAAAGCCAACAAAAATTGTTTGACGAAGAAAGCATGTACAGGAGACCCACCAATAACAGAATGTGGGTCAACAGGTAATTCCTTATTCCAGTGGATCAATGAGAATATGCAAGTTGAGCAACATGAGAGTCCCTCTACAAAACTGTCAACTAATCTGTTAAGCAACCCAAAATAGTAATGATGGAACAGACCTCATCTGTTAATCATCAAAGATTATAAAGTTATGGTAGAGTCCCTAGAGGAAGTTAATCTGATGTTTAAAGTGTTCAAATTACTACTATAACACTTTCTACTGTGTTTTACAAAAGTAACACTTCCGAGTATTTTTCATGACAATTTTGAATAAAGTTCTTATACTTGTGATTTCTATTTAAAACTCTTCTAATTAGCATAATTAACCCTTACAAAGACTGTACAGAAGCTAATGAAATCTATTTGGCTAAGAAAAAGGGTTTTCATTATGAAACTGTTTTTTACAATAAGAAAAAAAAAAGACATTTCAAAATGATCACCAAATACTTTATTGACTGCATTAATCAAAAATTGTTTTCAAGTCTGTATTCAAGTAGTGGGTGTAGAAAGTACATGTACTCTTGCTATGTCATATGCAGATCAACATAATTATATGCACAGTGGACTAGGGCTAAGTATCTGCTTATTGGTTTAGAGTTGTTAGCCAGACCTGATGGTGTGCTGCTTCAGCCAAGGACCCTGTGTGCCATAAACCAGCTGGAAATTCTATCACCAGGCATTTCATACAAATTGGGATGAGGGCAAAGTTTGTACTACAGCTCACAAATCTGCTCAACTAACTTTGCCAAGCTGACAGGGGCCTTTGTTCAACTGGAACTGTCCAGCCACAGGGATCAAGGTCAGACAGTGGATGTGTAATTCCTGGCATTGTTCTAGCTCAGCCTTCAAAGAGACTGTGTGATGAAGTGCCTGAGAAGACTTAAGAACTGCCTGTAACAGTCAATGCCGCTATACACATTGTACAATGTAAGCTTCATGTATGACTACAGAAGTCAACAGCCTACATTTATATATTTGGCAAGAAATTGGCATTTGGTTCTATCCTGTCTAGGCAATCAAGTTTGGCACTCAAAGCATTGTACTCCAAATCCACAAAAGTGACTGAATTTATGTTCTAGAATTTATAAACATTTACATAAGTATAAGAATATTAACCCCCCAAGAAAGTAATTAATGTAAATATCAGCTGTAATCTACAAACTGTAAATGGTTCCTTTACTACATGTGTGTAAATGTATGCAAATCAAACATATGAAATCTGAAATCTACAACACCCCTCAATTGTCACAGAATTTTCAGTTTAAGAAATCCAGAGGAAAACAAACAAACAAAAAATAAAACACCACAGGTCTGTTTAACTGGGGGGCAGGTGTAAAAAAACCTGTCTGATCCTGCTTGAATTGAGAAAGTCTGATTAATTTAACTAATGGTCAGAGATATGATCTGATCTGGCAATCTTCCTAAGGACATGGACACAGTCCAGTGCTCACATCAACACTCCACTAGATTTCAATTAAACCCTGACTCAATCAGGCCAGACCTTCCTGAACATTCTAATAATACACTTCTCATATGTGCACTTGGCAATGTCACCTCGCCTGAGACTTCCTGAACATTTAACTGCACTCAAGCATGGCGGAAATAAAATTTAAATGAAGTATACACACCCTTTTCGACGAATCTATCCTGGAGTAACAAAACATGGCTGGTTTATTACCCAACCCCATCATAGATATAAACCTGTACATGCAGGTTCATCTGTGAAGTCTGAATGAAGAGATGATATTAGAACATAACACTTATGAATTACATGTACATGCCCCAATTGTATACATGGCCTTTTGTATGGGATCTATTTTACACTTACGGTACATACACTTTTAAGATTGCACTTGCATGTATATGTACATCTATTCCCTATAGTTCTAAGAACATCTCATTTATTTGACTATGCCTTAATGAAATTTTCACTTTGACATGACATCCCAGTTTTAACAGTTGATGAAACCGGGCTAAGAGAGCAACGCACCACCTGTAAGTTACAGGTCCATGTTTCTTACTTTTGACACACATGACATACATTGAATGTTCATGTATATGTATGTATAATGTTATAGTGAGGGGAGGCAAAGTGTCTCTGATCAACTTCATGTAATACTGCATCAGAGAGCAGCGAGAACCCAGAAACACCCAGAAACAATGGAAGCACGCAATCCACAAAATTCCCCTTCTAAGCCTGCAAGCCAATCACATAAATAAGGCAGCCACAACCCACTCCCAAGTACACGTAGTGCTAAGAATTACATGTCAACATTTACGATTAACACATCCAAATTTATTATTTACACATAACATCAAAATTTTGATACGTAAATACTATACATTTATTTATTACAGATATAGCAGGACTTATGGCATATAGTTACCATGTCTTGATAACATTGAATTCGTTAACCTTTTATCTTCAAATACGTGTATACTTGCAGAATGCCTAAATAATTTCAAACAGGAAGTCACTCTGCACTTGAACTACATTTAACTAACAACCAAGGCAATGAATAGCTTCTGATGTCATGAAACCGAGTCGATGACCGACCTCAAGATTCTTTCTTTTGCTGCAAATGGGAAGCTGAAATTAATGTTTTCACTGCCAGAAGCTCAAACAGAAAATAACAGCCACAGCCTGATCTTGAACTGTGGTGCCAGAAGGGCATTGCACAATTAAAACTGCTTAACAGGAAAAATACACACCTTGAGGGAGCATGCCTATAGATTACAAAGGAGATAGCAAGTCACATTTGTTAGATGCTTCTTTTTTTTTTAACACACAAGTAAACAAAGAACGCTGTAGGATTTCGTTCATATAATTTTAATATCTCTACCCAGTTTCTGTTGTAACCAGAGTGGCTCTTTAAACACAATGTTGGATGAAGGTGATTCCATGAGCAGCCAGGTTCAACAGAAAATGTGTACTGTCATATATAATTACATGTGCCACAGTCTACAGTACTCGGGCAAGTGATTAAACAAACTGTAATTTCTAATTTAGAGTTCCCTCAATATATGCCTGTAAACACATACATGTACATATGATAAGGTAACTAATGATTCCTTGCACATGTATGTCTTGTATACATATCTACCTGTATATACCTGTACAACACACTACACTGTTGGCTTAATATCTGCAGAAAAATAGGTCAGGTTCACAAAGTCGAAAAGACTGATCCCTGCGGATAACTACACGAACTAACTCAGAAAGCAGATCTATCTAATGCTAAATACTTCCACTTCCACTAGATGTTTATTGCCGTTCAACCCAGGGTGTTTTCCTTCCTCTCCTAATCCCTAAGTACAGTGCCCTAAGGCAGAATAACTAGGCAAATCATCAACCAAGATCTAATAAACTATAAACAATATCTTGTTTCATATATTTTTCTTCTACACTGTGCGTGTTTTTTCTTTAATATGACCTAGCTAATCACTGTATATTTAACAGATTAGTATAACTATGTTATGCTGGAAAAACAAAAACAAAAAATATACACCCATTAACTATGCCATACTCTATGTAAGTTTCAAAGCAGAAAAACTGATATAATATAAATTATCATCATTGTTTGAGAATTAATGTATACTGGGCATGTTAACTCTTAAAAAATCAAGTTAACCTTTATGCGCTGGCTAAAGGATATCTCTCTTGGACTATTAGTTTACTAGAATCCTCAAATTATTCATCATTCTTCTTTGTACAGGTAGGTGTACATATATCCTGACAAAAGCTAATGAAACACATTATTATTTATACATCAGTGAAATCCCAGTATTTCCTTCACTGATAAAAGTGATATTTTCACTAGCTAGATATCACTTTTGTTTTTACATTTTGATATTACACTCCTGGTGACCTTGATACATGATCCAGATGGGCTCACTGGGATGACCTCATAACAGAAGTCTAGTCAACTGCTATATTCTGATGTCATACAAGAAGACACATCATACTAGATGTCATGTATACCGATGCAACGTCACACTACTGACAGGTCTTTGAAGGCCTGTAGCTAAAACATTGCTTAAAACTTCTTTAAATACACAAATTCATCACACTGTTAGGGTGCTTAGCGTCTCTAGGGTTATCATTTCCAGCTCTCACTCTAACAATACCTATGGTACTTAACCCTCATTGTATAACATCTTCTATTTATTAATAAACTAACACCTGCACATGTACATATACTTGTAACTGAACAACTGAACACTTGCGCATCCATACAAACACCATGAAAACCAGAGTATCTTCACGTATCATATGCATGACACAAGATTAAAAAGACAAAGATCAGGACAGGCCATCAAGTAAAAAGAAAAATATTTGTACACCAAGATGACGAGAATATCTAAATACCACCAGTGTGTAAATAATGTCAACAAACACAACTATCAGGATTATAACTTAAACACACCACTTTAAGAACATTCACATCAGATATAACCACGTATACTGCCCTTCAGTGTTTGTAAAGGTGGAAGTTTATGTAGTGCTATGTAACAATTTTTTTTTCTTCATATTAACTGAAGAAAGAATTAATAATGACTGCCCTGAAGCCTTCTCGAGAGATACATACACATGTACATGTAGGTGAGTCTACAGAAAGCACACTTTAGGCTGTACTTTCGTCACGGTATTATCATTACAAGCTTCTTATCATGCAGACAAATCCATCTCTACACAAATACAAATCTGTAACAAACACATGTACATGTATATAAAGAGAAGCAAACTACTACAAATTGATGCACGTGATGGAAGTGCTTTGTACAAATCTCTGCAGCCAAACCTGTGAGTGCTGCATTCAAGTATTTTTCCCATTTTTACACGAACCCATAGCTGAGATTTACTATAGTCTTACTTCAGCTGGCTCCTTCAGACTGTGTGTGCATAGACCAACTGAAACTGGAAAAAAGACAAATGTACTCACAGGCCAAGTCCCTGAGCCTCAGAAATGTACTGCTCCAGTTTCTGTATCTCCAAGGCATCGTTGTCAATTCCTAGATCAGTACCTGAAGAAAAACAAGCAAATTTTACTTACTTATTTATCTGACTGATGAAAGAACTTGGACTTCAGAAAGTTTTCTCTTTTAAGAAATATTTTCTCTTATATGGGTGCACAAAGCCATAGTGGCTGGAATTAAACCGCCATGGTTCTCTGGGTGAAATGTTCTGCCATTATTAAAATCAACTGCATATATATGTGGGTTTCACATTTTGTCACAAAGTTTTGTAGCAGCACTTCATTGTAGTACACATATTATCACAACTTACATATAGCAATACTACCTCAGATCATTGGATACATTCAATATGTGTATAAGTGTTAAACAATATATTGTTATTGAAACAAACATATCTTATTTTGTATTGCATGTAACATTCGCAAAACCAACTGATGCAAAGAATCTTACAGAAGATTTTTATTTAATGACATTCCATTCAGTAATGGAATTAATTTATGTCTTATCTAAGATTTCCAATGCATTTTGCTTTTAAAGAAGTACAACAAGTACATGATTGTATGTTCATTCTTGTACGTGATGAAAATTATGCAAAGCCACTAAAGCATGTAGTAACAAATCTTTAAAATGAAGCTGCCACTGATACAGTGTGATCTTACAAGTGTGAGGGACACAATCACGCTCCTTCATTCATCAACAGGTACATGTAATTGTCAAGTTTACAGCTTTGTCATCTGCCTACAATCTCTTTATCTGACAGATACATGCAGTTACATAGATGCATAAATGTTTGCCATTTACAATATGTTCAATATATATATACTGTAAACATAAATTTTATATGGCAATATGTAAAATTCAGTCAATTTACTTTATTCAAGGTGAATTAATTTATTTTTAATTTGATATTTTCCTGTATTACTAATGAATTCTAAATTAAATTAACTTGACACAACCAGATAGTATATTCAGGCTACCAGTGCATTAAGATGCTGACGCAGCCTGCATGGCCTCCAAGGAGCTTGTATACATTTACCACACTGTGTGTTATAAAAGCATTTTAAATTTATCAGGCACATGTATTTTCCCATCCAAGAATATTACACTCAAAAAACTAAGTAGCTTAGTCGGTTAGCGTGCTAACGCAGCGCCATGACCCAGAAGCCCCCCACCAATGCGGTCTCTGTGAGTTCAAGACCAGCTCATGCTGGCTTCCTCTCTGGCCATACGTGAGAAGGTCTGCCAGCAACCTATGCAAGGTCATGGGTTTCCTCCCACCATAATGCTGGCTGCCATCATATAAGTGAAATATTCTTGAGTGCCAATCAAATAAATAAATAAATACACTTAGATAACAGCTGATCATTCGAAATTATGGATGGTGGAAACCCAGCAGCACTTTCAGGTATTATACAAATCTCCTGACTGAAAGCCTCAGCCCAAGTCTATGTATATGACCTCACCGGTCAAGGGCTAATTGGCTGCAGCAAGACTTACACATTAGCCAAAAGAGCAAGCTGAGGCCCTTATTCTGAAATGTGTACATCTGATTTTTATTTGATTGGAGCGCACTGACCTCATGGCCATTGTATACATGCATTCGTAAGTTTCAAGTAGAAGAGCCATATATCCATACCAGGGATACATGTAGTCAACTGCTATTTTGATTCTTAGGGTAATGACACTACTGTTTTTTCATGTATTTTTTCTTCTCTAAACTGTTCAGGCTATTGCAGTCTGGATCAATGCTTGCACAACCCTTTTGAACATTTTAATTACCTGTGTTTTTATGAGCCACACTGCACAGAGCCATAAATTGGAGAGAATTTTATAGGAAATCTCTAGCGTACTATTGATCACCAGCAGTCCATGGTAGAGATTGTGAAAGTTAACACTATCTAGGAGTGGATCGGTGGGAAGAAAAGCAAGGCACCCTCCATGATTTCCTACACAGCCAAGAACAGAAGCCCAGGCGACTGTTTGTGGAGGCAAAGCAGTTAACGGCCCGAGCTTTCTCGTCCGATATGCACCCGCTCTGCACCAGGGAAATAAACAGCATGAATCAAGAACGCTGTCGTTATTGAATCAAACTGTGAATCAATTCCATAAAATCACTAATTGTCAGACTCACTGTTTAGCTAAGGGCAAATATTGGCTTCCTGTTATAAATTCAGGCAAAATTTGAACAGGACACACAGTTGCTACAAAAAGCAGGTCAGCTTAAGCCAGTTTGAAGAAAAGTCTCCAGCTGTACATCTGCACCCAGAGCTTTTCCCCTTAACACTCCTTTAATTTATTGTGCAATCAATGACAAGGCACAAACACAATAAAACAATTCGCGTTAGAATACGGGGCAATAATACTGTCAACGATAAGACTGTTGTGACAATCCCTTGAACTGACTTCATACACCTTCATAGTTTTTTGGGTCTCGGAGAGTTTATATGCATACATACGAACATACTACAAAAATGCATACTGTTTCAGACACTGTAAAACAAATATGTAAAGTAAAGTTGCACGGTGATGTTTGTTGTTATTAGAAAAAAATACACCTGATGACTCAATACTACAGAGACAATGTCAATGTGAAACAGTTACCTGCATAAAGTGCTACAAGCTTTCCTGATGTACATGTAGTCATGAATCAGCTGAGCACAAAGAAGCTTGTTATCTTTCTTTAAACCACTGATGTCTGTGTTTTGTACATATCTACCTTGTTTTCTTCCTATTTCTCTTCACTACATGTGGATTGTGCAATAAAGATATTTTATCATAATATCTACAGCACCTACATGTAACTGTCCTCAGTGACCTAACATACCTATAGACCTTTATATTCTTTAATATCTCTGTGACGTGATCACATCACAACACACAGCTTTCTAGATGCAACATTACAACAGGGTGACCATGTTGTTTCTTTACAGCACAGTAGGCCAATTTTAACAAGAGACGGAATACAGAATATAGTAAACTAATTAAACAGGATTAGACTAATCTTCGGAATTATGCCCTTCAAAGGGCTTTGGTATCAGTCACTGAAAATAATGACATTATGACTAGTCAAAGAATTTCTATATATTTTAAATGTACCTATGTCACAACAGTACCTGAATAGTTAACTATGAGATCGGTATGTAACATTCAATGCAATCTGCCAAGTGTCTGAGAGTGATGATATTACAGACTATTCTTCAGAGATTAAGAGGATTAACTTGGGCTGTCTCTCTACTGTACATGATCAGACTCACAGTAACTTGCATTCATCAAGACAACCAGACAATTACCCCTGGTTACGAAAACTTTGCATTGTTAGATATTATCCATAAGCAGTGCTTTCTGCTAGAGGGACAGGTGAGGATTGGGCTGAAGAAATGAATAGTAAGGACCTCTGAGTCCACATCACTCTCCATCTTACAGTTATAATAAACCAACTGTTGTTGACTACACAAGGCTTGGAGTGTTTGTATTGTTCCGTTATCATAACCAACATAACGGACAATGGCTGGAAAACTTAACTATTGATCATCCCTGTCAGAAATACATAAATAGCCGTATCCCTGGTGATAATATTTTGCCAGTGGTTTAGAAACTCAGATACTGTTAAAAGATAAGCACCAGCCATACAATTTGCACAGACATCACTCTGTCGTCATGATGACATAACTCAAAAACTGAGAATTACTTTTACTTGGCACAAAATGAAAAGTAACGTCATGATAGAGACAGGGTGGCCTGACATTGGTCATTTTGCTATTTTGACAAACATATAAAATTCACATCCTTTTTTAAGACAGACGACTTGTGTTTATCATGTTTTTATCTTGTTATGGGTTCCAGAAGCTTAGGTAGATGCCCGACATTGTTTTTCTCATGTTTACACCTATTTTTTCCCAGAATATATACCACTACATAGCTAGGGGTTTCAGTGTATGGCAGATACATGTAGGTAAGTAAAAGTTATGCCTGGAGAGCGCCAGGTGTGCTCACCAAATTAGATAACAAAATCACAATAAAATTTGCCAAAAATTCAATACAAAGAAGATATATGTATATACTGCTATAATTTCTTCAGCGCATTAAAGCAAGATATATTCTAAGGCCAATAGGCTAAAAATGTTTGTCTGGGACACATATAACATTACATCATACAACTACAAAGCTCCTTCACCACTGAACAAAACATAAAACAATCTAACATGACAAGTCCTTGAGCAGCCCCAGAAGATATGTTAAAAATGAATTTTGCTTATTAGGTATTTATGCAGCAATGAAATTGCAACTGTCAAATTAAAAATTAAGGTATTTAAATGGGAAAACATTACTTCACACCATAAAGCTTATAAATACATGTTGACTTGATACAGACATTTTAACTAACCAGAGGCGACATTGCCAAAACCAGAAGTGGTTGTACCTAGAGATCCTAGAGACAAGGGAGCAACACCATTACATATCCTAAGGCAAAGGAGACACAACTTATGCAACCATGAGGAGGATCTAAACTGGAAATGATGCTGTATTCTTTACAACTGATAACAGAGATATGGGAGTAATAGCATTCAATATGTTAATGCACGGACATGAATCATATTTAACCAAAAGCAATGCCATCAAACAGGTCAAATTCAGAAATGGTGATATATCATATGGTCCTACGGAACTGACTGATACATTGTACAACAGCTGAATAATCGTTGGAATCATGGCATCACTACAAGTACATGTAGTTATACTTTTTAGTATCAATTTGAAAAGGGTGGATAATAAATAAGTGATTGGTCTGTACAGCTCTGTATGGATTCATCCTATAAAGCTTGTCAATTCCAGTAGCTACAGGACTTTTCTTTAGATAGCCAGAAAAACCAAAAAACCTGTAGTATTTTCTACTGTGATCTAGCAATAAGACAAGTGTTACAATGTCACAAAGCCTTGTACATGCAAATGTCCACAACATTTTGTCTTCATAGTTCCAAGATCGCTGACTGTACTTTGATCGCTTGCTGAAATGATGGGAAATTTCTGTTCAGGCTTCTTTCATTTCACAAGAAAGAGGTTTCATTCTAGTTTTATGGCTCATCTATGGCTATATTCATTACATGATTCTGGAACTAACCCCACATACTCCCATATCCTGTTATGTATGTGACTCAATAATAATATCCAGCCAAATGTTTAAGTGATCTTTTAGTTCCACATATCACCACTCATTCAGATGATACTTTGCATTTATACATGCATACCACTATGCACTGGCACTTTATCTTGATGAAACAGAAATTGAAAACACTTCATTTTGGTGGGGGGGGGGGGGAATTTGCTCTAGCAGTCATGATACCAAATTCATTTTTGGATACCGGTTTTCTATCTACTGGACAATGAATGTGGTAAAATTAAATATTCACAACTATTAAATGAAAAAACATCATTAAAGTTAAAAACACAGCTTACTCGATTACACTGAAGGTTAGGAAAACATCTATTCTGCTTTATAATTTCATGGTAAAATAGTCAACTCAAGTTGCGAAGTGACACTGGTGGGTGTGACAACGATGACAAAATATGTGACAGTACTTGGATCTACATGTATTATCAATGTAGGCCTACATGTCTGCATACATATCCTCGTGAAGAAAACAACTTGGAAGATTGGGCAAACTGTTTTAGTCAGACACAGCAGTGCCGGTTAACTCCGACTTCATACAAGTAGTAAAACTTTTTTTTCCATTTTTTTTTTCTTCTTATTTTAACTTTTTTAAAAATCTTATCCAATTAAAATTCCGTGTACGGTGGCCATCTTGGCGTAGGATCGTCTGTACTGACCGAGTGGGGCGGAACGAAAAGAGGGCAAGTTCAAGAAAAAGTCACCAATTACCAGTCCTAACACTTATACTCACTGAACACGTCGTGCAGAACTTGACCATCGCTAGTGACATCCATTTGTGTCGTTAAATCAAGAAATCGGCTAGTATCATAACTCCATTAACACATGTAAGAAGCGTAGTTTTTCACTTGTACCGCACTTGTACACAAACTCCACGAGCTACCTTCGGCCTTGTGATGTCATGTCATGTGACACAGACGGCGGCTCCTTTTACCTCCCGCTGATTTCGGTCACCGCAGGAGTCTCAGCTCGTTTACGGCGTGAAACTGAAAGTACTTGATGATTGAATAAAACTGCTACTTATTCTCTTTTCGTGAGAGTATTGGAATATTTTAGAGTAGGCTTTTGTTGTGACTGAAGGACATAACTGAAGAACAGAGTTTATACAAGGCATTTGATAGCGTTTCTTTCATGTGGGTGCAATTCATTTGACACGATTACAGAAGGGTGTCAAAAATAGCATGCAGTCGTTAAGTCCGATTACCGTCACCTTTCCAATCACTATATTGATGTGAACAATGGCCATCAGCTCCCAGCTCACTCGCTCCTGGACTGGCAATGTCTGTACTAACCCATTCATTCAGATTTTCTCTGTCATGTCGGTCCGTTAGATGTAGGATATAAGTTGGATACAAAGCCACTATACAGCCTGTATTTTCGCCAATTTAAATCTTTTTTAGGCTATATACTTATACATATGTATGTAGTTAAATTCAGTGATTTACTGTGGAAAGGTAGGCTTTCTTATTATTATTTACTTTTTTTTCAAAAATTTATCTCTATCTTTTTATTTATATATTTAATTAAACTTAATTTAGATAAAAAAAAAATGAATGATGGTGTGTTTGATATAGGGCCTATATATGGAACTGGATGTGGCGCAGCATGTGGGGAGGAGGGCTTTCTCTCCGGTCGTATGTGGGAAGGTATGCCAGTAACCTTCGGATAGTCGTTGGTTTTTCCCCACCACATAATGCTGGCCGCAAATGAATTAAATAAATCAATCAAAGCTTGGGAGGAGGGGGCTTCTATTAGTCTTTTATGCTCCATATGTAGACTGGGACACAGATATAGTTTTCTGAGAATTTCCGAGACCACTCTGGAATTGGGATCACTTTCAAATGATATCCAATAGTTTCTAGTCAGTAGAAAGAAGATATAGGCCTATGTAATTAGTTTTATGTTGAAACGTATGTTTGATATTAATTATACCTTGCAAGTTTGAAGGTATTTGAGGTCGCTGGTTCGAAACCCGAAAAGGTCACCCGAAAAATGTCAGCACTCGGTAGATCTAATACACCCCGTGCCTCCCACCAATGCGGTGGCTGTGAGTTCAAGTCCAGCTCATGCTGGCTTCCTGCGGCCGTACGTGGGAAGGTTCACCAACAACTTGCGGATGATCGTGAGTTTCCCTGGGATTCTGCCCCACCACAATGCTCGCCGCCGTCGTATAAGTGAAATATTCTTGAGTATTGGTGCTTTGGGAGGAGCGGGTGCTGGTTCAGAGAAACTGGAATGATTTCTAGACCAAGCATCTCCCACATAAATCATTACCATTTTATATTAATTTATTTGATTGGTGTTTTACGTTCTTCTGAAGAATATTTCACTTATACGATGGCGGGAGATTTTAGGAGTCCGAGGATTTGTTCATCGGGAACCTATGTGAAACGGCGCCAGTTTTCTCTGCTTGAGTCTATTATGCCCACAGAGGCGATGGTATATTCTCTGCATCGTTTCCATAATATGCAGTGCACCAACGCCTGTCTCTGTGCTTGTAATAGTGAAAGTATATAAGTTGCATACATAAGTTGTTAAACGCCACTCAAATAATTAAATAAAAATTAAATTTTACTGTATTCACAAACTCTGTACACTTATGTATTCATCCCCAAAAATATGTATATTTACTTGACAAGAAAAATACATTAAATGATATACTACTGTTTTGCATACCAGGTATTGGTTTTAGATTTTTCACAGCATTCAAAATGTCGCGTCGGTAATAATAAGATCACAGGCTTTTAGATGTCAAATATGTAATCAGTTTCTTTACGCGAACTCTATGGTGTAATGAACTTTTAGGCATACACTTTTCAAACGACGTAAAACGGAAAGTAAAACCTAGAAACCCCGTCAGTCTTAGAAATACTTATAGTACGTTTCTTTCTAACTGTGAGAAAAATGCAATGTATGCACGAAAGAACTGACGTGAAATACATGAGTCTATATTTCATATTGATAATTGTGTCCCAGCTTTAACTACATGCATATAAAGCAAACATTTAATTGTTTATAAAAATTATGAGTACACAACCATATTTATCCTGGCTAACAGAATTATATTATGTTCCGTTATAGAGTAATATACAGACAAAAGAGAGTTCAGTATATATCAAATGACAACCACTAAATGTGATGTTAAACCGCAGCCATACATTCTTTCATTCATTCATGGTGGGAGATGTTTTCATGGCCACATATATTAACCCAAAACACTTATAAGGAGCGTACACCAGGGTTATTCATGCATTAAAATCGAAGCCCTGCATAACGTTGCAGAAATTGTTTAGTGAATCAGTTGTATATTTATATATATCCAAAATATTTGCCAATAAAAGCCTCTTGTATTGCCATCATGGCCGGGGTCATATATTTATTTCGAGCACTTCATGCATGTGTACTGTGAAGGACAACATTTTTATTTGTTTATGCGTTTGTTTGTTTGTTTCTTTTGTGTTTTACTCCTCACTCAAGAATATTTGACTTATACGACGGTGAGAAGCATTTTGGTGGAAACCTGCCGACAGACCTTCGCACGTACGACCTGGGAAGAAGCCAGCATGGGCTTATCTTGAACTCACGGCGGGAAAACAGTATCACGCTGTATAAAACAATACTAAACTAATAACGTTTGAAAGTATCCTCACATTGGCACATTGACATCATGTAACATACATGGATATAGACAGGCCTCTAACAATTTATCACCTGATCAGTTTCAGTGCACATCCTGACATTCTTCTCAGTTAAGCTAGTGCCATTGTCTACGATGTTGGATGAGACAGCCAGTGTGTTATACCATGGGGCATAAAATAGATCCATTGTTATACCAAGTTTTTCTATGTACATGCAAGTATTCTCCAACCTATAAGACTAAAGTGACAGGGTACCTCATAATATATTGCTGAAAAGTTCTCTTCTATTCCTATTCAGACTAGAGGGTATTGAAATTGATAAATGAACATATCCTACAGAACATGTCTCGCTTTGAGTTTACGTCCATCAGGGTTTATACAGACTGGAATTCTCTGTCTATAAAAATTTCTTAAATCTAACAATGATATACAGCCGTTTTGTAAGTATGTGGACGGTGTGTCTGGAATCTCTGGCACTCTGCTTCAATTTGTGTCTAATTCAGCAGATATATATAATTTGAATGATGACTTACAACCTATAGCACGGTACACGATCTGAATACCAGTACTCATATCAACCTATACAGAACATTACCGGGTGCACTTCCGTTATATCAGTGAGAAGTGTTCACTGCTCCTCTTTGCTTGAATCCGCCCTTTATAATTTCTTTTTTCATACAGGTAATTCTTAGATGAGGAACGTTAGTGTTGAACGTTGATTTGAAAACTGGTCAACGCATAATTCCTTTGCAACAGTGTCGGCTGATATATCTATATTTTCGCATTCATAGACAAAAAAAAAGAGATGCGTACCTACCAATTATTGTTTTAGAAATTAAAGTTGCAGTGAAATATATTGTGAATGAAAACCTGTTTTTCAAGTCTAGTCGGCCGTTGAACATGGTGGGATAAATGTAAATCGATAAGCTAGCTGCGGGTATAAATCATGATATAAAACATGACTATGTTCTCTGGGTATTTCCGCTTGAACTGGGACAAACACTGCTTTATTTTTTCTTTTCCTGTTTTTAATCAAAAATTTAAAGTACGAAAAATTATATACAGAAACAAATTTCACATCGGGATGTCATGTACGTAGAAATATTGCACCTCACTTTCAAAACGTCCATGGATCAGTGTTAAATAATATTGAGAGAAAGAGTTGACTGTATATGTCTCCCTGTGAAAGCGTATAGCCCTGTATATATGGTTCATTCTACAATAACTAGGATATTTCAAAGCTACCACTCAGTCAGTTAAGGAAGTAAATGCCGCGATTTTCAAAACACAAAATTCTTTTGATATTGGTGTTGCAACATATAGTCAACTCACAGTTAACTGCGCTGGCCATTGGTGTGAACGGCACCAGAAAGTTGATTCAATGCATCAAGCATGTCAGTGGTGTTACACGCAGACTACCATATGTAGCCAAACACCATTTCGGTTGGCAGTTGCATCGTTTTCCTTTAGGGGAAGGAGAAAGGACTTGTTACAATTAACATATGTCTTACCAATGGATTTGAACAAGGAGTATTTCAGAAAAATGGGAGGAAAAACATTTCTAACGGATACGAATAGTCATCTGGAGCCATCTCCATAAGTACGTGCAAAGCTCACAGATAGAGTCGCAATGAAACCAAAAGTCGCGTCAATGTAATGTCATTAGTGACTAAAAAAGTGAAAATCTGTCTTCAGAAATTTAGCCTTTCATGTGGTTGTAACACCACTGACAAGAATGTCTCACCACTGACACAATGTAACACCAATGACAAGAATTCTCACCACTGACACAATGTAACACCACTGACAAGAATTCTCACCACTGACACAATGTAACACCAATGACAAGAATTCTCACCACTGACACAATGTAACACCACTGACAAGAATTCTCACCACTGACACAATGTAACACCACTGACTTATTGTGAGAAAACTGAATATAAGGTGGACACACCAAAAGACTGATTACTTCAATTTTTATACTTTTGTGGTAAGACATCAAATTATGAGGAACCCCATCATGTTTCTTGGACATTTTCCTGAATTTTGGTAAATCTTCTAAATTGAGAAAAGTTTCCACCTTCCATGTCTGCAGATGCCCAAGTGTTAAATTATTTTGCAGAATTATGACCAGGGAAAAGACTACTGTTTGCAAATTACTCTCCATAGAACAAAATATTTTACTGAGATAGTGAGGAGATTGAAATAATACAAATTTTGTCTTATTTAAAATGAAGTAAGAATGAAAAAAACATGTGCAGCATTTATTCCATGATGAAGATCAGCTCATCAGGCAAATCTAACCCTGAACTTTTCAAGGATTGTGCTAATATCCCTCCAATACAGTTTTCTTCTCTGTTCTTCAGAATGGAAAATGTGCTTTCACTGAAGAAAAATTCAAGAAAATGTGCAAGAAAACATTTTTTGCTTTAGCCTACAATAAATAGCATATATGAAAAGAAAGGCGTCTATCACAAGTTGATTTACCAATGAAAAGCAATGTACATGTACCGTACACATATAACTAAGCCTCAGAACTACCTATAAAGCAAGAAGCTTCTGAATTTGCTACCAATTATTTTTCTCCAAGATAGAGGGGGCATGTGCCATGCGTTTATCCGTCATTACTAAAACTATTTACTGCTTCTATTGCATGAATCCGTCCTATTTTTTTAACATTATATACTTCCATAATTCTTTAGTGGTTTGTGTTAAACGTTGTTTTGAAAGCTGGTCTTACAGTTTTTGAGCAAGAAGGTCCATTGTAGTGTACGAATGTTTGTTCCGACAACCTGATTCTATACCAGCCGTGAATCCCATTGTACCCCATGCGTATAACACAGTCGTTGTCTCTCTGCATTTGGTATTTGTGAAATTCTTTTAGCTTCCAGCTAAAAGATGCCAATAAATACAAATATCACCACATGAGGCTAGTATAATACTGAAAATTTGTGGAACAACCCCTCATTTAATACCACAATGTCAGTGGTGTTACACTTATGTCAGTAGTGTAACAAACTCTTCCATGTTGTCTATGTAACACCATTGACTGTAACAGCACTGACATTTTCTCATTAAATTAACAATTGGTCCCTAACTGCAAGCCAATAAGAAAACATTTCTTTATCACATGTGGCCAGAAAATTAGGAGAAGAGGGACTTCTTTCTTATATTTCTTGTTATTTAAGCCGTGAAGACGTAACACCACTGACATGTGAATGTCTTGCCACAGCTTTAAGAGATAATATAACTAAAACATAAAATAATGACAAAAAACACACCCAGGTTTTCAGGGGGCTCACTACCCAAGTATATGCAGCCGCCTAGCAGCAAAACTTGGCAATAAGCAGGGAGGGGTCATTATTTTTTTTTATGCTTCTCTATGGCGTAACACCACTGACATCAAGTTTAGTAACAACGATAAATATGCAAAATTTTACAATAAATTATCGTTACATCACATTTTGTTGAATCAAAAACACTCTTTATACGCCTTTATGTGTTGTTTTTATTAAAATTCAAATTTGTATGCGTGTTATGCAAAGGGTCATTGCTTGAACTTTAAGACTCAAGTTTGTAACAGCCTCAAAATGGCACCACAGGTGTCTATCAAGTTAAATTCAAGATAATATAATTAGCCATTTAGAACAAAGATTTATATGATGTGTTAGCCTGTTTGTTAAACTTTTGACATATAGTACGTTTTGTTAGGTTTAAAAGACATGCGGTGAACATTTCTTCTTGTAACGCGCATTTCCTAGTTATTGTAGAATGACACATATGTACGTGCACCACTAATTACGTTAGAAACATCAAGTTGACATACGCAAAGACATTTATATATACATGTAACTCTTGTGAGCACTGATCAGGAAAAATTGTCACACCATCCATGTACCCTGGTAACTTTTCCACACACAGGTTAGTTTAATTGTCATCAAGCGAATTGATTTACGCGAAACGTTGCGAAAACAATAATTCTTGAATGTGAATTATCGCTTTGAGATGCTAATCCTTTATTTGTTCAGCAGCTGGCCAACCATGCAAACATACATAAATTGCCTTTTTATAATTTACAGAGGATCGACAAAAGGTCGAAAGAGTCATCTCTAAACTATTTCAGTCGGCCGCAAATGCACACTGTATATCTTCCGCTAATGTACATATAATCATGGTTTTAGTCATATACACGCATGCAACATGACTGATGGCACTGGCATGACACAGAGTCAAAACTAAGAAAACACTCTGAGGTATTGTATCGTACTAGTTACTCGCCTGGTCTATTCCGTTCATAATGCGGGCATTATCAACGGAAGTTGGGAAGATGTCGGGTTCAGTACCTGGGACATCCTCCACAGTGGTGACTGTGACGCATCCGCAGAGGAAACACTGGTCACCCACATGCAGGTCATATATTGTGCTGGGAAAGCTGCATGTTTATCTGGACGTACAACTGAAGACACCTTGAATATGGCACTAAACAACAATATCAACTGAAATCTATACGTATGGACATTGATACAGAGGCAAATGTGTATTTCTTAAAGACATATCCCCCCCCCCCAACCAAAAAAAAGTGTCCCGGTCGATTTTTTTCAGCATAGCGCAAACAGGCATATAAGTTTTATTTTCAATACTCCTTTATAGGCTCATTTAGTTGTACGTGGGTTTTGTTACAATAATAATGAAGAGCCAAAAAGATCACGGCAACAACATCGAAAGCTTGTGAAACGGTGAAGTTTACGTGGTGGAGCCTTCATAATTCTTATTGTAGGAATGTTATTTCTCATATACGGTAGCTTCAGGAAATATCCTGCTTTTAAAAAGTGAGTATTCTTATAGATGATACATATATAAACAGCATGTCCTTATATATGGTATGAACAATTGTATGATCCGTGAGGTAATCTGGCTCAGCACATTTTCACATGTTTACATCTCCTCGTGATGACCTCTCACTTTATGGAGAGTAGATTTCAAGTGTTTCAAGTTCAAAAGACTTAAAAACAAGACGTACACCATTTACTCTACTCTAAACTCCCAGGGGTAATGCATGTAAAGGAGAGACTGCAAGGCATGGAGATTTACGTCCGGTTTATCATTTCATACGCCTTTGACCGTAATTTTAACACACAGGTCAATAAATTGAATCTTTGTAACTGTTACTGTCTTACTCAGGGGCCCTCGGAAAAGCGATATGAAAACGTCCTGATAAGTTACACGTAAACTTTCTGTGACGTCTTTGTCTTCATGTAGCCAATCATTAGTGAGAACACAGTCAGTCGCTTGTCAATCAACAGTGAAGGTTGCTTGCGAAGGCGGAATTCCGGTGTTGTGAAGTTGCTGAAATGTAAGTGACACAGATACTATAGTACAGGGCTGGCTGTGAGACTTGAGGTCAGGGCAAGAAGTCGCGCATAAAGCATGATCCCTGATAACTCAGCTTTTAAGATTCATCAAAATATTAACTTATAATGCGATACAATGTTATACGTCTGGGATACAGTAAACCCCAGGTTACATTATTATTACTATTCGATGCACTCTGATAAATATGTATATCATATGTCGATAATAATATTACTTATTGTTATTGAAATCATACATCTAAGGTAGAACATCTGTTTTTTTCTTTCTGTTATTTCTTTTGCTGATATTTCGGCTGGTTGAAGACTAGTCCGAGGTTGTTCACACGTTCATATTTGCATTAGAAATGACGCGGTCGCCAGCGACGCTCAAATTTCCACGTCTGAGGCCTGCCCTATACTCTACCGTGAGGCAATGGGATATGACTTTTAGAGCGGCCTTCTAGGTCCAAGAAACGTGCCTAACATGAGCCTAAAACTTTAATAAAACAACTCTCCGGAATCCTTTGTGTCTACATACCAGTCTGTTTAGTCTAAATTATTTCGACCTCCGTTGCTCACCTAAAGCAAGTCCATAGTGACTCTCTCTCTGTTCGCTTAAAGCACTCCGACATCTCAAACGCGTAACGACAGTTTTCCAGCAGGCATCACTCTGGGTTACCAGTCTCAAGGTATAGATCTACCTTAAATTGGCTATATACCATTTTATGTAGTTATATATGTTTCAGGGAGGACTTTTATAACAGTTTAGGGCCACGTTAGGCTTGTTTCGTGGGAGTAGAGGGCAGGTCTGAAAGTCAGACCGCACTGCCGTACCGTTAAGTATAGCGCAGGCCCGCGTCATTTCTAATACAAATATCAACGTCTGAGCAACCTAGGACAAGCAGATGACGTGCGTCTGTTAATTATATCATGAAGAGTTGTCTCCCCTTAAATTAGAAATGACTTCTCGAGCTACACCATATTGGTTTAGTCACACAGGGTCAATATCCCAGCTTTTTGTGGTGTTTCATAACTACACGAGAGTCTGAAGGAGTTGAAACCCAAGTTACACTGGTCAACTTTGACCCTTATTATGCCTTATAGCCGCCGTGCTCATTGGGCGCGTTACTTGAGTTTATCCTATTAAAGGCGGGGTTGATCGATTGATTTGATTGATTGGTGCTTGAAAGAACAGCTAGACCACCAGTCATCTAAAAGCCTATGTCTGACGGATTCCAGATATGGTATTCATAAATCTTTTAAAATTTTTCTTACAGTGAATGAAATACAAATAAGTATTGAGTTTCTTCGGTGGACTTTTAGGATCATGTTGAACCAGCTGAAGCACAGTGGCGTCACCACTATAACTGTTACACTTTGACATTAAATACAAATATATATGTGGCATATATAAATGCATGTATATACTTATGTTGAACGTAGTAATGCAGCAATCAGCGGATCTTTAGCAGCAAAAAGGAATCGGCGACGTTATTGTGCTTCATCTTGTTCTGTATGGCTCAAAGAGTCCACCGTAGAAACTCAGTTTTTATTTGTGTTTTATTCACTGTAAATAAATGTTTCGAAAATCATGATGGCCATACTGAAATTATCATGACACGAGCTTTTGGATACTCGGTACTTTATTTAAAGGTGATCTGTTCTTTTAAGAATTTTTCACTTACAATCCGAATGCAAAATTTATGAAGTAAACCACTGGCCTTCTACTGGCACTTGATAAACCTCTTATAGCTTAAAGCCAGAGACGACAATTACCAGAGCTGGATTCAAACACACAACCTCGAATACAAGGTCTTTATATTTTAGCCCGTTATGGTTAAGTGTGGAACTTTATGAGAAATTCCGCCTAAACTGAAAAGTCCAAAACAACAATGATTTAATAAAACAAATGAACAGAAGAATATCAAGTGCCATACTTCATACGCAATTTATCCACGCGTCCGCGCCATTCATGGAGAATGCAAACAGACTGAGTTGTAAGAGGTATTTTACAATCAACTAACCCATGTAAATATTAAATATTTCTCGGCCTGTAGGCTCAGTGGCAACAGGGATCAGGGCGCTCCCATAGCCTCACAAAAAAATCTTTCATTGAATCCTCTACAATAGAGGGATGACGGATTGCATTTTCGTCGATCTAACTGATTACTCCATTAATTCCTGATAATAAATTCATCCGCTTCTCCGTAATCCATTAGATGTACAGCGAAAATGCAACCCGTTATCCGTCAGAGAACGGATTTAATGGAAGCTTTTTTGTAGGTGGTAATTTACATTTATTGCACGTCTTTCGTCTCCCACCAGTGTGACACCGATGGCTCAATGGCAGTAAAACTCAACACCTCATATGGGAAGGTTTGTCAGATATATTAAGCGGCAGCCCGGTTTCTCCATGCACCCATTAAACTGACCGAGACCGTAACAGAGAACAAGAAGACACTCCAAAATCCACACCTCCGTCTTAGTAAAGTTTCTGATAAGCCAGGCGACAATACGCTGTATTTCAGTCCCGTCACTTAACAGTGAAGAATCTTCTTT
Organism: Acanthopleura granulata; assembly: GCA_016165875.1. Lineage (NCBI taxonomy): Eukaryota > Metazoa > Mollusca > Polyplacophora > Chitonida > Chitonidae > Acanthopleura > Acanthopleura granulata. The sequence goes on along the minus strand of JABBOT010000001.1, from coordinate 42,815,879 downwards.
TTCTAAAAGTAATGGATACGGATCTCTACGCCATCACCACCAAACTTCAATGGACCGGTCCTTTGTCTATGCTTATACAGCCTTTACATTCGTGTGAAACAGGCGCCTGACTCGGATGCGTGGTACTGTTGCATTTGTTTATCACCTCCACTAATGGGGTTGTGTTTTTACAGGCATTAATTTATCTTTTTGTCATCAACTTTACCCGAAAATTAGGGGCACAGCTTGGTCGTGGGCGGAAGATTTTGGTTGTAACCTGGAAGCATTTCCAAAGGGTCGTGAAACGAACCTTTGCCATTGCCAGACAGGGCAAAAATGAATAGTATTGTCTCTTTGTGGTGTCGGATTTGTACGTTCTGTTGTGGCGCGGGTATACGCTGTCGGTGTACCTTGTAATTTGATTTATTTTTTTGATCACTACATAGCACTATATGCAATTTTGCTGCCTCGCTTGGCATCAGCACTGTGAGATTAGAGCAAGGAAACCGAACTGGTCGGCCCGGTGACAGAATGTGGCTAGCTGGGGTGTGATCTCTGGTGTCTTCGGCACGATATTCAAGTGTCGGCAGCTCATTGGCGGCACGGACTCACCCTGCTACAAGAAGACACAGTATATAATCATTCTAAGGACTAACCGTCGCCATATAACTGAAAAATTGTTGAGTTCGACGTAAAACCCAAACATACATATACATACACTGCATACATGTACATACAAAAAATTTCCCGCAATATGATGCACGGCGGCTGTAGTTTTGGTACCAATGTACAGTCACTGGACATTTCTGCCCTACCTCAACTGCCTCCATATCCAGCTGTTCCTGGCCAGTGTTGTATCACAGTACTCTATTTGGAAATTTATCTAGACTTCTGAAATTACTATCTTGATCCCAGGGTCATGAAATAGGTGTATTGCCCATTCTAAGTTTACGGCGCTGCGCCTTTAACCATTTACGCGACTTAACGGCCTAACGTAAGTCTTCAGTTCAGAACTGTTTGCTGGATTAATTTGTGACTATAAGCACTGACACTTTTATTTCAATGTAAAAACTGTCCAAACAGTTACGACTTAGATGAAAAATTGTGCTTAAGTTCGAATGTACCATACCACTCGGATTGTTTGTAAAGAACATACATGGAGAGAGAGAGAGGCCTGTGGGGAGACATTCGCCGAGTTGTTTTGTTCATGTTAATTTTCACATAAATATGACTCAAGTTTATACAATAATGTACGTCGTTATCGTCAGTCTAGGGTGACTTTCACTGCCGTGGTTTTTTCTATTAATTCTTGAAAACTTCCATGTTTCCAAATTCAATACAATGATGATATAGCCTTAGTTCAGTTCAAATATATATGGCCAACGTCTTACAATAATAATAGCTTGGAACACATCAGATACCCTGAGCGCAGTAACTTGTTACAGACTTGGCCGCGCGGTGATGTGTTTCGTTTGCAAGCCATCTGACCGTACAGTGCGTGGTTCATAAGGGGTTAACGTGTAACTGGCCGATCTGGTTGTGTAGGGACTGCACTCCCCTCCTATCTTTATATATATGAAGGAAACCGATATTTTTTTCCCAGCCAATATGGTCCCCGCTGTGTTTGATCTATCGCGGGTTGGAACTTCGAAAGCCGCCCAGAGCTGCGCGGAGATTTTCATTTTGCATAACAATACATCTCGGCTTTTCTTTTTGTTTCAACACTCAGTCGGTTTGGGCTGACCTCCAACCTCAAGTGACCTCCCTTCCTCCAAACTACGCATAATGAATGCTATTCTTAGATCATTAAGGGAGCTTCCGTAGCGCGACAGCGCAGCGCAATCACCCAGAAGCCTCCCACCAATGAGGTCGCTGTGAGTGTAAGTCCAGCTCATCCTAGCTTCCTCTCCGTACGTGGGAAGGTCTGCCAGCAACCTGCGGATGGTCTTGGGCTTCCACAGGGCTCTGCTCGGTTTCCTCCCACCATAATGCTGGCCGCCGTCGTATAAGTGAAATATTCTTGAGTACGCGTAAAACACCAATCAAATAAAATAAAAATAAATAAATAGGTCATTAAGGCGAACACTGACAAGGGGACAAGAATACGGCGAGTTTGTCTACTGCATGAAAAAGGCTTTTCTGCTCTCTCCAACGAGAGTAAATTTGCAAAGCTGATCCTAATTTCGGTAAATCGGAGCAGTGCAAGTCGGTTATGTTTGTCTAATAGAATAGGGAAAAAAATTCCTCCAAATCTTACCGAATTTAGCAAGTGCATCGGGTTACCCGCAACAAACATTCCTTTTAATGTTCGCCTGACCGAGTTACTAGAAATGCCGACATCTTGGAGCCAAAGAGTGCCAGCAGATATGACACAAATGTTATTGTCAAGAAGTGATTTGAGCCTTATTGCATCACTTAGTCACGTTGTGCTACACAATGGCAATACTCTTACAGGGGCTTACATGCCCAAATAGAGGGGAAAAAATCCTTTCAGAGGCAAAACAGTGCGCCAGTATACCCTAAAACTGGAACTACTTCGGTGAATCGGTGACAATTTTCACCACTTCCGAAATGCCCTGAAAGGACTCGGTCCGTTTCGCTACCAGATCCCCCCAAAATAAATAAACTAACTCATATTCAATCGTGCGATTTTATTGATAAAGATAAGATTGTCCCCAGTGACACATCTTTCCCTCTTGCCTCAGTTCAGCTCAGCAATACATATGATTGCTGAAGCCGATAAAAAATTTATTCCTTCTGTACAAAAAAGTTCATTGCAGTCTCGAGATGTTTATGGTTACGAAAAACTCTGCGGTAGGCGGTCCGATTTAAGATGTACATGTATTCCGTCACCTAGCGAGCATTCCTTTCTGGAGTTTGCAGGGATAGTTTTTTGTTTCTTTTTTCTTCTTGTTATAGGGCACAAGGGAGCGCACGTCATGCACACCAGCATTCCTTTAATCGCCGTTGTCCTACCATACACAGCTCTGTTACTCAGCGGGATGAACGTTCCTGCTACATCCTTTTACCGCAGACCTTTCTGATAACTTCACGAATGGGTAGACATTAATAAAGTAGACATGTCACTCCGACAAAAAGCCACATTGTGCGACAGAAATGGTTTGTTTTGAAAGCGATGTGAGTTCACTACTGTGATAGATGTACATAGGGATCCTAACAAACAGCTGTTACTCTGTCAATAACCCTAATGATGACCCAAGAATTGTTATATTTATATTTTCCAACGATGAGTTTCATGTCTTCTCTCGGAGTAATCTGCGTACTCAAAGTAAAAGACAGCCCATGACTGAGGCCCTGTTCAGTAAAAAGAGTACAAAATTCTCTTTTGAATGCAAAAAAAAAAAACTGTTTGAATTTGTATGAATTCCTTACTGAATTATCTTCGTTTGAAGTATTTTGCTGCCGAGTGTAGGGGATCTGAAGGCAACATGCTTTTAAGCTTATAAAAGATAGACCAGTCAGAGAGCTAGGAGATTATAAGCTGTGCCGTGAATGTTCTGAGTTGTCAGTTGTCAATGTAACATGTAATAACATAGGGACGCGACACTGTTTTAACGTTAAATGTCTTAATTATTACAAGTACGTGGGTAAACAACATCGCAAAGTATTACCAAAACATTGTGTTGTGGCGAGAGAAAGTTTCTTGATAATATTTTATTATAAATTTATATATATACTTAAGATTCAACCACAATCATAGCATCTTACTTCAGTCTCAGGTTACAGGAGTGTTTCGCGCTTTAAATAATTACGTCACAGCCCACACAGAATGGCTGAGTTTCATGCTAGTCGACGGAGCACGGTCAGATGTCAGTTTCCACTGAAGATATACTTCACCGAAATAAACATAATCTTGTCCAACCTTTTTGACAAACTTAACATTGAACATGAGCTGTCTGTCTATATATACACAGCTCGGATGTTACGAGTGAGGTTTTGTTGACTGTGTCATCACTGATGCTGATACAGATAGCATATGACGCACGTTCCCATCAGGCAGGCCAAGTGGACACCGATCATGACACTAGCCAGGCTGTACTTGGCCGCCATTGCCGAAGCTCTCAGTGCACACTCCATATTATTTAGTCTCTCGGCTTTGTCGACCTAAAACATAAGCCAGATGTTCTGCTGGATCAAAAACCAGTTCTTGTACAAATACATGATTGCTGACGATTGTTTCATACACTTCATATGACATATCCGTAAGAGACGGATATGACAAAAGAAGAAAAATTCAGACTTAAAAGGATGATCATATATATGGTTTGATTGTTATTTAGCGCCACTCACAAGAAGTCATTCAATAATGGTCATATTTATGGGTGGAGGAAACCTGACTGACTGGAGTAAACCACCGACCAAGCTACAGACGAACTTTCCCTCGTGTGACGAACAGATATACACGCAACATACTGTTTAAGACAATTGTTGAAGAGTTCTTGAAAAGAACACTGCAACTGTTTAAAACTGAAGTCTAAATAAAATTATTCCAAGAAAATCAGTCGTGATGGTTTCTTCACATCATAAGAACTCGTTTAAAAACTAAAATTTTCCATACAGATATACATGTATAGACATTCGACATGACTGGCTTTAACCTGGGATCATGTATATCACAGTCCCAACTTTAATTTACACTGGGACCAGAATGGACAGTATGTAAGTATATGGAAATACCAGATCTGACGCATGAATCTGAAACCTTAAAAGAACAGACCACAGAACAGACGTCACGGGCTTCAACCTGTTCAGTATGGTCCAAAAAGTCCATCGGAGGACCTAAATCTTCATTTCCATTTTAATGAATACAAAAAAAGATGTTAAAAAGTAGTGAAGATCACATTTGGAATCAGTCCGAAATGGCCCTTTGGATGATGCGCACTTTGTTTAAACGTAGTTTGTTCTTTTAAGGCGAACTTAAAGGCTTACGGAAGCCAGTTAAGGCCATCATCGTACCACTGTAGCAAGGCCCAACTATGAATGCTATGAAAAGACAGGACGATGATCTCATGAGATGTGACCACTGCACGAGATGATGTTACAATGGTACGAAGCGTAGGTCATCGTCCCATGGATTCGTTCCATCGTTCTGCCACTAGGTACCTTTGTGTCGGCGTTTGATGAGTCACATCGTCCTATATCGCCATCTACCATAGTCGAGCAGCACTACGACGAAACGATGTACATGTACAACGATGGCTGACCTAAAGGAATTCTTTGTTTCGACAACTAGAGAGCTGGGCCTGCTTACACGAAGCTCTCCTACTGTTACCAGCACGTAACTACTATGGTGATGTACTGCCTGCAGTTCTGAGTGCCGTGGTACTTCCGTGCTGTTAACTTTAAGAGGGCTTCGTACAAGTGGGCCCTGTTACCTTTAGTGCCTCTCTTACGGCCAAGATCCCTAATGGCGGACAGGTGAGTATGGACACCAAAGCGAACAGCAGGTGGCTCGGCAGTGGCTTCTGTCTCATCTGTGACGTAGGTATTTTTAGAATTCCGGTTGTCTAAAAAAAGAAGTGGTAAAATGTACGTGTTATTGTCAGATTATAAGATCAAAGAATTTCCCGCATATGTTGCTATCCATGTATATGGGCAAAAGTATACATGTGATTTTCTCTTTATTCTTCATTCATTTAAGCATTGAGAATATTTCAATTGCAGACATTAAAATGTATGGCGGATGAAAAATGGTCAGAGCGCGTGGGGCTCAACCTCAAATCGTATTTTCACGGCGTCTCAAGAGTTGAGGGATGGATAGATTTTAATGTTTTTTTTTTTGTTTTTTTTTTAAATCACCCCAGATTTCCTAACACCAATGAGATGGAACAGGTCTCAGCCAGATCCGCGGCCATGTCATGCAAACTTACATGTATTTCAAATGGAAAGGCTATTTTTATGCCCTTTCATGGTGCTATTATGAAGATTGGAGCTATACCTACAGACGGCAATGAAAACATCATGGTTTTCAAGATGTTTTCGATGCCAAAAATCAGTTACATTTCTGGTTCAAGAGTTAGTCGCACGACTTTTCAATTGGCTGTTTAAGGAAAGGCAACACTAGACCAAATATATCGATAAAGAATACCAATTTAACTTCAAAAACCGTTACTTTTTATTTCTGTGACGCTGGATAGTCGAAATATCACAGTTCAAAAGTAAGCTAAAGCGCCCACACAGGGAATGTAGAACGGGCCACCAAGCTCTCAATTTTAACCAATCAAGGGCGAGATATTTCTACAAAATAAGGCAAAAGAGGTGAACTTGTGTCCATCGGCGTGGTTTTCTGCAATCTGCGGCGATTTTGTTGAGTTCGGTTGATAGACTCACGTGTTGCAATGAATGTCGAAATTTTAAAATAACACACTATATGGACTAAGAGTAAACATACCCCTTCTCCAGTGGCCCCTCCATGCCCTATCTCTGGCACCCCCGCACTCTCTGCACAAGACCGTAATCAGGTAAAATAAATAAATAAATAAATAAATAAATAAAATAAGTAAATAAATTATTGGTGACATTATTCCGTCAACAGCATGAGTTTAAAAGCGCAGTTTAATTAAGCACTTATAAGGATAAACCAACTCATACGGAGTCAAGTTAACGACGAAAACATAATCAGAAAATATAATACCTGATTATATTCAGGATACACTGGTGTGTAGTGAGACCACGACATCTTACAACAGCCATTCCGACTGACCATTGAAATTGCATGTATCCAGACTTCGGTGATTAGGTTACACAAGGATTGTCCCTATGGGAGTTCTGGAATATTTGGCGAGAGGATACCGAAGAGTCGCTTAAAACATTCTTGTAATGGGATCCAGATCACAACCAAAATATTTTATGGATTGATTCGTGCTTGGCTAAGGTGTGTATTGTATTTAATATTATTCGTATGTATTTCTGACGTAAGCTTTGTCGTATGAATTTGGTCACTCGGTGAGACAAAACATAACGTCCTTTAACTGGGGTGATGAATAAATAAATAGGCTGACACCCGAGTATCTCTCCTGTCGGAAACCGAAAGACTGAGATCTGAAGATACTAAGCACATGCAATTAATTGTATACTCACTTGTGTATGTAATGACAAAAAGTATACCTCAACTGATAGTTTAACATACAAGAGAGACCATAATAAAATGTTTTCATGAAGTCCGCTCTCGGCCATTCGACTCTACATGTATTTCATTTGCTAAAATGATTTATTGTGTACCATATAGGATGAATGAAATGAATTATTAACGCTACTTCGGCAATATTTCGGCTATATCGTGGCGATGTATAGAACTAGCCCCGTATATACATGTAATGACAAGTGTACGGGTGGAGGAGATCGGGCGAGGCCCCGAGGTAAACAACCGCGCCTCTTCAGTCACCTCACCAACTTCCAAAATTCTGTGGACTTTCCCACAGAAGCAATATAAGTCTCCTCTGGTCGAAAGGGAGTTTGTGTGTTTTACAGGGAAGCTTTCAACATTTTTTTCTCTCAGAACATCAGCACGGTGTCTCCTAATAGCAGACCGAACCCATTTGCGACATGTAGGCCTATGCCGTTTACGAGGCCGACGCTCCTTTTTGGCACCCCATCACTGCCCCGGCACCTTTCACCTATGCGATCGCTGTGAGTGCAAGCCCACCTCGCGCTGGCTTCCTCTTCGGCCGTAATGTGGGAAGGTCTGCCAGCAACCTGCGGATGGTCGAGAGTTTCCCGCGGACTCTGCTAGGTTTCCTTCCATCATAATGCTGGTGTCCGTTGTCTGTGTACATGAAATATTCTTGACTACGGCGTAAAACACCAATCAAATAAGTAAATAAATACATAAATAATACGCCATATCGGAAAGAAGGGTTCGACCCGAGTTTGATTTTACATAACAGACTCTCCGTGTAAAATAGCCAAATGATAACCGCCCAGCAAGGCGGACGAGGAAAATACAGCGGGATATGGCATCACATGTAGGTCACCTATACATAGATTGGTCGGTGCAGAAAGGTTTCACATTTACAGATTCAGGACGTTTACAGTAGTAAATTGCTATGTATACCCGAGGATGTGTATGTAGATCTGTAGGTATACCCAACATTATCCGTTCCACCCCGTGCACAATTCATCACACGTCTACCCTAGGTATAGAATACAAACTTTTTGCACAGTTTCCGGCTTGCGTACCATGATTTATGAATAACAACGTTCATCACGATGTAAGCCCCAAGAATTACATGTGAACGCTCATAGTATATGTGTTAAGATGACAATGGGAAGAGAGGGTCGGCCTATGCAGCGGAATAACATATCTGAAGGAGAAACTATATAAAATATATTCACGAGCCTTCCATACCTCTACGGACCAATCTTGACCGCTCCATATACAGATTCAGCAGTGAAGACTGAAGTTGTACCTCGAGAAGACTGGACTCCTATCGCTAGAAATGAATCACAATCCACCGACTCTGCTTGTAGGGCGTTGTCAACACATAAGTGTGCAGACACTGAGCACTTTTTTTTAGCAGTTTTCACGTGATGTAAGGGGTGCTGTGTCTATCAGGAAAAGGCCAGTTTGTAAACTGTAGGTTCCAGTTAGTTACATACGTGATTTCATCTAAACTTCCGCCATGTAACCACCTTCTGTTGACTGACGCGCTTTTACCAAGGTCACGTTATACAGTGTATACACAGTAAAACGTGCACATAATCATAGCTCAAGCGCGCATATGTATGCTTTTGAACATTTCCATATTACTGACACACAGTGTGCTAGTCATTGTCAGACAGAGGATTTTCTGAGTTTTGAGTTATTATCAAGACCTGTCTGTGTTATGTGTGTGTGGAAATCCCATTGGAGTTAGAGTGAAAAACTCAGTTGGGAATGAGTTGGCTCATAAAATATCAGGCTTCTGCCATAATATTGGCCTACCAATGACAAACACAACCTCAAGATAAACCGAAACTTGTTAATTTTATTAACATAGCTGATCGTGCGTGTAAACTTGGACAGGGGAGGGGAGGGGTTGGGGTAGTGGGGCAAGGGGAGGGGAGGGGTTGGGGTAGTGGGGCAATGTTGGTGCTGATTCCTTAGAACACACTTTTTGGAGGGGGGAGGGAGGTGCACTGATTTATTTATTTATTTGATTGGTGTTTTACGCCGTACTCAAGAATATTTCACTTATACAGCGACGGTTAGCATTATGCTAGGAGGAAACCGGGCTGAGCCCAGGGGAAACAACACCATTCGCGTTTTGCCGGCTGCCCTTCCCACGCACGGCCGGAGAGGAAGCCAGCATGAGCTGGACTTGAACTGATGTTTAATCCTCAGCACACATGTTTTTTTTCTTTTGTCTCTGAGGGGAACGGGGAGACGGGGAGTAATGTTGTTGAATGGTGATTCATTAGCGCACATCTCCTGCGTGTGCTCAATTAACCATTCCAGATCAAAGGATTCTGAATGAGCTTAGTGAGAGACTTCTCCTGAAGATGACAAGTAAAACTTAGTCGAAATATTGAGAACGTCAACCATGCGTTACATTTCTTTTTTCGGAGTTTCTATGCTTTTGTACTTTACTAAGCTAGTTGGTGGATCAACAAGATGAATGAGCTTATGTTTGCTTATTTTACGGTTAATGTCGTTTTGACTTCCTCACTGTGACACTTGGGCTAAAAATGACGGCGTGTTAATAAATTATATTAATTCAACCTCAAGCAGATTTATCTTGAAGATCTGTATCTTTTGAAAATCCGTGAACTTATACGTTACTTCCTCAGGATCATATACATAAACAGCGTTGGTTTGGCTGTAGCTTTGGGTTGGGAACTTAATAATTAAGGTTTCGTCCACCTATTGTATTGTTTTGACATTACACGAATCCTTCTTAATCTGACTTGACGGTGTTTTACGCCTTACTCGAGATTAGTTTATTTATACATGTACCATGGCGGCCAGCATTATGGTGGGAGAAAACCGGACAGAGCCCGTGGGAAACCCACAACCATCCGCAGACCTTCTCACGTACGGCCGGAGAGGAAGTCAGCATGAACTGTAGGCTTGTATTCATAACAACTGCACTGGCGAGAGGCTTCTGCGTCATTGTGCCCAGCTAATACGCTGACCACTTCGGGTCCGGAGGCTCACGAAACTCTCTTGGTCACGGCCATATGTCCATGTAATCTAATATACATTATCGTCAACAAGAAGATTTATACTTCTATTTTCATGTATATGAATAACACTTACCAGTTGTTTTCCGCATAGTTACAATTAATACAGATAAGTAGTACGAATCAGGGGTTGTGTACTGTCAACAGAACAATGAATGATATCTCTCATGCAGCAGTTCATAGTTCACGATAATACAAAATGAGTGAGGTAGGTCCCTGTACAAATATCTGGGTCAGTTTAGATAGAGGTCTAACAAATTAAATTTCGTCCCGGCCCAAGTAACTAGAGAGTTAACTTTATAATTGTCTTCTACCAAAACAGCTCAGAACTAAAAATGAAACATCACAGGTTGTGGCTTTAGACTCTGTTTCAAACAATTCTGTATATCGTTAATATGTACCGAACTCATGTAAGCGATTAGATACAGAACTGCAGCTCTGACTGACCATACATTTAAAAAGGAGAGCTGCAGTTCAGTATCTGGTAAGCGACCTGCAGTTGTAGTGTGATGTTCTTCTTGTAACCCTGGCAATATGTCTGCATCATTGGGTAGCAAAGACAGAATTTCACCAGCTCCTCCAAATGTCAAGAAGCAGAGAGCAATTAACTGACTGAGTATATTAAAACATATTATAAGCGCCACTCTGTTTATGAGCGACAGTTCAGCCCCGAAACTCGGTGGCACTGAAGCTGAAAATCATTCGTGATGACGTCTTGGAAGCCGTCAAACTGCAGGCAGTTCTATTTTCACCGCAGAAATTGAGACTTTAAACTGTTTGGTATCTTTCGCAGAGTATTGTCTATGAAACACGTCTTCCCGTGAATGTTGCGCTGACTGTTATTTTATTTCATTTCTGTCTTGGAACAATTTTACATTTGTCTGTATAGGGCAAGCTTTTGACTAATCTTCATTCAAGTGGAAGACCACTCAAAAATGAAGTTGTGGTGAGTGAGAAAAGCATAATAAACTGAAATACCTTCACTGATTTCTTCTTCACTGAAGAGTAGTACGTCACACATTCTTTTAGCTCATATATAAACAGCCTGTGATTGCTATGTTTACATTCTATAGCAATATACACGTAGTACTACACGTGCATCTGTATTTAATGTGGAAATGTAGCAACTGTGGTTCTTTAGCAACAAAAAGGAATGTGTGACGTCAGTGTTCTTCAGCCCGTTCAATGCGATCCATAAGGTCCACCATACAATGAAAACATCTGACTGCGTTTAATTTGGTGGGAAAAAATGTAAAAAGAAAAATAAAAATAAGTGACGGTATTTTCAAATTCAGTTTTTTTTACGCTCTGTTCATTCGCCACAACTTCATGTTTGAGTGGTCTTTCACTTACCGTTATTTTGAATGTATATATCACATTCCGAGGCATAAAATGGAAGTATTCTGAGAGAAAACAATTCTGCATTTCCGGGCTGCTTTCCAGTGCGATGAACAATGTCTGACGTTAAGATGCACCCGAAACCCTCTTCATGGCATCCTAGGTGATTAAGGTGGCACCGACAATGGTGGATTGGTTCGGCGTGAAAGCGAGTAGTAAAGGCCACACGCACAGACTGCCAGCTATGACCGCTTCAACGTAAAATCATACAGTATCTCGTGTGACAATGGCCTGTCGTTTTGCATCTCGGCAGATCTTTTGAATATGTAATAAGCCGTTCTTGGTTGGAAATGGGCTACTCGTCACAATGATTTGTTATGCACGGAGTTTCAAGGGATTTCTACATTGAGAGAGCTGGGCCCGGTTTTCACGAAAATTTTGAATATTTCGCTCGTTTTTTTAATTGGTTTTAGCATCGCAATACTATTTTAGAAATACTTGAGTAAAAATCTACCGTTAAGTAATTTACTAAACTTCGTCTAAGCAGTCTCTCGTCTTTCTCTGCATTTCGCTGCTACATGGAGGCATTGTCGCTGGGTGGTGAAGCACACTGACCTTATTGATTTTAACATGAAGTCAAGATATTGGTCGTTTTTTTTTTCTCAGCGAGTTTTCATATTCTTGGTAAAATAAATTGATTTCCTGTTCTTATCTCTGTTCCGGCGGGCATTCCCACGAGCAACTTAAAAATCATAAAAAAAATACATTTCAAAAGAGACAAGTGACACAGAATCCAACAAATGAATGCAAAATAATTTGTATGAAATGTTTATTTTGTCTTATTAAAAATATGTTAGCTAATATACTACACAACATAAAGGCGGCATTGAAGGCCCTTGCACCATCACTGACATGTATGCAACAAACTAAAAATAACACTGACATCAGGTAACAAAGACAAAAAGTAATTAGCTATATATATACAAATATATGTTGTAAACTGTCCTAGAACATATGCTTGTAAACCAAAGCAATGGCAGAACTACCACACTATAAAATAGGAAGTAAAAAAACTGGCATAATGCCACTATGCACAATCATGTCCCATGTGTACAAAATACACATAAATATTCCTATTCAAAATGTTCACCTATAATTGACCACTATGTATAAAACACAAATAAACTGGTTAATCACTCACAATCACTATCCAATCACAACCAAGGATACAACAGCAGATGTGTACTAATGGTTGACCCAACAGCCAGTGAGATGTAAAACTCAAGTCTTGATTTCCTTTTAATATCTGCCGAAACTTCAATGCTTTGTACATATAATTCATGGGACAACAGGAAAGAAAAAATATGCATAAAATCTGATCATAATAATTATACTGACCCTGGTGAAATTTAACAGAGTCAACCAGAAAAAAGCTTTAACAAAACACAGCTAATCAAATGATTTATTTTAAGAGTTCATCTGCCATGCCCTTTGACGCCATGCATAACTTACAATAAAGAAGCCCAGCTAAGTTTAAAATCCTGTTTCAATAATTAGATCTAAATAATCCCTTCATGCTTGGAAAAATGTGAGCAACTGAAACAGCCTGGCGAGATTTTGGTTTACTTGGCAAGTCAGTGGCACTTCTCTTTCCCACATTAATAATGCCAACATAAAGACATGGCTAATGAATAAGAAAAACAAGTTTCCAAATATTGCTGAAATTTTTTTTTATATAAACTCAATTCAGCAGCAATAAATAACACAACGATATATGGAACATGACCCATCACAGTACCTAGCATAAATAACCAAGAGATAACATAATTCACAATTTGGTTTCAAACAAAACATGCTCTAACTGGCCTGCTATAAACAATGAACCAAACAACATTCCACTGGAGTATGAACATGGAGTGGCTTTACATATGTAGACACACAAACTACAGAGTCTGTCTGACCAGACCTGAAAAGCCTTTGATCAGCTGAGAAGATGCGCTACATTTAGTAATGTCTGAAAAACAGCATGGAAAAATGTAGTATATTATAAGTCAACACTTATCTTCATTAGGCTTCCCCTTTACTGACTGCTGTCACTTTTAACTTATGGTGGACTGTTAAGATTTTGCTTGCAAATGGGCATCAAAATGTACTTTACCAAAACACCTAAAGTAAATGTAATCTAAAAATAGAATGTCAGGAGAAGTGAACAGCTAACAAAGGCCTGCAGCTGCAGCTGTCCTAATTACAAACTGCACATACTGCCAAGCGATACTAGATCAGAATTATCCTCTTAACATGATTATATACTGTCTTAACCACAGCACATGTTAACAAGACAAAAACAACAGCTCACAAAAGAAATTGCATGTTAAAAAATTGCACACCGTGTTCATAATGCAATACGATACTGTCAAGCACAGGGAACATGACAACAGTTTGCTGATATTATGTAATAGTGTACTGGCATACAGCTTTGAATTAGGCTTTCTCTTCCACAAACCGCATACACTGATATCTGCTCAGTTCAACCGATTCAAGCTCAATTAGGCAAATTCTGTATCACAGAAATTATTGCTTTTAACTTTCACCAAACAGGGTTGTTGTGACCCCCAGGGTGTTTTCCTTCATGAAAATCACAGACTATTTAAAGAACAGGCCAAACAGTACTCTTTTCTTCCCAATCATTAAGTGACCAACTTTGAATCCATTAATGCCCTTCAACCACTGATCTGTCCATATAAATACATGTGAATATGTACTTGTACATTTTGGAAGATAACAGTGGCCCAATGGTTCCATCTTCATCTAACATACCTCATCGATACTTAATAGATACAACACTATGCTTAGAATGATTCTCAGAGCAAAACCCAAGGGGAGCCCAACATTTCCAACAGCCCAATGAAAACATTTTCACCTCTTCAAGACAAAATATATGTCTGACTAATTCCAAAAGAGCTTAATACATGATTTGTTCTGATGTGATGACTTTCACCTTGATTGAATTTCGTAATTCTCGTTTGGTTTGTTGACTGGAGCAGTTTCAGGGGTCATCAGATAAATACCTCAGAGGTAGAGTGTTATAATGCGATGCCATCACCGTCTAAATGGAGATACTACATATAGCACCTTACACCTATAATATGGAAACGGCTTACTAGAAGCTCTATCATAACCGCTATGCTATCAAGAACCATTTATATATTCAAATAAACTATATATCTATACCATATATCCAATAATTTTGGAAATGTCCACACTAAAAAAAAAAACAAAACAAAACCAAAACTTTTACCCATCTCATTTTCAAGAAGGTAAGTCATCACCAAAACTACCCCGAAAATTCCTAATATAAGACCTGCTTCAACATGAAACTGTCACCATTCATATGTAAGTTAATCAATGAGGACTGCAAACACAGTAAATGCAATCAGGGTTTTATATAAGTCATAAATATACTGTAATACAATAGTATCTGGTGTACATATTATTAACTATATTTGTCTTGTTAGTGCTCTGTTTTAATCCTGACTTTTTTGCTCAACTGCATTATGAAAATGTTGACAGCACTAGGTGTGCTGTGAACAGTAGTGCCCTTGTAACAGTACTGAAGTGTGACAAGAGGGGCACTCTGGGCATGTTGACAGCACTAGGTGTGCTGTGAACAGTAGTGCCCTTGTAACAGTACTGAAGTGTGACAAGAGGGGCACTCTGGGCATGTTCCCCAAAATATGCATGTTCTTATATGTGTACCGTTTTGTAATGGATCGATGAATCTAATATGATCACAGAAGATGCGGCAATCAACAAATACAGTTGATGTCGTTTTAACGTAGAATTCCATTCAAAATCAGTTGAATTAATGCCTCAGCTCACTATTTTGCTCTACATTCACAAATTCCACGGTGGGAAGTTTAGAAAATATACGAGCAGTGATTACACACAATGGTTGTTACAAATGCCCTAAGTGCATACACTGTGTACATGCTTTACTATTTCTGCACACCAAATACATACACTTATATGTAAAAACTACGTGTAATTGTACAGAATATGTATATTTTTGTTCTCTTTTTTCTTTCCACATTAACACTAATACCCAACTGTTGTCAATGGTGTCCTTTGATGCCTACCATGTACTGTATCTCTCCCAAGAGAAGGGAGTTCATTTACATATCTTAATGCCATACACACACTTTGTTTTTACTAAGTATGGTATTGTGAAATGCATATGCACAAGTTGGATAGGGTGCTTTCATGTCGTTCCACATTAATAAACTTTGCTCCACAGGTGACGATAATTAGGCAAGCTCACTGGTGTGAACAGGAGATACAATTAGGATGTGTGACCATATTCTGTCCACAGCAGAAGACATATTTGACAGCAACGTACACACACTCTTATTACCTTGATTTCCAAGTTTTAGCAGTCTGAGGAAAGCTTTTTGCAACTTACCCATGTGGCAGAAAAAATCCATAGCTGGTGAACATCTGCAGCCACAAGACAGGGTCAGATATACTGAAGGCATTCACTTCTGACAGAGATCTTCTTCTTAAGGTAAGCTGATATCAACAAAATATTTAAACATCCACAAGGAATCAACAAAGAAAACAAAGGTCTTCGGCCCATACATGTGCATAAAGAAGACTACATTCTGTGCTTTAGCATGACAATGATGTATATTATAGAACATGTAACTCAGTCAAAGTATTGTTTATGTTACATTTTCTTTGCATTGTGACAGCACCATGAATTCTTTGGATAATCTTTTCTGCTATTCTGTCCAGTTCTGGTTTTTATGTGTACCAGGGCCTGCGGCGCACCCATCTCATCTGGTAGCCCGTCTCCACGCGGATCTTGATGGAGGCTGCCTCGGCTGCTCGTACCGTCTCCTTGACGGACTGCATGAGGTTCTGCGCATTGCCAACCAGCATCTCTGTCGCTTCCTGATCTTCCTCAGAACCTAGAACAACAAAGAGAGGTTTTAATACAAGACCAGGTAAATATCATATCTGAACAACAGGTTATTACTACAACAGCACCTTAAATAACACCTTCAACTTCCTGTTTACACAAAGGCTAGCGTAAGTACCAATGGAAAGACTACCAAAAGATTGGTGTAAGCACAATGCAGGTGAGTGAGGTATCTGTGTACAACTACAATTATGGTATTAATAAAACTGTTAAATTCAATAATTCTGTTGAAAAATTGAGTTTTACTATTTTAGACCAACAATTCCCGTGATGTACAAGGTCAAAACTGTTCACACTTTTATATTAATTAAAGGGGAAAGATGAAAATTCACTACAACGATCAGAAGATACACAAAATTCTTAACTTAAAGATGCTATTTTCTTTCCAAATCTTGACTGTCAATTCAATAACATAAATTTATTATAAAATATTTTGTAGTCAAAAATAAAGTAATCTATTTTGCCAAGAAAGACACTCAATCCTGAATGAAGTACATATGAAAACAAAACTCCACAAAACATGGCTGCTTTCAAAATCAACCGCCTGACAGGAGTCACCATATTTGTTGTTTACATCAAGAAGAATTTCAGGTGACATGCAAACAACAAAGATAACAAGAGTAATGTACAGTATTCCAGAGACCTGCAGAAACATGCATTCAAGTGCATTCACAAACAAAAAATCAAAATCACCTTATCATCATCGTTATCATTTCATGTGAACTTCCAGCACAATGTAGATTAGATATTTCAAGACACGATTAAGACATCCACTCCAGAATGAAAACAACTTCATGTAAATAAATGTCTGTAACTTTCCCACTCTGCTTCACACCCGGATCACAACCGTTCATATGTAAGATGTGTCCAAAACGTTATATACCAATGGAATGATACATGATTGGTTTCAGAGCGCATGAAAGCAGTGGATGGGTAAACAGGTTCTATTTGTATTCCACAAAAGGATGGGAAATGGGAGGGATTCATTTTGTAACTGATTATGATATCATCAATGGAAAATCAGGTCCACCAGTTACTTCAAAGAGTTTCATACCTCCTGACACTTTTTGTCCATACAACAAAGCTGACACTGTGCACACATTTACATGGAATTCATTTTAACAGAAAACTCATCATTAACTTGAACGTTGAAAGGACAAAACACATCATTTATTTCTACTTACAAATACTGCAACACCAGTGACGGCAAGGAACATATACGTGTGAAAAGCAGTGAAAAGAGAGAAATTCTCAGATGTGTCAAAAAGAGGTGACCAGTGAATTTGAGGAAAGGAACCAATACTTACTAGATTCTGGTCAAAACAGAGCAGCAATGAAAATGTAAAAACTTATAATCAGTACTACGCCACCATGACAGTGTCATGAGTTCATGAACCTGGATCAACGAAAACTTGACCGCCCTAACTGCTAAAATCAAAACACTGGAATCAATGATGTTTATGTCATGTCTGTCTTGACAATACGCAGTGTTCCAGTGTCGTTCACTTTCTTACAATTATGGTTAGAAATGCATTAGTAAGTACTAATACTACATAAACAAATATAATTAATAGCCAAATAAACAAAATTTCAGGAAACTATCACATATATGTGCATAACAAACAGCAAACTCTGTTTGACTTGATATGTCAAACCGACACAAAATCAATACTCTTAGTTCATGCTTGGGTTAAAATAAAAACAATTTTATCAAACAGTCATCATCAACACACATCCCCCTTCTCAACCTTAAAATAAGAACAACTATATCCAATAGTCCTGAACACATCTTTCACCCTGCCCTTAAAATGCAAACAATTTTTTCCAACAGTAACATTTAAAGTTTAATGCAAAGCACTGAATTACACTGTAAATGTGACAGTATGTATCTTGCATCTTGCATCTGTGAGACCAGTTCACTTCCATGATGCAAAAACTCACACAACATGCCTTGACATAAACAAACTAAAGTTTGGCTTTAGATTTACCACAAGCTATTTCACTCCCATCTGGACTTGGAATTGGTTCTACAGAAAAAAGCAATTAAAACAAAAGGCCTCAAGTATGAAACAGCTATAACAAAAGTCCTCAATTATCAAAACATCCTAGACAGTTCAAAAGTTTCTCCTATTCTAATATGCCTGGTCTCTAACTGCATATAGGAGGAATCAAGGGCAATTATCAATGCCTGGCACATTTATTTTTCATGTCAACAAGTTTTTTTTTTATTATTTTTACTCACAATTTGACATTTTCTGGGACATTCTGCCCACTTGTTTTACTACTTTCCAATGTATGTTCTGGGATATTTAGACCTGCTTACTTGTTCCATCAGGTGCCTATTTATAACTATCAAAATAATGTCCAGCCCATTTTAGAGATATGTCCATCACCGTACTCAAAGGCTGGTATTAAACAAACAAAAAAAAAAAGACCGCTTTGACTGGCTCTGCCTTTGCAGCCAAAGTTCATGTACATTGTTTTTGTTTAAACAGAGACCTCTGGAAACTGAACAAGTGAATAATTCTTGAATGTGACATTAAACATGTATCAAATAAAATAATGAGCCAGTCTCACAGCCCAAAGAAATGTCAATCCTGAGCATGAGACTTGCTCCTGCAGCAATTCAAGATAAAACAAACCCATTTCAAGTGAAAAACTGGAAGTCCATATTAAGATGTTGCTTCTAACAATAATTAATATCACTCATCAATTATGTTTTTTTTTCTTGAAATATCTAGTCTACGTGATTTTCCAGCAATTGTGTTGTATACACTGAATAGCCATCCTTTGCCGTAAAGTGACAATGTCGAATTAGGGCATTTACACACACGAAGAGGGAGGAAAGCCACTGACCTTGAGCTCCCAACATGGTTGCTTTGACAGTAGACAAGATCTTCAGCTGTGTGCCAATGGTTGGGATTCGCTCACAGACTTGTAACAGATTCTGAAATACACAACACAAACATGTACACAAAAGCGTCAATTCAACAAATCAGGAAAACTTATCTGAAGAATACTATTGTTAGCCTTTGCAAGTGTTTGAAAATGTGCATTATGACATCTGGAAACCTTGCATTTCCTTGCGGTTTCCATGATGTTGACACCAAGATACCACCATACACCTACACTTATATCTGACGATTCATTATCAATTTGTTTCATAGTTATCAGAAAATATCTTGTTTCAGTTATCAGTGGGTGAAGGGGAGACACAAACCCACTGTCTGATTCATTTATTTTTATTTGATTGACATTTAATGCTGTACTCAAAAATATTTCACCTTATCATGACAGCAGCCAAAATTATGATGGGAGGAAACCGACCATCTGCAGGTTGCTGGTGGACCTTCCCATGTGCGGAAGGAGAGGAAACCAGCTAAAGCTGGACTTGAGCTCACAGCAAATGTATTGGTGAGGAGCTCCTGGGTCATTATGTTGTGCTAGCGTCCTAACCACCTTGGCCACCTGGGCCCCAATGAAACTGTAACACTTACAAAAGATAGTACTGGCTGGCATAAATCTCTCTCTTTTAAAACCTCTGATCTAGACCAGGAGGGTTTTGTTTAGCAGCAAGTACTGACCGTTCTCATTCTCTTGTCCGTACAGTCAGCTGCCAGCTTCTTAGCCAGTCGAGTCACCTCCTCGGAGGCCTGGGCTATAGCCTTGGCTGTGGCAATCAGATCCTTTTTGGAGCCACCTTCACCCCTGTGGTGGTCAGCAGTCAGAGAACACGTCAGAAAAACTCTCAAATACAGATTTTATTCATCACGTTAAAAGAGAAGATAAAACAAAAGAGAACATACCATGCAATACACTTAAAACCCCTGTGTCTGAAGCACAGGTACAATGTAACAAATAGATTCAACTTTATGGAGGCTTTTAATAATGGATAACAAACATCAAGAGGTATCATGTTTACAAGCCTGTTATAAAATTTAACTTAAATGACCCCGAAGGCCTAGAAGAAAAAGGTCAAGGTCCTTGAAAATCAATACGGTTCTTCCTCATGCCAAAGTGTAAGTGTGGTGTATGTTTGTTGCCCTGTTCAATGTGGGCCTGCTTGATGCACGTTACACGTACCTGACAAGCTGACTGAGTTTGGCCATGAGGAGAGCCATCCTCTTGGCCGCAGCGATAATCTCATTGTCTTTACTGGACCACTGCTTGGCCTCCATGTGCAGTGCGTGAGCAGCCATCTGTCAATGTATCAATGTTGAATCCAGGCTATAATCACAGCAGGAAAAGCTTTCTACTGTGACAATCCAAGGTGTAAATGGTATTTTTCTCACATCTCTAAATACTGATATCACATCAAGAAATGATTTATTGACAGGAATGTAAAATCTAAAAGATCTTTAAACCCATAATGTGATGAACTGCCAAAAACTGGTACATACTAGTACAACGTCACATGTATGAGTGCAAATTAGTTTTAAAAGTAAAAAGTGTCCACTGCTTATTTTTGGTTTACTGATGGAGGGCTCCAACTATGCTAGCACTATGACCAAGGGTTCAGCGGCCGTCATGGCCCAAGAAAATCCTTAACCAAAGATTGCAGTAGAAGAGTCCTCAGCCAATATGGGCAGAGAGAGAGATGGGGTGTGAAGAGTATAGAACTGTACAAGAGACACGATGAAAACATATTCTTTTTTTTATACTTTTTAAGAAGTGAGTGTTGGCATTAAACATTGGAGAACTGTTATAAAGTCTATCCCAGTACATTAGGTGAGGGTTCATGTGCGCTTAGGCCTGGAAGCAAACGCAAGTTCTCAGCCATTCAAAGTTGAGGCACGAAGGCATGAGGTCCAAAGAATACAGATCCATGAAAGTGACGTGGTGTAAAAATTTTCACCATATTAAAACCTGGTTGCCCCAACTTGTATGGCAATCAGAAATTTGCCTCTGGTTTAGTGTAAGTTAATTCTATTTGTCTTGGCCTCAGCTTATAAACTCTTTCTAAAGACTTTCCTATCTAAGCTAGGCCCTGACCTCCCCATTCAAATACACAGATATTCTCATGGAGCATGTATGCTGTACCTGTTCATAGATTTATTTGATCAGAGTTCTACGCACTCATCAAGAATATTTCACTTATACAACGGCGGCCAGCATTATGGTTGGAGGAAAGTGGGCAGAGTCTGAGGGAAATCCACGACCATCCGCAAGCCACCTGCGGTCCTTCCCATGTAATGCCAGAGTGGAAGCCAGCGTGAGTGGGCGTTGAACTCCCATCGACCACATTGGTGAGAGGCTCCTGGGTCATTGTGCTGCATTAACCACCTTGTCCATGGAGGTCCTGACATGTACTTGCAATAACGCAAACATGAACAAGTGAAAACTTCTTACCATTATGGGCTGATTGGCCTGGGGAGTGGGGAAGGCCATCTCATCCTCATCATCTGTTTCTGGGGGCGGCGGGCGGGGTGGTGCCATCTCGTGGGGGGGTGGGGGTCTGGGAGGAGCACCTGTATACAAGACAACCAATCATTTGTCAGGCTATGGCCACATGATAAGAAATTCAAAACACAAATGCAAATTATACCATGGCCTGTTAATAACAGAATGTAAATGTGACCTGCGAAGAGAAATAAAAACAATTACAAACACATTCAATACATATCCATAATATTTACATGTATGTTCATAAGCTTCGACGGCATCCTTTACACAAACCAACACAATGTGTGAAGGATTGTTGATCTGATACATTGCTATTAACATTCACCAAACTTTCTGATCTAAATATTAAATGGGCATAAAATACTTTTTTAATTTATGTGTACAACTTTAATTTATGGCCAAAAATAACAAAACCAAATAAAATTAGCAACAGCTAAGATGCAACTCTGTTTTTCTTATTTAACAGTTTGCTTATCATTCTGAAGCAATTCCAGTTGAAACAACAGCAAAATGCAATTAGATTCCAGTTCATTCCAGTACATTGCAATTCCTCAAGCCTCCAATCGCATCAAATGCAAAAAAAGGAAACAAAAACATAAATAAATTAAAAATCAGAAAATCTGGAACAGATGCATTTACATGTACATTGTAGAACCAAAAAACTGCAAAGGAAGCCAGAAAAAGCTTCAAATTTTTCTGTTGTTTTATACTAGCTTCTAAGGTTTTTGTAATTTTGAATGCATTGGTTTTCCTGCAGACATGCATAGTTAGGTCATGCAGAAAGACTTCTGCACAAGCCAGAATAGCACCAGGTCCATGAAAATGATACCCAAATTCTTTCACTTTGGCAGATTCTTGGAGCGAAACTTCCAAGATGTAAAAGATATAAAGATATCATGTCTGTAAGCTATTTTTAAAGTTGTACATGTGAAGGTCTGCCAACCTGCGGATGGTTGTGGGTTTCCTCCGTGCTCTGCGCAGTTTCCTCCCACCATAACGCTGGCCGCTGTCATATAAGTGACATATTCTTCAGTAGGGCGTAAAACACCAATCAAATAAATACCTAAATAAATATTTTTACAGTAAATGACTTATTTTTAAGTAAAGGTAAGATCCTCAAAATATATATTTTCTGTACGTTGCCAATCATGGCATTAAAGAACATACATCCATGTGATAAGGGAAACAATGTTGTACACCCAAAAAGCAGATCATATACTGACATGGAGAGAACAGAGGCCACAAAATATAGTTTTAAATAAAAATAAGGCATGTTAATAATGAAAACGAAAAAAGGTATCGAACTCAACAGTTCACTGTGTGCTGTTAATATAATTACAAAACCATCCTCACTGTCAGATAGGAAGTCACAACTCTGTTGCCTCACAACAATGATTACATCCTTGTAAATAAAACTTCGCTTCAAAAAATGATAATCATAAACAATTTACGAAGCCCACAGTTTTCAC
Organism: Acanthopleura granulata; assembly: GCA_016165875.1. Taxonomy (NCBI): domain Eukaryota; kingdom Metazoa; phylum Mollusca; class Polyplacophora; order Chitonida; family Chitonidae; genus Acanthopleura; species Acanthopleura granulata. Next base: position 42,792,530 of record JABBOT010000001.1, on the reverse strand, counting down.
ATCTCACGCGGGTTTTAATCGTTACTGAGTCAAGGTGAAAGTTATTGACACAAGGAAAGGGGAGAGAACTCCAACCAGAGGAGAGTAGATTCATGAATTTGAATGTACTCTGAACATTGGCAGTACAAATGGTCCTCATGCATAGAACGGCAAGGTCATTCATCTGTCCTAGAAATGTTGGACAAAAACGGCAAACTAGATAAGAGAGGCCTCCTAACCATAGTAACCAGCGTACTCCGAGGGATGGATGGGCACTGGGGGTGGGGGAACTGGAGGGGGAGGGGCTGTACTTCGCAAGGGTGGCTGTTTCTGCTGCTGCATCATGTCTGAAATAGGAAGTGGTGACGATCTACCTTACTGAACATCTCAGTGAGACGAGTCTTTGTGAAGTGGACACTGCCCTCACCTACATAGATTCCAACAAATGTAGCCAAAACAGCGCTGATTTTCAACACCCTACAGTATTGTAAAACTACATATTATCTTGCCAGTGGAAGAAAAAATGACAAAGAGATAAATCTTCATACCATCAACAGAAAAATAAGGTTTAAACTTGGAGCTACCTATGACATACATATATATATATGTATATATATACACACACACACACATATATATATATAAAGTGATATTTCTCGGACCTGAAAGTGCAAGAATTGAATACAGATCTAAGAGCATTAAATACAGGTAGATCATAAAACTTCTCGTTAATACTGTTTTTTTTTACAATCATTACTTTATGACGAGTGACTATGCAATTCAAGAAAATCTGGTCTATGGTCTATCTAAAGCTAATGTCAATGTGTTAATTGCAAGCAGAAAAAGAAATACATAAAGCTAATTAAAGAAGGGATAAATATTTAATGAAAAAATAATCATATGCCTGCAATAATGCACAGTGACATGTTTGGGCAGGATGATGGTTGTTGGGTGGTGGGCGGGGGAGGAGGTGTAACGGGCAATGGCTGTGGAGAATGTTGGGCAAACAAAGGCCTAGGTATAGTTTACCTCAATATACACACACACTAAAGATGTTCTTAAATTCTTCGTCAATTTGCTAGTTTGTTACATCCGTATTTATTGTTTTTACGTCAAAAGTTAAGTCGGAAAATAACTGTTCTTCGTCATTACCCCGAACAGTACTTTGTGCCGAGGAACTGGGCGTGGGTCAATACCTAGTGGTGGAATTTGTTGGATGGACAGGTGTAAAGTGGTGGTTGGTCAAGCTTTATGTACTGCCAGGTTAAATTACATTGTAATGAAAACAGTGGAACAAAGACACACGTGAGTTTCCCCTAAAATGTTGTTGGATCTGTCCCGTATTATCTGGTGAGTTAGAGCTCTGAAAGTTGGCATAGCCAGCATGTGTCCCAGTAGAGAACAAGTCAACACCATGCAGCACGGATCATCATGTAGACGCAGCTGTTAATTTTGAAAACCACTCAAATAAGATTCAACCAAATTTTGGAAAAACTTTGAATGCGTGGCGAAATTAACATGTGGTATTGAAATTATACAGTTGTATCTATTGTTGTATTTTCAAATGACTCCACTGATTTCAAGTTTAAGTATGCTCATTAGAGCACAACTACATGACAATCCCTGGTACACTGCGTTGGCTAATTACTGGCATACATGTAGTATTGTGGGAAAAATCTCACCAACATTTGCTCAGTCGGTTAGCGAGCGTTCTCAGCGCAATGACCAAGGAGTCTCTCACCAATGCGGTCGCTGTGAGTTCAAGACCAGCTCATGCTGGCTTCCTCTCCGACCGTACGTAGGAAGGTCTGCCAGCAATCTGCGGATGGTCGTGGGTCTCCCCCGGGCTCTGCTCGGTTTTCTCCCACCATAGTGCTGGCCACCATCGTATAAGTGAAATACTTTTGAGTATGGCGTAAAACACCAATCAAATAAAATAAATAAATCATCAACATTCAGCAAACCTACTGGGACATAAATGTGTCCAATAATGAAAACTTTGGAAGCTTTACTTCAGTTGCACTGTTTTATGTCAAACTGAAAAATTAAACCAGCTTAAAAAAGGAGCAGAAAATGTATTTTGTGGGACAATGTGGAGGGACAAAGGAATATATGGATTGGCATGGATGCACAAAATGAAAATGATATAAATCTGTGAAAAAACAAAAGACGGCTGAGCATAAAGCTAGCTGAATACCGTGTATATACTTCACGGGGTTTGGTTACTCTGTAGACTATAGGCGGTAGAGCCAGGGTTAATTTGATTATACCTTCCTGATGTCCGTTGTACCCGTCAGATTCCTCACCATAGTGATCAGGGACTGTAGATAGCAAGCCACAGAGAAACAGACACAATGAAATCGCCCTACATGAAGCCACTATTAGCACGAGTGAAAGTGATGTACCAAATCTACAAGGGACTACACACAACTACACTGGACCATGCTGGACTACTGGAAAATCCAAGATAACATCTGTTCCAAGTGTTCTGTTTCTTCTGGAACTGATAGAACACAGCACAACTTTGCACATGTAATTTATTCAAACAAAGAGTAAAGTATGTGATGAGAACACACTGTCGGTTGTAGTGTGGATAGTCCCTTATACAACACCAAAGATTAACATGTGAACAATGTGTGGTGATAAAAAATACAGTAGTAGGAACTTCTAAAAAAGCAGGTAGAGTATATATATTTGCAACAAGGAATTAACAAGTCACCTAGTAATAAACCAGGGCTACGTGAATCACATCGAAGTAAACAAATTATGGGACATTAAAACATCAAACTAAAGCTATAAGCATTAGTGTTAAGCAGATAGAGCTGTGAGAAAATACTACAAGCTGATTACAGCCATGAGGAAAGCAAAACCTTGGACGTGATGGCAAGTTACAGTTACCATATTAAGCTGGGCGAAGAACAGCTTAAAATAGTGCAGTATTTCACAGATGACTACATGCCATGCATATGAAAGTGTTACATGCCCATGTACAATGCCATTATCCTGGCACATATTAATTTTGACACTGAAAGTTAAAGTTATTTTTCATGAAAAGCTAAAAATTACAAATGAATCAAGTACCAGAAGGTCATTGTTTCATATAATGTCAGGGTCAAAAGTAGATATGTATCGTATATTTATTCTGATGTATGTTTATCCATGCAGCAGACACATTTACATGCATGTTATCAAAGCAACTGTTCACAACCATGCATAATGTGTGCTTAAAGAGCCACAGATATGAAACAGAATCTGACTGTGCTTCAGTTCAAAACAAAATGACAGTTTGAACAACCTTACATGAACTTCAGAGTCAAGCATCACTCCATAAATGTACAATATTTGATGTTTCCAGACTGACTATAAACTTGTGACATCACTAGGGGGATACCCTGGCAGATCATGATAGCGTTAAGGAAGTGGTCAAAGAGGCATTTCACTAACTCATTTCAAGAACCCCATTTTAATCAGAAACAATATACATGTACTTCTGCATCTGGCAAGTTTTAATTTCCATCGCATAACGTTCTTCTGGTATTCTAAAAATCATGCCAGTGGCACTTTAAGACAACAGAACACTTGCTAAAGATCATGGCAAGTAAGCAGTACACATGCACTACAGGATGTTTTCACGTTTGGTTCATTCTTACTATATTGCTATACAGAGATTGTAAGGATATGATATGAATGTTGTTCATGTAAGTGTATGCCCGTGGCAGCGACTTCTACATGTTGCCCTTCCCCATACTGAAGGTTCTGCTGTTCATTTGTTCGTTTAAACCTATTACTCCTTCAAGAAATCTACCCTTTCGTTAACAACTACTTGGGCACAAAAGCATCAACAAGCCTACTGTTCAACTCCTATTGCATACAAAACTGTACTATAGGGTGGTGAATACATGTATGTGTATGTGACATTGTGGCCTGTTTAGACAACACACACACTGAATATTGAATGTGTTCTATATGCTGTATGCTTGTTGACTGCTTTTTAGTACATGGAACTCTTCAAAATCTCAATGTAAACACATCATGTGAATGTATAAACAAAACCCTGTACATGTATCTCAGAATTTATAATCTACCTCAAAACCACACCACACAGGGTGGATCCAAAAAATCTGATTAAAGTAAATGTGACCACAATCACACTGAAGATTTCATTCCAAATCCTTGAAAACTTAGTGCATGGTACAAGATAGTATTCACATTTCATGAAATAATGCCCTGAATGTGCACAGGAAATGCACAGAAATACAAGCATTCTGCAGCACATGTACTCTACCAGACAACATTAGCTATCAATATTATCATGTCAAAATTTAAATTCAGAATGACCAACGATTTTGAAAAGAAGTTGAAAAAATGGTAAAAAATTTGTACAACTTTATCTGCTAACTTGTTACATTAGCATATGACCAAACTTCAATCTAATAAAAAAAAGTCTTAATTAAAATTAAAAGTCCAGACAACTAATTCATGGCAGGCTGATGGATTGATCAGTGCTCCTTCTGTACTGATAGGATATTACAGAAAGCCAGAAAACTATGTGCAGGCTTTGACAGGGGTAGATTTGTCTAGAGGGCTGGGATGTTACGCATGTCATACACCATGCTGGTTTTCATTGAGAAAGACAATAAAGTGAGGTTTAAAGAAGCTGGGCTTTTCTCTCATGAAACTGTGCACAAAGAAATAATACATGTGGTGGGAATTGTTGATACTCAGTTGAAGTGTTACATATACAATACATGGGAAACGTTGACCCAATGGTTACTGGCCATGCCTAGTGCACCATGCTCTGGTAGAAATCAGATGCACATACATGTTTGTATGTACTTATTACAGGTTGTAACATTTGAGGTTAAATGCAGTGATACTGAAAACCAAAATCAGCCCCTGGATCACGGCCCACTTTCACAAAGCTTCATACATCAATTCTCGTAACTTTTCCCGTAAATCACGTCCCCTTACAGCGCTCTAACCTAGACAAAGTCTTTTACGAGAAAAGTTATGAGAAAAAAGCTGAATTACAAAGCTTTGTGAAAGTGACCCCAGAGCTCCAGGATATAAATTTGAACAACAGAAGACTCCACAGTGACAGTGATGCATCATGCCATGCAGATTAGCTACCTTGCCTATTTGCAAAGCTTCTAGTGGGCTCCTTTCGAGGTGTCACTTTTTGAGGAGGATATGGATCATAATCAAAGGAATCTAAAAACTTCAAGAAATCTGGGTCGGGGAAATTCCCACGATGCCTTAGCGGTGGGGCTACAAAAGATAAATTGTCACTTGCAAAAAATCCTTGGACTCAACTTGCAAAAATCTTTAGGCTTTACTCTGTTTACAAGTTCATAAAATTCTTTTGCTATCAAACCGTTGTTAGATAAAAATCAAAACTATATTCGACTCATACAAGGATGATAAAAATGAGTGATCTATCCTCATGAGATGCCAGCAGATGGGAAAAGCATGACTAGTTTACCAAATAATAATCTATGTTCCACCAAATTCAGGAAAGTTTCTGAGGAGCTTGTATTAGAATGATACATGTAAGTGAGTCTGAAGACAAAATGTTCAGTGACCTAAAAGTAAAATAGTTAAAGACTAGACACCAGTTTTACAACCCTATGTAATCTCATGTTTACATGTACTGAAATAATTGTACTTACCATGGCAACATATAAAGGCTACCAGGGTAGTTAGACGTGAATGGATATGTTAAACACAGGCAACTGATTATCTTCTTTGTATCTTGTCTGTCCTTTCCCTTTGGCTCATCACTTGTCATTAACAGACATGTTTTCGTACAATAATAACTAGTATTAAAACTAGATCATCAGATTGTCTAGAATGGAAGGTTAAATCCAGACTGAGGTTCACCTCACCAAGTATATAATCTGTCAACTTACTGACAATTACATTAGAATGTCTTACTGCCTAGACAGTCTCTATGTAGACCTACACATGGCCATTTGCAATGACAACTTAGACGTTGTTTTTGAAATATGTCAACAGATTTAAAGACCTACAAGTATATGTAAGGCTGCTGCTATCAGATTCAGAAGGAATACCATGCAGAAGATAAATTTACACAGACTCCAAAGCCAATATTCTAGGACTACGTCTACATGTACACACTCTGAAGCTACACTAATAGATGATGATGCATTCTGGCTGAAAAATGGCAGCAACATGGCTATCCCTAAACATATGTTTGTTGGGCACGACCAAACCAACCCTTCAAACAATAGCTCTACTCTAAGTTTTTGTATTTGTATTCTGATAAAAGTTTGTTTCTATATTTTTCTCTAAATGTTAATTTCTTTAAAATCCCTATCTTTTTCAAGAGCAAGAATAAAAAAAAAAGAATTCCCTATTGACCGACCTAATATTTCTCATGGGGTTATGCCCAACAAACAGTTATTTACGGATGGCCAGACAACACTGATGCACACTGCTATGAGAACATCAGGCATGAGATAAACACTGTGTTCTGCAGTTCCACTGCTACATGGCAGAGAAAACATCAAGAGGTGCAGATAAAACCAGTGTAATCATAGCCACAGGGATGGAAATCACCACATACATGTAACATAGAACATATGACGACACCTGCTGAAAAGACGCTGACACATTACAACAGTCTGAATCATGACGGATAGTTAACATATAACCCTGGTGACTGAAAAAACACAAGGACAGTTACAGGAAAATCATGAATGATGAAACTATATATCAAGACAAATTAGGTGCTGTAACTGAGGTATGCACAGAATGATGACATCATAAACTAGATGCTGTACTGAAGTATGCATAGAATGATGACATCATAAACTAGATGCTGTACTGAAGTATGCATAGAATGATGACATCATAAACTAGGTGCTGTACTGAAATATGCATAGAATGATGACATCATGTCCTATGACACTGAGAAATTCATTCTATTACTACCTATGAAATGGTAGCTGGCTATTACAGGAACACCCGGAATAGAGAGTTGGAAATGCATACCTGAGATATGAAGCTGTGACATGTCCAGGGGTGGGGGAATCAGGGCCTGCTCCAAGTCATAGTCATTAGGGTACACCATCACTGCCTTCCTCACATCACCCACACTGGAGACCAACTGATAGGGCCAGAACAATAAACAATACGGTGAGTTACATTTGCGTGCCACTGACGAATGTGCAAATCCATATAAAAACCTTGACCAATTCTTTGCATTTTCCGAACACAGAAAGAACAAATCTTGAACTTAAATTCTTTCGTTTGAAAAGCGAGAGGATTCCTTGTCTGTCCAAGTAGCTTACTGTTGTCATCTCTGTAGATTTGATGGTCCCAGGAACTTAAGGCATGGTAACTTCCGGTCTTTACGTTAGTTTGAATACTGACTGGGATTGGCTATTTTAACTATCAAATGAAAGCAATTCCAGGTTTGTATGTGTGCAAATCTTGCCCCTCATCCGGCCCATGAAATCATGATGTGAAGTTTGTCATGTGCATATTACAAGTTAACAACAATAACCAGCATTCATTATGAACTTTTCTCATAATCATGTCGCATCAATTAGCAGCCTTAAATCAAAGATCTGACATTATGACTCCCATATTGCAAACTGCATATTATTTCAATGTGTGATGGCAAAGATAGGAAAAATATGATTTTTTGAATTTTTTGACTGTCACTCTACAAGTTAAAGTGAGCATCATTTCTAATTCTGTCGGGAATGAAAATAAAGACAGAACTTTTTCAACACTCAAGTATGTTGACATAACTATGAAGGCCAGTGCTGGGGATACAGTTTTGTACAGGTTTCATCTTTCTAACTTTTGACATTTGACAACATCTAACTTCCTTAAAATAGGAGATATCCAGCAATAGATTGAAAACCATGTATTTTACAGATGTGGAATTTGCACCTCTAAACTTGACAGGGCAAATTTGCATGTAAAACGCTGTTATATTTTGGAGTTCCCGCTCCCCTCCAAAAAATTAAAATGGTGGGCTATTTCCTTTGTTTTTTTTCCTAGCTGCAGTACAATTTTAAAACTTTAGGTAAAATATATTGGCCTACATGTATTTGAACTCAGTGCCCAGAGCTACATCTGAAAAGGTGAGATTTGCCTCATCTCAGGATAAAGTTATGTCATGATATTTACTAACAAAGAATTTTGTTGTTGTGATATGAAAGATTAATCAGTGCTCTGGACCATTGTAATCCAGTTTTGTTTGTCACTGTGAGAATATTAGGCATGTATCCACATGTATATGTCCTGGGTTTACCAACAACCTGTTCAAAATGGCCTTATATTAGGAAATAAAGGAATGGAGAGGGGTTAAAAATATCTTACCCTAAACTTTACATTGCTTCCTTATTATAGCAGGAGACCTACAGTAAATTGCATTTGATTTCTTAGAATTAATGTACTAATAAAGTTGGTGAAAATTTTTGCAATTTGATTGCAGTTTACAAGAAATTACCTTAAACTTCAGAAGATTTTTCACACACTAACCACCCCTCCTGTACCACGATTCACTACATGTAATTGGTGAGAAAATCCACGAAATTATGGCTATTATACTGTACGTGTGGAGGAACAAGACAGAACTCTAGGAAATCAACTATACAAAATTCTGTCCAGTGACTGCTGGCAGCTGTCCCCTTAGTCAGTGAATTTGAGGATGCAGGCAAACTTACAGCACTGTTAGCTTTCCTCCAATGAATTTGAGGATGCAGGCAAACTTACAGCATTGTTAGCTTTCCTCCAGTTTCCTACTGCCAGCTGATCTCGCGGATTCATGGACATCGTCTTAGCATGGGTCACCATGGGGGCGATGGCTGAAAAACAAATCAAAGTGATCACAGACAGTCAGTAGTCCACATGACTACATGCGAAATTTCTTACTGGACTGTCATAAATTTTGTAAAACTGTTAGAAAGAAACTCAAGGCAAGTTGCAATCAGCGACTGTAGCTTGACCCCAGCTTCTGATAATTATGTATCATATCACATAGAATTTTAAACACTCAATAGAACATAATAATATGTAACAGCATACAGCGTAAAGTAAGCGTTTAATGCAATGTAATGGGTAAATTTCATGATCCTCCTGTAAAGGGCCAGGGGACATGGCATATAGGTTTCTGAGGGCTTCAAACTTGATTTGTGTGTGTTTATTACTTATGGGTGCTTACAGGATTTGAGTCCGTCCGAAGCCTGGTTAACTCTCTGCACAAAAGAGGGGTCCTCGCTGTTCTCTGCCTCCTGTTGCGCCACCTGCAGGACACGGTTTGCCCTACGGGCAATGCTGGATGCATTGGTGACGATCTTTGGGGAGTTGTTGGTGCGGATGCCATCTTCCACACGCTCCGTGTCCCTCAAGATGCCTTCCTCTGATAACACAACAACACACAATGACTGAGCGATTTCGGAAGATCAAGGAAAATACATATACATTTAGTGCACACTGGAAAGTAGCTGAGAGAACTAATCTGAAAGAGTGCATTCAGCTTTTAGGGTGATGTATAACGCCACATTAAAATCAATAAATTCAACCAGTAAAAGTATAACTTTCGACACAATACGAAATCGTAATTCCAAATGCTTGAAAACTAAAATACATTGTTCAGGCAGGAGCACATAAAAATTTATGAAGTACATTGTTTTAATGTGCCAAAGCAAGCAAAATATCTGTGGTCAATTTTGTTGAGGATCTAGGGTAACAAAAAATTTCTCTTCAATTCAATTCTTTGCTTGAATTAGCAATCTTAAGCTGGGCAAATCAGAAAAAAATCGCACAATCTAAATATATATTTAACACTGCAAAAAAAATCACACAATTTTGAACCAATACTTGCATTAACTGAAATAGGATATATTTATATCTATATTTTATAGTGTATTTTTCAGCCTTTTCTCTCCAGTACTTCCTGTGGTGTTGACCAGCTGACAAGTTTACCGGCAGCCTTGATGAAGGCAGCTGTATCCGTGGCCTCGTCCACCAGTCCCCTCAGCCTCTCAATGTTGTCCATCCACTGCTTCTTCAGCAGCTCAAAGTGCTCCATGGTCGCCTGGTTGTTAGGGTTCATCAGCACTATTTTGGCGGCATTCACCACCTGAGGTGTCAGGTCGTTCACCTACAACACACGGGTGACAGGTTAGTACAGCGAGCAGGTACGGGGAAATGTGCAGACAACTTCAGTAGTTATACTACAACCACTTTGTGCAGGGACACATATACCGACAACTTCAATAGTTATACTACAACCACCCTGTAGGGGGAAACATGTACGGACAACTTCAGTGGTTATACAACCACCCTGTGCGGGGAAACATGTACGGACAACTTCAGTAGTTGTTCCAATCTAAACTAAACCTACATCGAGACTTCGATCTCTAATGTATTTTGTCACCATTTTGCTGTGTCATATGTCTGGTTTCCGTATGTCGGGAATGAGGCCTTATGCCTAGTCTCTGAATGTTAGAAACCAGGCAGACAAAAGTTGTCAGCAAAGGGATACATGGTAACAGCTGAAATATCACATTTTTCCACATATCCTGTTGACAGAATCAAGTCTCTTATGATGATATGCATTGAATAATGTTTTGGCCTGCTTATCTCTGACAACTGTGTTTGTCACTCTTAGAGAATTAGCCATACAACAAGGCATCTTAAAGAGAAGGTTCTATGAGGGCAGTCATCTTGAATGATAATTCCTTTATATAATAATTTTAATCTGATGTAATGACACCACATCAGAAATTATTTGGAAATATGAAGAAATGTCAAAGTTCAAAATTAATACTGCTTTCGCGATTTGGTCATTTTTTCTCATTCGTAATGAAAATAATTAATTTAGATTTGAAAACAAGAACGAGCCCCCAATTTTTAGGGAAGATGGCCATTCACTACACAAAAGTCTAGATCTGGCCATTGAAGAGGTAAACCAGAAGACAGGCGAAGTGGATCACGTTTGTAGTTACACTACAGCCAGCCCATGAGGGAAAGGAGTATAAAGGACACCTTCGGTAGTTATACTATAACCAGCCTTTTTGAGAAACATGTATGAACCAGTTCAGTAGTTATACTGTAACATGCCTCTAGGGGAAACAACTCCGTAAGTTACACTAGGGTTTGTCTCAAGTGGGACACATGAGCCACATCTCTCTATTAAGGCAAACACAGTTACAAAAGAACTATCTGTTTGATAAGCTACATGGGATTGGCGTGGAAGTTGCATGGCACTGTTGTGGCATTACAATACGCACTGCATTCCCTGCCGGGTCAAATTCCACTATGGCATGTAAGAAGTGGGTGTGGATGGTGCAAGCCTATTTGAGCCCTGTTCTGATGCCACTGGGTATAGTCTTTCAGGTAGTCTTTTCAGGTACTGTCTGCTAACCTGTTTGGTAGAGTTGAAGATGGCCTCTACTGTCTTCTTATTCCTGCAGCCTCCTGCTGTGGCCACCATATGAGAGGTATCAGCTAACTTAGCAGCATGAGCCTGGAAGTTACGGGCCTTCTCCTGAAAATTACCCTCTCGATTCGGAGTACCTGGAACAAACATCACAAGGATCAAGTGGCACACAGGATAAGCTGAAAATTTGAGAGCTACAAGAAAACATCATCTGAGGATAACATTTTGAATTTGATAAGAACTGGTGACTGCTTTTCACAAACATGACTTACATGCACACTTTAAAATATGATTAATGGCTACTAAAAACTGATATAAAAGCAATTTAATGTCCTCTTTAGTAAACTATTAAATGTCCCATTAGCATGTACATGAATACTTTGTCATAAATAAAAATACACATATAATATCATGGTTTAAATGAAGGTGAAAATCATTTTATTTCAGTAAAACAAATAAGCACATTTAACTGTATACTTAGCAGCTCCTAACACAGATTCAAGACTGAACGACTGTACATACACTGTGCATGTCCTGTATATTATCTAACCGTGACTTTCAGTGAAGAAGTAAGAAATGTCCTCAATTTAAAAAGCAATTATTAATCAGGACAGTGCATGCCTAAACAGAAGTCTTTACATTTTTCAAAGTAAACACAACAGTTGCCAGATTCTATATTCAGTGAAAACTGCTTCAAGCCTGCAATGAACTCAATAAATCAAAAAATCTTACAAGCACATACAATATTCAACATAAACTGTCATAATCCTGTTTTGAAAATCAGAAAATCTAAGGTCTACATGAAGGGCTATATACCTAATGGGGCCATGGCAGCTTCACTCATCTGCTTCAGAGGAGTGGACACATCAATGAAATCTTCCTCCACCTGTTCAAAGATAAGTCAAACATTATCCTTTTCTTTACTTTGAGACGTTTTTACATGGACACACGCCATGAGAAAACAAAACTTTCTAACCCTCATCTTGGGTGAGTAGGGAAGGGAGAAGGCTAAAATAAGCCTGCACTACCTGTGGATTTTTAAACTGTACGGACCACACTGGAACTGTGTATTGGGCATGACATCAAGTCCATTCTCACGAACAAATCATTTTTGGCCCTCTCTTTTTTTTTCTCTCATATAATGTTTCCTCACTTCTAGCCCAATATGTCACAGTGCCATTCAATGTGGTTATTCAGTAAACGTGTTAAGTTTAGGTTGGATTGAAAGTATTTCTCAAGGTACCGTGATTTTCCCTTTTGTCATTTCTATTGTGACGTCTGACAGTCAGGCAACAAATTGCATATGTTGTTCTTCCTCGTTATTAATCCACCATTCGTGGTAACTGAGAGACATATAGCTTTTTAACATGTCTGCCTGTCTGCTTGTCCCAGCTTCAGTTTTCCACACTTCTACCTCCTTTTATTTGAAACTTGGCACATATATTCGATTATCTATCTATTTATTTATATGGTTGGTGTTTTATGCAGTACGCAAAAATGTTTCACTTATACGACTGCGGCCAGCATTATGGTGGGAGGAATCTGGGCAAAGCCCAGGGGAAATCCACGATCATCCTCAGGTTCCTGGCAGACCTTCTCATGTACAGCTGGAGAGGAAGCCAGCATCAGATGGAGCTGAACACATATGTTTACAAGTTTAAGTTTGGTGATGTTAAGGGACCAGGTACACGTAAATGTATTGCACAGCAATACTTTTAATATGCTTGTTCAATTGCCGACACTTCTCTCGTATTTCTCTCAGAACATGCAGTGTCCTTCCACAACAACACAGGGTCATATGCAATAGGGGTAATGCAAATGTTGGTACTGACCTGATCAATGAGAACATCCCTGATTTTCTTTTTCAGCCCTTGTAACTTCTGAGACAGGTTCTGGGCAATAGCTCGGGCTTGTGGTGAGTTACCCTGGGGGTGACAAGACAATGTAACGAGCAAAAGCTAGCAGAATGCCTGGCTGCTAAGCACATTAGTTCTTAAGACTCACATGTAAACAGAATTACTGAATGAATGAACCAATGTTTATGGTTTAACGCCACATCGGCAACATCGAGGAAATGTAAATGGAAAATGTGGGTAACGTTTTACATATAAACAATTATTACTTTTTCTTGATTTCTGTTTAATGCCACACTGCATAATTTCTTACTTAACAATGGCAGTCAGTTTTGCAGGTGAAGGAAACCTGGAGTAAACCACCTACCTTTGGCAAGTAACTGAAGAACTTTTGATGAGAGACAAGTGGTTTTCAACAAATGTTAAGACTGTGCAATTGGCTATGAACAATGTTGACTACTTACTGTCCTCAAGTCTACAAGCACAGCGATGTACTGTTTAAACAAGATCCCCACAACAATGATCAGGCCCTTACACATGCACCTCGGTCTTATGTGTGATCAACCTCAAACATGAATATGCATTCTAATTAGAGGTTTATCTGAACATATACTGATCAATTCTCAAACAATTACTCCATGTAAGCACACATTATATTCCAATGAGATTGTGATCAACTTGCATTTATTTCATTGGTGTTTTACGCCGCACTCAAGAATATTTCACTTATACGACGACGGCCAGCATTATGGTGAGAGGAAGAGAGGCAGAGCCCAGGGTAAACCCATGGCCATCCACAGATTGCTAACAGACCTCGTTAGGCCAAAGAGGAAACCAGGGATCAACTTGTAAGTCTAACCTGTGATACTGGGTGAGGACTATGAACACATGTAAACTTCTAAATCTACACATGCTGTGCCAATGAACACTATGGTTTAGAAGCTCTGCCTATGTAACCATATTACCTGACCCTTCCTAATGAGATCTGACAGCTGATTGGTCAATATTTCCACTTCATCACAGTTCCGAAGTAGGTCTGCTCTCTGAGGCCCACTGCATGTCTGCGCCAGTCTGCGTCCCTCAGCCACAACCATGCGAGTTGCTTCTTCTCCTGAGAGGGGGGAAAAAACACACACTGGTAAACAAGGTGCAAAAGTTAGAAAATAACTTAAACAGTAGGAGCCTCTGTGAGAAGTTTCACATCACAGTATTTGAGCACTTATGGACAAGGGTACAGGTAGCTACTTTTGAGAAGACACTTGTAGCCTGCAAACTTTCTGATGTTGTCTTGGTGTAACACAAGGAAGAGTGCTAGGTCCTTCAGACACAGGTTACAGAGTTTTGGTTTATTAATTTGATTGGGGTTTTACGCCGAATTCAAGAATATTTCACCTATATGATGGTGACCACTATTATGGTGGGAGGAAATCGCGCAGGGCCGTGGAAAACCCACGACCATCCGCAAGTTGCTGGTAGACCTTCCCACGTACGGCCAGAGAGGAAGCCAGCATGAGACTCACAGCAACCACATTTGTGAGAGGCATCTGGATCATTACGCCATGCAGGCACGCTAACGCCCTCAGCCATGGAGAGCTCACCCCTCCCCCACACACACCAGTCTTAGTGATGCATCACACACCAGTGATAATAGTCCGAGCACAACCGGTGAATTTTAGCCGAATTCAAACCATCTAACGAACAACTATTTACAGGCCAGAAATTAAATTTCACACTACTACACTAAGTCAGTCTTCGCCATTTCAAGAAGACTAAAGACCTCTGGTTTTCAGTCTGTCAAAACCCTTTCCAGTCAACTTCAGAATCAAGATAACTGACTAAAAACAATCTCAAACTTTCAATAACACTATCACCTGTAATATTGTTAAAGTTAAGGCCAATAAGCTAATTTACCTTTGGCAAACAGATACTGGCCTGATCTGTTCATTCTGACAACACACCCCTGAGTACACTACAGAACAGCTATTTATCTGCATATACACCACAACATATAAATGGACATGTGTATGGATCATAAATTCTCTGGGTACACACACTCATACTCAAGCCAGCAGTACTTTACAGCATGGTATACAGAGAGCAGGGATGGCAATCTTTCTAGGCTGCTGAGCTCTCAAAATGGGGGCAAAGGGTGGCCCACTACAAATACTATAAAACTAACACTCCAACACTCCTCAGGATTCCCTGCTGTTACTGTATGAAGCAAGTCAATAATAAATCAAATCAAGCATTAGATCTGAACTAACTGTAGTATTTCCTCAATCCATCCGCAGACAAGGAAGGCAATTTCGGACAGAATTTTGAAATGAAGTGGTCCACCTTGTACACAAAGAACTTTTGTACCCTTCACAGCTTCCAGGGGCTTTTATAACCAATTTGTTTTTAGAAACTCAATTTGAACAATATCAGAAAACTCTTTTGAAAAAAATACTTTTTCATCACCAATGCATCAAAAACTAAAATTTGTCTAAAACTCATTTTCCAATATTTCTCTAACCACGATGAGAAAGTGGCTGGAAAAACCAATGATGATTCTTATTGCATGGACACTGTTCATCATGACAAAGCCCGGCAGGATCCTGACACATTCCTTTAAAACAGATAGGCGTCAGCTACACATAGGCAGCAGGGGTGAGTCTACAAATTCAACGTAGATCAAACTGACGAATCTACAAGATAACTGCACAAGGGCCACTTTACAGGTGTGCGGATTAATTTAAGCATGTGATGTCAGTAATTTGTCCACAGACCAAAGCGCAACTTTTACATACAGAATAACATATACGCCACACAAGACAGTTCTTTTAGAACTGCCTTTACCGACACAAGTTTGGCTGGACTTCTGCCATTTTCACCTATGTGAACTTTTGTACCCTTCACAGCTTCCAGGGGCTTTTATAACCAATTTGTTTTTAGAAACTCAATTTGAACAATATCAGAAAACTCTTTTGAAAAAAATACTTTTTCATCACTTTTACATACAGAATAACATATACGCCACACAAGACAGTTCTTTTAGAACTGCCTTTACCGACACAAGTTTGGCTGGACTTCTGCCATTTTCACCTATGTAGTTAAAACTAAGTAACAGGTAATGGTTTTGAAACTGTTTACCAACACGTTTGTCAGGCAGAGGAAGACAGCAAAAGGTCTCATAAGAAACTAACGAGTAATGCGACAAGAGTGTGTAGTGTGAACATCATCTTACAAGTGTGAGAACGCAACTGAAATGCAGATACATGTATGCATACCCGACAAGAAAATTAAAGAGCTTAAACTGCAATATCATTCTTACACAACGAGAGATGAAAATGATCATGCAATCTCCAAATTATCTATGGCTATGGTAAAAATATCTTCGGATATTTGCACTCAACACAGACGTAAAAAGTATGTTGTAAGACAAAGTACTTCGGCATGTGTGCACATTTTGATTGGCTAATTTTGATTTTGATTCTATCATTGAATGGTCGTGAGCCAATCAAGAAAAACTGAAATCTGTTGACAGTATATACAATATTTATGCCACCCACTTTATGTCATGTTCTGGACCACATTTATGGGCTAAAACTTCTTGCTAGCTCAGTATCCATGTGCATGAAGGACTGTCTCACCTAGTCCCTTGTCATCCATGCCAGGGTTAGCCAGCCACTTGAGCGCCTGCTCCACTTTACCCTGTACCGTGGGGGCTGGGCGCCGGATGCCGCTACGTTCCGTGTTCATTATGCCGTTCATGGTTTTGTTCTGCAGCTCACGAAGAAGTCCCTGAATTTCACGAGCCAGTGACATAGCCTGAGGACTGTTACCCTGTTTAAGAGGCAAAGAGATTTTATGCAATTATTACTTCCATATAGTGTATATGATTGGAAGAGGGCTGCTAAAAGGGGTTTGAACAAATGATGGCAAACATACTGTACCATGACAATAGAAGTTAACAAAAACTGATAGCATTAACCATTTGTACACCTTTCTCTACAACAAGAGCAGATTTGCGCTGGCTCTGGACTTTGCCTCCATGTCGTCTTGCAGGGAGGCTTCTCGGTAAAATTAAATATCCTGTGTCGAAGATACGTGTAGCATGTCAACAACATGACTGACAGATAATGGACACTGCAAAGTCACATGAGCTAGAAAATCAAACCTAGCCACCATCAATTAAGTAACATGTCAGACAGTTAATGTGATGAAGGTGTCCAGGTAGCCAATAAAGATGCAAGCTATAGTTGTTATGGCATCATTATATATTATTTTATATTCTCACCATGTGAATTCTTTCATTTACTTTATAAAGATATGGGTGTAATCTGTTGCTACTATGGCCTCTACAACAGTACAATTATAATAACTTCAAGGAATGGGTTTCCTTGATATCTAGTTCAAGGAAAGTTTTTATGGTGGTGCTGAATACATGGAACTGTCAAGACCAAATTATGACATCTGTCTAATAATAAAGCTACAGACCTTCCCTTGCTGTCGCAGTTCGGACAATGCATTGGCCATGGACTCCAGGTCGCCGACAGTTTTCAGAATGGATTCTCTATCCTTCGGGTTCGTGCACCGTTCCGCGATCCTGCGTGCATCCTCAAGGATTTGACGAAGAGCTTTTTCTCCTTAAGTGGGCCAAGTGGGGAAAAGTATCAGATCATAAGTGCACAGTGAATAGTGGTAGATAATATGTTTATCTAAAAATCTTAGCAAATCTTGTCAACGAAAATAAACTTTGAACATTTATTTATTTGATTGGTGTTTTATGCCGTGCACTTAAACAACAGCCCGCATTATGGCCAGAGGAAACCAGGCAGAGCACGGGGTAAACCCACATGACCAGTGAAGAAGCCAGCATGAGCACTGGTGATTTAGTATTCTAGGGCTTAAAAAAATATTGTTTTTTTTTTATTAGGTATAAATATTCATATTCAAAGTGATCAATTACTACCAGCAAATTACCTGAGCTTCCTACTAAAGCATTAGGATCAGCCAGCCAGTTCTGAGCCATCTGCATCTTTCCCTCAATGGCACTCTGAAAATGGCCAACATAACCATCCTCTGAATGAATACCAACTGGTTTGTATCTATGTACTTGTGCCAAAGAGAACGAGATAAACATTTGCAAAGAACAAAAATTACATTATATGACAAGATATGAAACTACATTAAGCAAAACATCAATTTGGTGCTTGGACCTCAGCTCCAAATAAGGTCCCAGAAATATAAAAATTACATACACAGAGCTGATACAGGATATACAAGGAGTGACCCATTGTATCAAGAGAGAAGTTCCAAAGAAATGAAAATTACACCACTCATCAACTAAATCTGAAATAATGGGTCAAAAATTGCATGACCCATTTGTCCCGTAATTTATTTTCAATGGTTTTAGGCAACTTGTAGTTGAAGAGGTCTATTTTCAGAAGTCCATCTATGTAACTGAGATGCTGATATCAAGACATACAGGTAGGTGATACAGTTAGGACCCAAGCAAACATTCCACTTAAATTGATTGCAATTTTTCTCAGTAACTGTGGTGCTGTAGCATTTCAAGTGACATACAAACATGAAGAGTTATTTGTGTGACTGGGGGAAATATAATAAATGCATATGAAATCCATATATGTCATGAAATCTCGATGAATCAAATGAACATCTAAACTGTGCATGTAGATGATTAACAGTCTTCCGATATCGCTTGTATGAAGCCAAGAAATGATATTAAACCACTATAATTTCATTCCTGACAAGTGTACAAACCTACATTTTCTAGATGCATTTCATGCAATACAATTCACATGAAAAATTGATCTCAACCATATCATTTTCAAGTTCTGAACATCACATGCATGCGAATAGAAATGCCCAGAGATTCTGGATAAAACACACTCACCTAAATGTGGAAGATCCTGCCATTACAAGTGAGAGTTCAGTATGAATGTAACTGTGCTTTTGTAACTAAGTGAAATACTGTCCACAATGTCTGATGGAACAAACAAATGACAAACTTGCAAACTTGTGTTGTCTGGTTTATCGTATGGTGGGATGGTAAAGGGTTGTGTGGTGGATGGTAGGGTTCTACAGTGGGATGGTAGGGATCTATGGTGGGATTTTAGGAAGGTGTAGTGGGATGGTAGGGTTGTATGGTGGGATGGTAGGGTTATGTGGTGGATGGTAGGGTTCTACGGTGGGATGGTAGGGCTCTATGGTGGGATTTTAGGAAGGTGTAGTGGGATGTTAGGGTTGTATGGTGGGGTGGTAGGGTTGTGTGGTGGATGGTAGGGTTCTACAGTGGGATGGTAGGGTTCTACGGTGGGATTTTAGGAAGGTGTAGTGGGATGGCAGGGTTGTATGGTGGGATGGTAGGGTTGTGTGGTGGATGGTAGGGTTCTACGGTGGGATTTTAGGAAGGTGTAGTGGGATGGCAGGGTTGTATGGTGGGATGGTAGGGTTGTGTGGTGGATGGTAGGGTTCTACGGTGGGAGGGTAGGGCTCTATGGTGGGATTTTAGGAAGGTGTAGTGGGATGGCAGGGTTGTATGGTGGGATGGTAGGGTTGTGTGGTGGATGGTAGGGTTCTACGGTGGGATGGTAGGGCTCTATGGTGGGATTTTAGGAAGCTGTAGTGGGATGGCAGGGTTGTATGATGGGATGGTAGGGTTGTGTTTACCTGTGCCTTCTTCATGACGGTGAGGTCATCAGCGTCCCACTCCTCCTCATCATAGGTGGTCAGCTGAAGGACACGGATGATCTCGTGGATCTCATCACATACCTTACGAACGACGTAGTCACGGTTGACCTGGGCCTCTACCACACCATGACCTGCACGTAGATACAGCACACTGAGCACTGACTAATGTCACTTCAAACGTATTTATTATACGGTGTTAACCATGAATGGTTAAAGTGTAAAACAACCAGGATGTAACTTGCTTCTGAGACCTATTTGCAAGCTCATAGCGCTATATGAAGTTATGAAAAAGCCCGACACTGGATTGACGATATTTTGAAGACCGCAGTAATCTTGTTTACCAAAAACCTACACAGCACTCTGTAATACTCTAGCAGGCCTAAATGCTCAAGTGCCAAGCGATCATCAAATATAACAATTAACACTGGTCAGATTTGATTGCAGCTCCACAATGTCACCTACTTCATTGGCAGAAGTTAGAGCACAGCTCAACAAACCATACTTCATAGCCCTGTAGGCACAGTCTAACCACATCACAGAGCCAACTAAACATGTCTCGGCACCCTGCAAAGAGGTTGCCATAAAAGAGTAGCAGAAGCAGGTACAAACCAGCTTGTAAGAATGACATGTTTACTTTTGTAGCTACAACATGCACTTGGCTGGAATCTAGTTCATTCTAAATAATATACAGGTACCTGAAAGATCGCCTTGATCACTCACGCTTCTCTTCTGAACATTACATATCAACGGGAGCTAGACTCACCTGTTTGCCGTGAGGTGATGAATACCTTCATGCCACTGATGAGGACTGGTGTGAGCGTTTTCACCTGGTCGCGGGAACGGATCAGCATGTGACGGTGAACCTGGTGTGTTAACTCTTTCTCTCTCTGGTCTACTTCCTTTGTCATCTGAGTTAAGACAGGACTCAAGTTCTGTTGGAGAAAAACATGCCATGGGAATTTATTCATTTAACTGACATGATCAGTTTGTGTTTAATGCCGTGCTATAAACTACTTTTGATTATGTCAATTGAAATTCATAGAAGGGGTGGGGAAGGGGGAGAAGATTTGTGACATGTTTATCATTTATTTACTTCTGTGCTTGCAATATTCATCATGTACATTTGACCTGACTTTTTTACAATGAAAATATCAGAAACCAAATGACATCATGTCACCCATATCTCAAGCATTTTCAAAGGAACACAACTGTATGGCACACAAATGGTGCCCTGAATTATCCCCCTTCCTTGTAATCATAAACTACACATGCACTATATGCCCAGCAGAAATAGGAAAACTGGTACCTATCCTTGTTTAATCCTTTAGGATAACGGTAAAATGAGATGCGAGTAGACTCATTCTGTTTCCCTTTTTGACATAAAGCTCAGCTAATTGAGACTGACAAAAGGTATGAAAAACGGTAGAGCCACTCAACACCATTTATTTACGAGTTAAAACTGATGTACATGTATGAAGAAATGTATTACTGACAGTTTTGCTGTTTGAGAATGCAAATTGTATGTACCATTATTGTTTCTAATTATTCATGCTTTGTTTTATTTAGAGGGTCTCTGGGAAAAGCAAACTGTACAATTTGCAAGGACGAGAATCTTTTTCATCAAAATCACCTGAAATTTCTTCCAGTAGTGGATCCCATCAGTAAAACAATGTTTTGCCCATTTTGGACAAGGATTAGATATTTTGAAAATCCTGATTTCCCTTAAAATCATCTGTCAGCTGGAAATTCTCATTCATGAATCTGACAGTCACCCTCTATAAATAAAGGTTTCATTCCTACATTTCTAATTGTGCTACACGTAGCTGTTGCACAGACCAGTAGTTTGTGCCCACCTTGACATATGTGACCAGGTCTTCCATGGTGTCCACCACCTCTGTAATGGCCAGGTACTCCAGTACATTTTTACACACACGGATGATTTTCCTGACTTCTGACTCATCAAAGGCCAGCAGTAATGCAGAAGTGCCCTGCAGAATACCTGTAAACACACAGATTATTACATACATCAGCTCATACTGGCATAAATATATATTGTAAACATATACTATATACTGCCTGCTGTGGGAAGGTATATCAGGAATTGTGGGCTTAAGAAAACTGATAAAATGGAACGGGTAGAACCTCCTCTGTTGAAGCCCAAAACTGCTGGACTTCTACACCTTCCCTATCAGAGAAAGCCATTGTCCGCCTGTTTACTTTATAACTATTTAGAATAAACGCGCAAGATCATTGGCTATTAGCGCGTGGATATTGCCTCATGACCATTGGTGCATCATGTTTTGTGGAATTTCGTGTGACCATGTACTGACAAATGGAAACCTAGAATGACCCTCTGAGGTATAATCATACATTTCATGAGTGTGTCTCCATGTCGAGGCTACAAGTAATTCCAATGCCAGAATATTCGTATCCCCAACTTGCTGGAATGCAAGTGCTCTAGACCGCACACAAGAAATGTCACCCAGTCAAAGTATACTGACAATGGGCCAACTAAGTACTTGGTCCAATTAAGCCAGAAAAGTACGGAGATTCCGTGTGTAGTCAGACTATTACTTGGCCATCACCGTGCACTCACCTGTGGTATGCCTGGATGTGACGGTTCAAAAACATACAGTAAGCCCGAACATGACAAGTTCACAACACATGCCTTGAATGAATGAATGATTATGACTTAACACAACATCAGCAGTATCTCAGCCATATCATGGCGAGATATGCCTTGATTTATTTATTTGATTGGCGTTTCATGCCATACTTGAGAAAACACTTTAGGGGGAGGGGGGTAGATGTGCCTTGAAGACAGGGTTTAAAAATATATGCATATAAGTACATGTATGCATGAGTATGAAAAAATAGTCAATGAAAATGACCAATTACATTCAATTTAGTCATCTTACAACTGAGAAGATATATTCAGCCATTTTTCACTTTAAAAGAAAACACATTTAAAAACCATTAGCATACATTAATATGGCCAATCCATCACTTGTTTTTCATAATGTTACACTGTTATTTATTGAGTGTACATGTCAGCTTTCTGTAACATAATATTTTGGTAGATCAGATAAAATAACTTGAACAAGCCCGGGCTGTATATAAGGCTGAGGTTCAGGTCATTTAATTGTAAGTTTGAACAAGACCTGACATGAAGGCTGTAACATGATAGCACCCCCTAATGTGGGCTGTTACCCAAATGGCCCTTCCCTCATTACTCAAACAGATATATATAGCCTTTAGGCAGAGCCTTGGGTAAATATAGATCACAGCCACTCTGGGGGAGTCTCAGTCCCTCTAGGGTCAGTTGGTTGATGGGGAGATAGAAGGGGTGGGGGGCTGTTACTGTAAACTCCCTAGAACTGCTCTCAATGACTGACTTTCACTGCTGAGTGGGGGGGGGGGGTACATCTTGTGGATATGACAACTGTATCAGTCCTGATCCAGCTTCGGATACACATGTACATTTTTGTAGGTCAGGTCTGATTGAAATGAATTTCCTCGTCCCATTCAAGGAAGAAAAAAAGAGACTAACTAGTATATGTATATATGTGTGAAGTTGAACGGATCATCCACAAATTTTACAATTTCTACACGTATATAAGATTCTATAGTTGTCCCTGGTTATGAATAGCATAGGAGATCTATAGAATTTGCCATTCACGAGGACTGTCAACAGCTTATTGCCAACAAGGCTCCAAGACAAAAAGCAGAGGAACTACTGGAAGTCTTCAACCTTTTCTAAAGCACTTTTTTCAGTGAATTTTATGCATACAATGATTATGAAAATGATGCTAAAACTGATTTGTTTGTGTGGTTAAAGATGCAAGCTTCATAAAACTGTGCAGATTATTTCTCTACACCCCATACTGTAGTTCTGTCAATGTTTCAAATTATTGGTTGCAGAGGTGGTTGAAAAGGTTGAAGAATTCGGGTATATGTCCAGTTAAGGTGCTAGTCTATGTATCACAGACTTCAGTACTCTGCAGAAAGATCGCAAACTTCCTGTCCATTTCATGACAGCCATTATCTGGTACATGGAGATGTCATCACCTCGCACTGCCAGAAGCCGCCAGCAGAGACATCAAATTAGCCTAGAATTTACACACTACACCCTCGTCTTACTTCATCCTTCCCTAACTAGCCAGGGGCTAAATGACACACACAGTTCCCCTTACTTAACGCTTCATTTACATTTCAAGTTAAGCATTATTTTTGTCACTAATATATATATCATACCTGAGCAGGAACTGCATTTAAACTGCATGATGAAATTGTTTTGTTTCATTATTTGGAAATGTAAGTTTTTATATATAAGTTCTCATACAGGATAGTGGAAGTGGGAGGTGGGGCTACGCATTTTATCTGTTTTATAACTGTCATATGCTTTACCAGCATGGCCACATGACTTGTGTGAATACAAAACACATCTGTGCACCTAGACGTAAATGTGTGTAGACCTATTACAACAGTTACAGTGACAAACCTCTTGAGCCCTCAATGAGCTTTTTCCTGGCGGGACCAGAGTAGGGATCTGCTCGGAGCATGTCAGAGGCCTGCAGCAGTAAGATTGAAGCCTCCTCCACCCGGTTGAGCGCAGGGGGCATGTCCTGCTTCAGGATCATATCCTCACTGCTGTTTATGGTGTCATAGCCAACCTGGAGCAAACGATGACATTGACCCTTAATACATGTAGAACTCATAAAGGGCATCGCAACCATTACCAAACACAGAAATGTCACTATGTATTTTCACACTGTCAACAGGATTTATATGGCATTACAACTGCATCGTATGAAAACCGAGATACATGTATACATAAACTAATATAGGCAATACTTAGCAAAATGTGGTTGAACTTGCCAGGACACGAAAGACAACCCTTGAATCATAACTATGTTTCAGAACTTAACTGAATATGAAACCATAACATCATTCTAAAATTTAACAACAACAAAAAAAAAAGGTCCAGGAAAATTTCTTGACATTTTGGTTGAAGTGATCAAACCCATCATCAGGTTTACAAGCCAGTGACATGAACAACTAAAAATATGTAATGAGGAAAATGGTTTGAACTGTGCACTTGTGTGTTAGTTAAACAAAATGAACAATGTAAATTACATGTTCATTGTCCATGTTCATGCACATGTTATCCTACATATCATCTACATAAACACCATGGCACTGGACAATCTACTGTACGTGTACGTCTCACAGGGGTGACAGGAATTTTTCGGTACAAATACATCGTTTGCAAAAAAAGAAATATAAGACCAGAGCCTTTTCTAGCTAATTTATTTTCACCGATGTATAAAAGGTAAATTTATTTCATGAAATTTGTCTAAAACTCAATTTTCCAATATTTCTTGTGATAACCACAAGCAGAAAGTGGCTAGAAAGCCAACTTAAAACAGTCTATTTTTGTTGGCAAGTTACATGCTTGCAATGCATGTTTGATTATGGATTCTAAACTGTATTTGCTTAACTTGAAAATGAACTAGATCTATGATGGTCATTCCTGTCAGTCATGGACAGGAGGTTAGATAAAAAAGGTGCATGGGAGATAACTCTTCCTGCACAACTCAACATCTCTCCTGGGAAATCCTTACACAGGTGGAGGGGGTCTATATTAAGACCAAGGTACACTTAGCCAGGAAAGGTGAGGGGTCATGTGTCAATGAAATTAGAGGGGGTTCCAGCTGTGTGACCCATCAAAAGGTCAGGTGGAGTTTTGTTGGTTCAGCAGAAATAGGATTAGGTTAGAGCTTCTCTGGTTTAAGCTGCTTTGATTTTAAGCCAGGTCAAAAACCAAATTATACTGAAGACTTTTTCTTGTCTCTTTCAAAGATTACATTTCAGATACAATAAACAAAGGTACTAGGATATGTGAACACTGATAATTGAATGTATTTCTACAAGATTTAATTAGTAACTCCTCCCCAAGGGTTATGGTGAGCACAGACTGGGTTTAAAAAGCAGTCTTGTAACACTTCGAATAAATGCAGAGTAATTCAAGATTAAATCTGATAAAATCTATCATTCTTTGATTTACAATAAATGAAATGAAAAAGCGGACCTTAACAGAAAAACAATACCCACACCAATGCCACATCTCTCTCACAATAAAATTGAGTAATACCTCAGATAACAATTTTATTCAAATATATTTATTTTATACTTAGTTTAAACTTAATACTTAATTCACACCCAAATGTACATCTTGACATGTACAGTACAATGCAATGTGAAAAAAAAATATGCTCATGTACATGTGCACGTCAATGGGAATAATTTGTTACTCCAACCTGTTTTTCTAATCTTGTTATACATGCTACCTGGGCTAGCTTGCACATAGCGATTGTAAGCCTGACTTCAAATCATTACAATTGTTGCCTCCACTTACAATCGACAGCTTCTTGCACAAAGGGATTGCCACCTACGATCATCGTAACTTACAATCAAAAATTACAATCAGTATGACCCAGCTGTAAATATTTCCAATTGTCCTAAAATTTACTTCGAGTACAAATCCTTGCCTTAGGCAGACTGCTAGTCAGTAATCTTCGACTCAGTTTGCAAGGGTGTGTAATTTAATTGTTTCAGAAAGGTGTTATGAGATGTTTTTCACATGTTGTTGCTGTCAGCCGCTGAGTCAAGATGATGTAGAACTCTTTGAAAACGAAGGTAAGAAAAGGTTGTTGACTGGTACGTTTCCCATTTACACCTTTATGTACGAGTCAAATCTGGCCTACGGTCGCTATCATAACTTCGAAAAGTTGCAATCACCTTAAAATTAATTTGCGAAAGGAGGGTAGCTTAATTTTACCATCGATTGTAAAGTCACTTGTAGGGTTTACAATCCATTGTAGCCAGGATGCCTTTGTGCAAGTGGGCCTGGATGTGCAGGGTACTTTGACTTTTCAGTTGGTAAACACATAGGTAAAGATAGTCTAAGTAGCTGAATTGATGGAGATGCCAGCTGTTGTTCAGTACAGGATGGATTAACCCTAAATAAACACAGTTAGGTTTAAAAGAGCAGGGTTCATGGTACATGTACATCTTCCTGCCAACCACCACAGTTGTGTTTCACTACATGGACGAGAGCTGTACAAGGATACCCCTGATGACATGTCCTGTTATTGCTGTCGACAATCCAAGATGCCATAGTTCAGATTGGTAAAGGTGGCAGAGAGACAACTTTAAAGTACATATACATTTCTTGCACGTGGTCATACAACGACCTGCTGTCACTATTAAAAACCACTCAGTGTGTGACTGCTGGCCTGTGTTCATATGTCAAGTGCAAGCAGTCATATAAGCAACCAAGTTTCTCCATTTTTACTTTAACAACATCTTAAATCATTTAATGCTTTTCTTTTTCACTTTACTCTTCTCACTTTTAACACGTTTCTCTCTTTCAAGATTTTTTTTTTCATTTAACAGCTGTCTGACATGTGACTGTCTCTGTACTACTGGAATTTCTGCATCTTTCTGTTTCATCATACAACTCTCCCTCAATATAACTTGCTTCATTACAACACACGCTTCAGCATAACACCGTCACAAGTGTGTCCCCTAAATTTTCAAAAACATACACACATCTGTACACAGTTTCAAAATATTCAGCAGATCTTCAGGTCTTTTCTTGTTAATTCTTTGCATTCAGAAGCTTGGTTATCAAGTAACTGATACATTACATTACAGTTAACATCCAGCATCACGTTGTCTGTTCCTATATTATATAAGTCACAGTCTACCAGTAGCTAACAAACTTCATATAACATGCTTCACTTATAACACGGTAGGCAGATTTGTCCCCCAACAGCAGCAATGTAATGAGGGAGGGGTGTATTTGCTTGACATTGTAATGAAATATTACAGCAGTCACATGTGCATATCAGCATTTAGTCAGTTATGAATTTGTAAAAAATCTTGCAAAAAAGAGGTGTCACAGCCACGTGAAGACGATGCAAAACAGAACAACTTCTGTCCGATTTAGTTCGGTTATTGAATACAGATGTTTGCATGTGTACTGTATTATGTAGTCTGTCATTTAGATGGGCCCCAATGACGAGTCACATATTCAATGAGAAAAGACTTCAAAAATATTGCTGGGGATTTATGAAACCTGTGCTTAATTATGGAACGCACCACAGGAAACAGACAAAACAAAAAGTACAGAGACAGGGTTGAAACACAAAATAGGTACATGAAGACTGGGATGCCTTACCCTGACTAGGTTATCCACTGCTCTCTTAACAGCCTGTATGGGAATAGCCAGATCTGGCATGGCATTGCCATCCTCAGCTTCTTCATGGAGAATCACTAGTTTGGAGACCTGTCAACATAACAAAACAGTGCACTTGATTTCAATAACAGGGATCAAATACTCCATCTACACAACAGTTCCTGAAATCATGAATGCAACAAGTAGAAGCAGGCATCTTATCTTTAAAATGGGCACATTTTTGTTAAGACTACATCTGTGCAAGTGTACCACTGTATCATGTCAGATGAACAGCCTCTGATCCACTTCCGTACATGAAGTGTACCATGTACATGTAAATTCATACACAAACCCTCTACCATGTACATGTCAATTCATACACAAACCCTCTACCATGTACATGTCAATTTACACACAAACCCTGTACCATGAACATGTAAATACATGAACCCTTGTACCATGACCATGTAAAAACACAAACCCTTGTACCATGACCATGTAAAAACACAAACCCTTGTACCATGACCATGTAAAAACACAAACCCTGTACCATGAACATGTAAATACATGAACCCTTGTACCATGCACATGTAAAAACACAAACCCTTGTACCATGACCATGTAAAAACACAAACCCTTGTACCATGACCATGTAAAAACACAAACCCTGTACCATGAACATGTAAATACATGAACCCTTGTACCAAGCACATGTAAAAACACAAACCCTTGTACCATGACCATGTAAAAACACAAACCCTTGTACCATGACCATGTAAAAACACAAACCCTTGTACCATGACCATGTAAAAACACAAACCCTGTACCATGAACATGTAAATACATGAACCCTTGTACCATGCACATGTAAAAACACAAACCCTTGTACCATGACCATGTAAAAACACAAACCCTGTACCATGACCATGTAAAAACACAAACCATTGTACCATGAACATGTAAAAACACAAACCCTTGTACCGTGAACATGTAAAAACACAAACCATTGTACCATGAACATGTAAAAACACAAACCCTTGTACCATGACCATGTAAAAACACAAACCCTTGTACCATGCACATGTAAAAACACAAACCCTTGTACCACGAACATGTAAAAACACAAACCATTGTACCATGACCATGTAAAAACACAAACCCTGTACCATGACCATGTAAAAACACAAACCATTGTACCATGAACATGTACATACACAAACAATGTTCCAAGTAAATCACATATACTTATATGCAACCCTATAATACAAAAAGTGTAAATTAATCTGGTCCAAATATATTTACCTCAGAAAGAAGATTATACACACATGAATGAAAGACATCAACCAAATTCTCTTCAACCATAACTCACTATAAATCTGTCTTGTATCAGTTTAACACGCAAATGCAAATGCTTTAGTTTCATGCACGTAAACATGTGCCTGTTGCTTATCTACAAGTACACTCTCGTAGTTAGCTCAACTAACAAAGGGTAGCAGGAAATCCTGAAGTCGGTTTAATGCAAGCTTGAACTTATCATACATGTAGCTACAATATGTGTTTGTTGACTTTGAAAATTATGTACCACTGCGCTATGGGTTTGCGTGGTATTAAGGTTTTGTGCACTATAATAGAGAATGCATCCGCATTAAAAATAAAAGTTAATACTCCACTGATCAATTACTCACTGACACTGAGAGGCGTCTGTACAGTGAAAAAATATCTGTTGTGGATGAAGTTTAGCAGAGCTTGTGCTCAAAATCTCCCATTTTATAAGCCACTGCCATGATTATGTGAATGCTGAGAGATTATGTGATGGGGAAGGCACACATATATATTTCAAATCAATAACGTTAAAAGTTTAGCCAGTATAATTTGCACAACAATGAACATTTAAACACACACGAGGCACGATGCAGGTATACTTAAAGTAAACTATTAAAGTCCGCACATCAGGGTGGTTAGTTTTCTGGGTGGAAGACACTAGAGTGCCTGGGCTGTGGAAATGGCCATTGTAGTGTCATTGATCAATTATGTCATTAAGGCCTCACAAACAGCCAGAGTAAATCAATCTTGGAACCAAACTTGGAATTGAGCCTGTACCTGATGTATCCTAAGTGACATACATATAAATATTTTGATGAAGATTTATATATTCCAGCCTGTCAATATGAAACAAACCAACATGTAGCAAGTGACCACCTTCTACATAGGTGTTTGTATACATGTGTTCTGAGTAGTAAGACCATGTATTAGACAAGTACACAACAAGATAAAAGTTTGATTAAATAAATTGTTGACCTATGATTTTAATGTTTCAAGTGAATACAGAACTCGCCAACTAATGGCCTGGTAACATGTTGTTTTTGACACACACCAGTACTCATAAACCTTTTTGTACAGCTGGCACACTGCTATAACTCCCTCCTTAGGCACAGCATGGCTGGAAGC
Source organism: Acanthopleura granulata (assembly GCA_016165875.1). Lineage (NCBI taxonomy): Eukaryota > Metazoa > Mollusca > Polyplacophora > Chitonida > Chitonidae > Acanthopleura > Acanthopleura granulata. The sequence goes on along the minus strand of JABBOT010000001.1, from coordinate 42,761,890 downwards.
TTGTTAGGCCAAATTAGATTAGCCTAAGTGTCTGCCACACGCGCCATCTTAATTGCCCAAGCCTCGTTTACTTCCTTGAACACATGTAATATTTGAAGTTTACAACAACTGTTGGCTTCAGACATATTACTGCTTGCGTATTTTTTTCCCCCAATCACGAGTTACTGTACATAGCAAAAAAACAAAATAAAAAGTCACAAAAAAGTCCAACATGTGTTGGTCATTTATCCAGTTGAACACTTTTTGTTTTCTCCATTTTGACATTTATCAATATCTTCAAGTATGTACAATTTCACCGTAAAGGAAGGCAGAGTTGAATGTAGCTGTTTAGAGCCATGAAGGTATTTTGTGTGTGCCTGTTTAGCCGCGTGGAGCCTGATGTCAGTGTGCCCCTGCTCCAGCTTCAGGTACAGACATGTACAGTAGTAGCACAGCCTTAGACCTAACTGTCCATACTTTCCCTACAAAAGTCATTACATTACATGAATGTGCAACTACATGTACATGTACTATCTTTCATAAACATCATACGTGTACATGTAAAAAATACATATGTAACACATAACAAATAAACAATTGCTTGTATTACTGTCATTTGCTGCTCATTCAGGTTCATTATTCATTCAGGTGTGAAATGTCCATGAATCGCCATGCCCAAAACCAAGACTATCTACATGTAAACAGTAAGACCATGCCCAGGCCAACATTCACTAAATTCAAAATGATCTGCCACTGAAGTAAACATTTTTACCTTTAATTTTTTTTTTTTTTACTATTGAATGCTGATGGAACTGTAATGCAGAAAAATTCAGATCCATCAAGATTCAACAAAATCAGTAATAATGAGCTCAGCGAAAACAAAACTGTACAACTGCACACATGTACAAGAGACACCTTTTAACAATTTGAGGTTACATTATGATGTGTTTGCCTAACTGTACAGAAAAAGTCACATAAAATGGTAGTGTTGACAAAACATACAGTTCTCTGGTTGGCTACTTGGACAGTTGATGCATGTACATGTAAATAAGAGGTTCTGATTGGCTATGCCAATGTACATGATACTGTAAAAAGTTGCTAATTACACATTTGGATGTGTAATTAGCAACTTTTTACAGTATCATGTACATTGACACAGCCAATCAGAACCTCTTATTTCTGAATGTTGGCACAATCAGAGATATATATAAAATTGTTACTCACTTGTTATATTGTAACTTAATGTTCTTATTAACAGGCCTGAAGTTATAAGCAGTTGAGAGTCGTACATTAGAAAGGTAGGAGAGGGCATTCCTTGAAGGCATGTGCAGAAAGTCATGATACCAAATTATCTCTCCATCTACAAGGCAGAAATCTTCCAAAAATGTCCCCATTCACATAAAAGGTGAAATCTGACTCCCACGGCCTCCTACATTCTCCACACATTTGACATTGTGGCTGGGGGAGTGAATTCCTTGAATGGCTGTGGTTTGTCTGGGGTCTGGCTCTGACGGAGGGACTGTCCCACACCTAAGACATGTGATAACTGGGGCTGTACAGCATTTACTTGGCTGGGCGGTTAAGTAATCAAATGGCTGCCTTACATGTAAGGTACATTACACACTTAGGGACATGTATGCATACACACCTCTTTCTCATTTTAACATGCTTCAGTATAACAGGTCACAAGTGTGTGTCCCCAAAATTTTTCACAAAGTTACACAAGTGTTCAGAGGTTCAGTGAAGAAAATCTTAATATTTTCTCAATTCTTTGCACTTGGAAGATTTGTTATCAAGTAATTATTAAATGAAAACCATCATATTTTATTTATGTATTTATCTGATTGATGTTTCATGCAGTATTCAAGAATATTGCACTTACAGTATATGATGGCGGCCAGCATTACACTGGGAGGAAACTGGCCAGAGCATTGTAATATACTCATTTGCTTTACAGAACTCATCCACGGTCACATTACATGTATGTCTGATCCTAAATATAAGTCATAAGCTATCAGCAGCCCACAAACTTCATACAATGTGCTTCACTTACAACAATGGAGGCTCATCTGTCCTCCATCAATAGCACTGAAATGAGAACGAACTGTGTACAATCCAAAGCTGTTACATGTACATGTAGCTGCTTGCATGCATTGCAAACAAATGATGCTTACAAAACACATGAACATGTACAAGTACAGGCATTGCAAGCGAACGTTGCTTACGGAACAAATGACCATGTACATGTATTGCAAGTGAACGCTGCTTACATAACACATGAACGAGTGCAAGTACAGGCGTTGCAAGCAAATGTTGCTCACAGAAGACATGAACATGTACAAGTACAGGCATTGCAAGCGAACGTTGCTTACGGAACAAATGACCATGTACATGTATTGCAAGTGAACGCTGCTTACATAACACATGAACGAGTGCAAGTACAGGCGTTGCAAGCAAATGTTGCTTACAGAACACATGAACATGTACAAGTACATGCATCGCAAACGAATGCTGCTTACAGAACACATGAACGTGTACAAGTACATGAATTACAAGCGAACGTTACTTACAGAACACATGAATGTGTACAAGTACCTGCAATCAACCAGTCCAAACAGGACTTGGAAATTAAATAACTAAAAATAAATACTTATACACTTATAATATATACTTAAATACTTATAACTTGTTTCTATTGTTTTCCAAAGCAGTCAAGCCCAGGTTTATATGTAACAGCACCTGAAAAACGCTCAAATACTCCATGTCACTGGTCCTGGTTTCCTGTGGCTGATAAAGTTACAGAACTGTGGTACATACATGTATTTCGAACAGGCTAGATGCCATAGTGTTAGGACATCACACTACATACTGACATCTGTTGTTCTGCAATGAACGATGATGGCTGGATGTTAACTTATCTTGGTAATGATTATATCCCTGCCTCTTTCATTTCCCATGCTATCAAAACACCAGTTCTCTAATCATCTGAATGTGCAAAGCAGGATATTACTGTTCAAGCCAGCTCTCAGAGGAAAAGAGCTAGTCGTATCATCTGCAGGTGTGTTTTGTCAGCATGCACATGTACTTTACACATACACTTTTTTTTAGTTTTTTTTTTGAAAGCTGCGTAAATCAAGTGCTGGCTCAGCAGTATTGAAAGCAAGGACAGGATAAGTACATGTATTTTACGTTTAGTGTGTTTGGAGACATCAGGTGTCAAAGCAAAAGTCATCAAAGACACTTAGAAGAAGGCCTGATGATTCCAGGGATGTCCTCTAGGCATCTTTATTTGAGGAGGCATGCACGACCAACATGTACATGTAGATGTGCCTGTAGCTCCTACCGTCTAGTCTACAGGTATCTGTATACGCACTGAGAAAATAGAAAACACAGCAGGGTGAGCCAAACTCATTTTGCAAGGTGTTTGTTTCTCATTTTTTTTAGAGCATGTACCAAAAATAGTACAGACTGGTTTCAAAGATACATGCATGCAGTGGGATTGGCTGTGTAGTACATGTATAGTACTCCATAGCAGGAAGATCAGGATGGCTGGGATGGAGGTTCAGTGGTAGTGAGTCATGGGGCAACAGAGAGCAGCAGCCAATGGTTCTGATCTTTATCAGCCAGTCTGACAGTTAGCCACTGCACTGTGACATGGTCCAGACCAGGCATAGCCCTCCATCAGGGCAGCCCACATGCACACTGCCAACTGCTCTGCTTCAGCCAGCTTTTCACACCCTATAGATGGCTACTGGTCATTGTTTGAGAACAAGATTAGCCCAAACCACGAGCTAAGAAGCAGCCTGTTGTTTTCTTACATTAATTTTCCCACTGGTGATTTTTAGTCTGTTCAAGAATATTTCACCCACAGGTATACTTGTACATATACTGGCATCGCAGCATTGTGCTGTTAACGCCATAAGCCAAGATGATGAGGCATCACCTGAGGTACCAGACAAGCTTCCAGCCTTACAGTTTTAACTCTATGGCTGTCAGCTAGCAGGGGCCGCTGAATACTCGGCCAATACATATAGTAGCTTATAACATTTCAATTTCAAGATTCCAAAAGTTTTATATTGAGTGAAATGTGCATACAATGAAAAGAAAAGACAGCTTTGGACAGCAGTATCAATGAGGAAATTTTCTTACAGCCAGCATGCCATGTACATATGTAGCTTGCCTGAAGTTCAAGTAAGAAACATCTGGAACAATTTGAAATTACCTACATGTGAACCACTTTGCTTGAACCCTGGCACGCTGTCAGTCATGACAGCGACATGTACACAGGTATTCATAATTTATTTCCTGATTTTTGGCAACATCCTTTAAATAAGAATGTTTTACACACAAGTATAATCTGCAGGCAGTCAGGTGAATGGGTGGCGGAGACCATACAAGTACATCATCAGGTTGTTGTCTGAACCAAACCATGTACCAGGCCAGAAATTAACAGTTATGCACAGCCTTGTTAAACAAGTACAGCAATCAGGATACTGACTTGACCTCATTTCAGTTGTAGATTTCATCAATTCATCTGTCCTAGATTTTCAAAACCTGGTCCAGATACAAACCGGTTTTATCTTTGCTCATTGGATGGAAAACACTGCGCTGTTTACAAGATAAATCCAAATATTCCTTCATAAAAAAAGAATAACTTTGTTTGACCTAAAATTTTGTTTGAGGCCTAGTTACCCATTTTGCCACATTCTGAAAGCTCTGCTGATTTCAGGAAGCTGTTATGGTGCTTGTTTGGAAGGTAGGATAATATCCTACTGGTAAAATATATGTTTCAGCTCTCTCACCTCCAACAGAAACATTTTAAATCTTTTTTTGGAGCAAACAATGGACCTTTTGGGGGCAAGTTGCTAAGGCAGTGTAATAGCCTTTGTTTTTGAACAAATTAACATTCATGGAGAGTAACAGGTGTCACCTGGGCGACATATGCACAAAACAAGAATGATTCTGTCACATATACATGTATACTATTGTCTGGAATCAGATGTACTGTACAAAAGTTGCTGAACTCCCCAAACTATGGATTTGTTATGACTTAGCCATTACATTTTCATTTTGCCATAGTGTAGTTCATTATTGTACTAATCAACACTTGTGAGTTCACGTCCAGCTCATGCTGGCCATAAGTGAGTAGGTCTGCCAGCAACCAGTGGATGGTCGTCGGTTTTCACTGGGCTCTGTCCGGTTTCCTCCCACCATAAAGATATGTTTTTGAAATATTCTTGAGCATGACATATAACACCAATCAAATAATAAATAAATAAATAATCAACACTTGTGGATGTACGACAGCTCACTGTTGTCAAGCTATCCCCTCAAAACCACAACTTCCATAACAAGTCTGACTCACAATTCCAGGAATAACACAATCTTCCCTAGGATGAAACAATATATTCTTTGCTGCAATAAGGATTTTAACAATCTTTACATGTACCATTATACTTTAATTACATCATTCAAATATACACAGGAAAATGACACTCAGAAACACTAATACTCATTACTTTTAGCATAGCTCAGGGTGAGGAGACAGTCAGAACTACACAAAAAAGTTGCATTCGGGTCCAGAAGATGGAAATCTACTTACATACTTCTGCCAAAACACATTAATTCAGTTCCTGGTCTAGCTTTTTCACAAACGTCACAAAGATTTCTCAGCAACTTGACCTATTGATATGTCAAGTCCTTTATACATGTACATGACCAAACAAAATGCATGACACATAAGCATGGAAATTCCCACTCATTATATACAAAATTATTCATCAAATGAAGGAAGTTGTCTGTTGTGGAAGACGGTTCATCTTCACACTCAGAGTGTCTATGGAAGACACCTTTCTTTCAGGTGAAAATTTCCAGAACAGTTACATTTACCTTCTAAAACATTCTGAATTCTATTTATTCATTTCTTTGTTAGAAAGCTAAGATAGGAGGACTTAGGCAAGTGACCTTTTTTCCCCACTGAATACTTCAGCCGCTATAGGCTTGACAGCATCCTAACTGTAGCAAGCGTTACCACTGTGCCTCAACTACATATACTGTACATGTACAAAACGTCTACAACTACAGACATTTTTCTTCTACCTATAGTTCCCAGAGCCCACTTGCACAAAGCCTTCTTAATGTTACAAGCATGTAACTACCATGGAAACCAACATTGTAGGCATTATGTCATCAGGGTAGTTACATGCTCTTAACGTCAAGGGGACTTCCTAAAAGTGGGCCCAGGCCAATGGGGTTCTGCAGCCCTCTACAAAGAGAAGCAAGTCTTGTAACTCCTAAAACAGCAGTGCCCTCTACCTACTTAAATAAAAATGTCAACTATGGTTATTCATCAACACTTGCTACGTTATTGAAATCTCCAGTATTGTTCTTCAGATAGGAAGAGGGCACTGCTCCTTTATGAGTTCCTTGATTTACTTCCCTTTGCTGAAGGCTGGAGAAGCCCATTGATTAGGAGGATGTTTTCCTATGTGAGAGTTCATTTGTGAACCACATGGTGGCAATTAGCTGCAGGAGAGTGTCGGCTGTGTTTTGTTACCTGCATGTATTTTTACACGTTTCTTTCTTCTTGACCTTGAACAGTCATCTTAACTTTACACCATTCTTAGAGATAGAAAAGCCATGAATGTTCAGACACACATGTACACTGTATCTGCAGTCCTGCCATCAGCTCATCTAGTAATTAAAGTGCTGCCTCAGTGAAAATGTCACCTAGATGCAGGACAAACTCACCAAAACTGATGAACCCAAAACGACCTAAACTTTTGATCCTGACTAAGTTGCTTCTCTTCCTTGATTCAGAAAGTTCTGTTGATCTCAGAATTTAGGTGTTTTGTGGTTTGTTTGAAAGCTAGGACAATACCTTACTGGAAAAATATAAGTTTCAGCAACAATAATGATACTTTAGAACATTAATTTGCCTCTAGATCTGCATTTTTGGGGTGAAAGTTTAAGTCCTTTAGGGTAACTGCAGATCATTACACCTGGCATCAGTTGCATGAAGGTACCTAGTGTTCAGTAGCTCTTAACTAAGTATAATTCTCATCTTTGAGATACTTCAGTTGTTTTGAAAAAAAATTGAGCATGGTTTAAAATTTGCTTTATGCACAAAGAAAGCCACGGAAAACCAATTCTACAGGTACATGACAAACTTCCTTGATTCTGCAAGGTTTTAGAATCTTATGTTTTTTTACCCTATTTTTCAGGCCAAGAAAGGATAATATGTGTGCATGTCCTAACACTCTTGCTTGGGTTCAGACTGACCTCTTGAGGTCAAGGGGCAAGTTAACCCATGTGTTACCACGCCACATTTGATTGCTCTGTGGCTCTATGCAAACATGTACAGTGTACTGTGCACTACCAACAGGGCACCACTGCTAGATCAGTACATGTAGTGTGATTCTCAGGGAGCCTAGACGCCACAATGTAACCATACTACATACTAATACACCACCCTACAGCAAAGAGGCTTCTGTACCACAACACTGCAGTACTTAACACCATCATTTCTACAAGTGATGTCAGCGAACTGGACTAGGGAATAATAGATGTGTATGTCAACACACTTTCTGGTTCAAAAATTAAGTACAAACTCAAATTTCTTCAGGTTTGAAGAAGACGCATTATATATGCAAATGTATGACAAATGAGGCTTTCCACATGGCATTCCATATACACAATAACAAAGGAAAACATCTTTATTAACATATATTTATCTGACTCACTCACAAATACTACCATAGTCAGGAACATTTTGGTAGGGCAGTGCCAGTGCACTGCTAAACCTGGGGTCTGGCTATATTGGCAGAGGGAACATTGTTCCCAGCTGAGAGCCAAGTCCAAAAGGAGACTCAGAGAGGACCAGACTGCCCTGGCTAATACAACTGCGAACAGATTTAAACACTGCATATGGCTCAGGTGTCAACCTGCAGGGGATACAAACATAGGATTACAGAGGACCACACCCTAGCGACTGTTGGGTCAATGGGTTAGAACAACAATGTACCCATGCCATGAGTTATACCACATAACACACATGCCTTTCTAAAAGAAAAAAAAGAAGCCTTTTCTAGCCCTGATCTTTGAACCATGATGGGTATTGACAGTATTTATATGAACTGTCATATGTTGTCAAGTACATGCTACTACTATTTGTGCATACAGTGGGTGAATGACAGGTTTTATATACAGACTGAAGAAGAAGATACTGGCTTTTAACCACTTCCTGTAAGAAAGTTTACAGAAGAATTATTTCTTGAGTGTAATCCACAAATCTGGTATCACCAACACAATAACCAAACCATAACTTATTGTCATCTCCTGCAAATTCCATCCAAAAATCCCACTGCTGGCCGTCAAACTCAAATATTCTTGAGTACTGCATAAAACGACTATGTAGTGTATATAAAATACTAATTCTGTCACATCTGAATTTTTAACCAATTAGCACTGAAATTTTTTTTTAATATATCTTTGCCTCAAAATGGTTGTTGATCACTTCCACTTATGCATGACACCATCTTACAATACAATATTACCACACAAAGTAGCAACCCGCCACACACAGTATAGGTAGGCCCAATGGTCCACCAATACTCCAACAGTAATACACAACATCATGCTGTCAGCCTGGCTAGACAATGAGAGGGGTTGTGCGCACACACAATACAGGCCGCACACACAATACAGGCCGGAGCTTGCAGGTCACCCTGGCTGGCTGGTGGACAGGCTGCTGTTCTAGAGGCATACTATTCTAGCCCACACTCCCTGCACACATCAGGTGGACACATGGCAGAGGAAGGTACCAGGCTTTTTCACTGGATTCAGATGCCCTATTATGGCGGTACCCCTCTTAACATCCTGGCTGCATTCACAAGGGCAGCATGCACAGGAAAATTCCAAATATAGGCCTTAGGAAGTCAAATGACCATGCCTGACTGTAGGCTGAATCTGGAAACATCTACAGTACATCTAACCTACCGCTGCTCGTTTTTCTTTACCCACCTTCTCTGGGATATGATTTGTTATGTGTACTATCTGGCTTGAGCACCTTTCAAACCTGTTGATCCAGCAACCACCGCATACACTGTATATTTGTATATAACTTCTGTCACTATATTAAATGTACAGTAGTATATAATCTGTGCCTTAAGGCAACCTGTGCTTTAATCTATGATACATTGAAGTCTGCTCACTTCTGTCATTAACCCTTTGACTGTAACACTTGTGCATTTGTTTTAGTCACAAGTTGAGTTTAGACATTTGAACACATTATACTTCGCTGTGTGCTCATTCAGATCCTTCTGAACACATTCCCACTGAAGCAAGAATATATCTGAATGTTATTAGATAACCTACATGTATATACATGTAGCCATGCTAGTTAAGGCGTAAGCCGACTGCATTCATCTTCAATATCACACAGCGGGAAGGCATTAGACATAACGCTACAAAACATACGTTTACGCATCTCAATGCACCAGTCCTGCAATTACATGTATGTATGAGAAGCAAGCAGCTCATTAGTGTACCTGACACTGAATGTAACCTGCAACTCAGTGAACCAAAGCTAAATTAGAACAGCTACAAGGAACTCCATGGCCAAGCCTCAGGGATTGATGGTCTCCACTGACAAGGGTTCTGACATGAAGGGAAGTGCTGGAAGCCGCAAGATGTATGCAAATGAGAATGAATATCTAAAGCAAAGACACTGTCAGCCTTTGGAAATCCTTGATCTAAGATCATATCACCCATATATTACCAATGTTTTATTGCAAGTGTATTATTTTAGCCACTGGAAATAATTGCATTTCAGCTAGCATTACCTAAAAATAATCCACAAATACATACATGTACACCCTCAGTCATGCCATATTGTAGGGAAATACATACAAGTGCATGTAGGTGAGAGGATGTGGTGTTAGATAACATTACAAACACATGGAGATTTCCCCAAACAGAACCAAAGCTACACCAAAGCCCACATGTAGGGTACATCATAAAGTCTCTGTTTATTACATGCCAAAGTACAGGAAAAGACAAAAATCATGCCCTCAATTTGATCAAGTTAAAAGTTCTTGAAAAGCAACAGGCACTTATATATACAGTTTGTTTGTTCATGCGAAACGCTGGTTTGAAGATGTAATGCATATTTGGACATTTTTGTGATCTTGGTCTTGTTGGCAATCTTCAAGAATTCAAGAAATTCTAAAACAAAGGGAACATGGCCAGCCCTCGTGTTGAATTCCAGTAACAACAGAGCTTGTCCGGACTCGTATAACTTACATATTCAATGAATATTTTTTATTGTAATGTGACTGATTATGTTTATGAACGAACTTCAAAACTTCCTTAAGACATTGCAATCAGAATTCGCTTGAAAATCCAAGTTTCAGGTGACCACCTCTCCTTAACCAATTGCTTCATGAATCCTTGAACAAACTGAAAACATACATTATATATACACATCAATATACAGACTTGCTAGATGTGCACATATGTAAATTACCATAGGGTCTTATGAAATTCATTATTCTAACACTATAAAAGATGTTCTATACATCTTGTATTCGAAAGCCTTCTCAAACAGTGAATGTATGTTTAATCACTGCACAGCCTGAATTTCCAGTCTTACTATTAGCCTTCCTCTGAATATCCAGTATTACTATTAGCCTTTGACTCAACATCCAGTCTTACTATTAGCCTTCCTCTGAATTTCCAGTCTTACTATTAGTCTACCTCTGAATATCCAGTATTACTATTAGCCTTTCTCTCAACATCCAGTTTTACTATTAGCCTTCCTCTGAATATCCAATCTTACTATTAGCCTTCCTCTGAATAAGCAAGCTTACTATTAGCTTTCGTCTGAATATCTAGTTTTACTATTAGCCTTTCTCTGAATACTAAGTCTTACCATTAGCCTTCCTCTGAACATTTAGTCTTATTATTGGCCTTCCTCTGGCTATTTAGCATTACTATAAGCCTTCTCTGAATATCCAGTCTTACTATTAGCTTCCTCCGAATATTGTCTTACTATTAGCCTTCTCTGAATATCCAGTACACTGCAGTTCCTTAGGGCCAATGTAGAAAAGAAACCTAACACCTACATCAACAAGGAAGTGTTAAAAAAAAATGCCAAAACTACATGTATTCAAACAACCATAAACATGCGAGGAGGATCTTCCATTTATCAGGCACAAATACATTGCAGCTTAACTTAATGACAAAGAGCGACAAAGACTTTTTGGGTGATGTTTGTGAGCTAGGCTGTACCGTATCTTATAACACATCTGTCATATTTCCTGGTGGGAAATCACACACCCCTTTTTTCTCACCCAGCACAAGTGAAGTCTGTTCTTCCTGTTGTAGAACAGCCCCGTGGTCCAAATGACTTGTCACTCCTTATGTGTAAATCAACCAGTCCATGTAGGAAATGGGATAAGCTATGTACATTAATTACAGTATGATAGTCGACTGACTTCTTTGGTGGCATTAAAAGCTATTTCAACTGTCCAAGATATAGCTCCCTCTCAGTTGCCCAGCAACAAAAAGTCAAGGAAATAAGTTTGTAATAATTCCAAACGATGAAAATTGTATTACTTGTATAAAACTACACTACATGTACCATGAACCATTTTCCTAGTAGGGAATAAGTGCATTAAGTTACTCAGTTTACCCATTTCTGATGATTGGTTGGTTGATCTTATTAAGGTTTATGGAGGTTTGTTTGGAAAACAGCACGTCATCCTACTTGCAGAGCGCAAGTTTTAGGACCAAAAGAAATATTTTATCACCACTTTCTACACAAAGTTTTAGGTCAAATACAATATATTAATAATAATATACGGTGCATAATGTAAGCATCACCTGGGAAATATTATAAGGAGAATCTTTACGCCATGACTATGCCTCAGCATTAGGGTAACTAAGAACAGATGGTTATGAGCTGGTATACTCAACCATCCCTATTGGTGATTCAAACAGAAACAGCATGAGGTTTGGGTGTTGGATGAGGGTAAAAATATGATATAGTTTACCTATGCTTGAGGGTGTATACATGTGTATGCCTACACCGAGCAGAGTTGTTTGTACTGGTACTATAAATGTAAACTTCCTCGGTGCTTTCTGAAGGCCATGAAGAGAAATTTGTACATGTAAATACACAATTTGTACAAGTGTTACTGTACAAGGCCCCCAAAATACTGCATGACCACATAGGCCATCCTTAAAACATTCTTAGTTGGGTGTATGACCACATAGGCCATCCTTAATAAATTCTTTGTTGGGTGTAACCCGACCGAACCAGACAAAGTAGGGTCAATTGGTAGGGAATTCCTTTTTTGTTTTTCCAGCCTATGAAAAAGATAGCAATTTTAAAGAAATTAACATGGAGAGAGAAGAGAAAAAAGACTGTTCAAAACACCAATAAAAACTTTACTGTAGAACCCTTTTTTGGAGGGTTGGTTGGGTTATGCCCAACCAACATATTTTCAAGGATGGCCCTAATATTCAAATCACTGATTTACACACTTATGCATGTATGTATTGCTTATAACACAAATCACAGTCTTACATGTAGTTATATATCTAGGCTAATAAAGTGAATATTCTTTGACTGTACATGCATACAAAAACCAAAAATGAAAAGAATAATGTTAAGATGAAAGAGTGTGATAAATTATTTGTAAATATGGTCCACAATAATTTAATATGCCCATAGGGCACCTATTATGGAACATCCACTTCATGTTAAGGGCTTTACTGTATGCACAACCTGAGCTCAATACCTGCAGTACTTTCTTTTTTTAGATACCATCAATAAAATCTACCCTTAATACTGTCTTTATTGTTCGTGCCGATGCCAGCAAACAGGGTATGACCTTCTAAGTCATGCCTGTACTTCTTTTGAGCTAAAAAAACTTGATCAATGTACAGAAAGGAGTCCTGTACTAATGCATCACCTTGCCAAGCAAAAACTAACATTTCGATCAAATTCTTTTATTCATTTTACGTTGTTTAGCACAAAACAACTGCTTGGTGAGTAGGACATACCACCAGCCTACAAAAGACTAAATACAGGAATTGTGACCAGTCCTTACCTACATGTACAAGTTTGACATTCAAGCTGAGGACTTTACAGCATCATGAAAAAGGTCTAAGGTAACAGGTAAGGAGCCCTGTATACGGTTATGGTTAGAAGGGCATGTACCTGAGCTGTGTGTAGATTCCATCAGGTGTGTACATGGGTACCATGGGTCAAACAGGAGGACTATTATGTCCTCAGCACCACTTCATATGACAGTAAGGATAAGGGCTACAGGATTTTATCAATGCATCAGACATGGGTCATGTATAGTTCTGATGTGTCCTCCAGTTCTATATAACCTTCTCCCTAACAGGTAGACATGGAAGTATAGACATTTCCATTCAAAAAACACATGCAAGTGTATGTATGTATTTTCCCTGCAGGAGCATTTTCACACAACAGGGATCCCGCATGTCGCAGAAAATATTTCTCAAAGATTTTTTAAGACCCAACACAGAAATTTAATGAAGCATGTTTTCACAAGCTGCATGAGTATAAACATGTAGTTGGAAGAAGTACACTTGTCTTAAACATTTTCAGAGATATGACAACCTGCATAAATACTTCAAAAGAGATACATTGTACATGTTATTTATGTGTGAAGGTTCAAGTAAATATTGTTATATCTACATTTTCAAACTCAAAGCATGTCTAACTTTTCAGCTGGCACAACTGTATGTGTTACCATGACAGTTACACCTGCACAAAGTTGTAACACTTTCCAAGTGAGTCTGAGGCCATAGCTTCCTTCACCTAGAAAATTAATGACATAGTAGAAGTGAAAATTTCTTGAGTACACATGATCTTAAACAACGCAGTAAATAAATGTAAAAATTAAAAGTTAGGCATTACAAAGAAAATCATTTCATTCTTAACAATCCGTCTACCTTGATCAATAGTGATGGCATGCCTAACTCCCATTTTTCAGTGGCCATTTTAATAACGTCCTCCAAGTTTTCAGTTATTATGTAGGAACTGGTACACACCTAAACAATAACATTTTTTGTGATTTGATTCCACCAATTCCTCGCTCTACTCTGAGTTAGCTGATATAGAGTACAAGACAACTTTCACCTTGGCATCTGACCAACAAAATGCAGATTACGAGTTTCAAATTTGATGTCACCTCTCATGGCCTTACCCATCTAATACGACACTGATTTATTTATTTATTTGATTGTTGTTTTACGCTGTACTCAAGGATATTTCACTCATACGACGGCAGCCAGCATTATGGTAGGGAGAAACCAGGCAGAGCCCGGGGGAAGCCCTTGACCATCTGCAGGTTGCTGGCAGACCTTCCCACGTATGGCCGGAGAGGAAGCCAGTATGAGCTGGACTTGAACTCACTGCGACCGCATTGGTGGGAGGCTTCGGGTGATTGTGCTGAGATAACACCCTAACGGACTGAGCCACGGAGGCCCCCCCAATATGACATTGGGTGTGCCTCATGTTAAACAGGATCATTTATGGTCAACCTTTAAACATGATTATAGTAACAACAATTTGGGAAATTTGAAGCCCCAATTAGCTCATATACAAGTGAACCAAACTGTCATACTGAACAAACCCTGTATCAGGCAGCCCAACCTAGAGCACTACTTTACTTAATGGTACACTATTATAGGATTGTACTGGTGGTAGGATACAAATTACCACAGATTACGAGTCTACACACATGTTACTCCACGTACCAGTGCATGTAAAACATTTTTCTCTTTTTTTCGCCTGCCACTGATACAGGCCCAGAGATTTATGTGTTGTTACACCAGTGTGATAAACACTGCCTGAAAGCGTGTACTGGGGTACATGCTGTGTGTCAACCCTGGGTGACTTGTTAGCCAGTAAATGGAGCACATCTTAATGGTAATTGACAGCGACTCATCCTTTCAGTTTGACAGCTAAATGGACAACTTTCTGAATGTCTCATGAATATATATACATGCACATGTATGCTAAATTAAGTGGAATGTGGGTCATTTAAGACCTACTTTACAGTTTTTGCATGTCCATCAACTTGCATATATGTAGGTACAGGAATCTGCTCAAATTACGAGCCTGCCAGGTTAGAGGGCAAATGAATTAAGGTCTTGTGCTGCAAGATTTGCTCCCGTAGCATAAAAGTCTAACTTTGGCAACCTCAAACCATTCTCTCTATATAGATGTTGCATCACGGTTATAAATAAATAGGTACATAAATTAAGTAAACGTGCACGGATGTTTTCTGATTTCCTAAATCTTACTGGAACTAGTTTCCTGTGCACTACCTGGGGTATACTTGATTGTCACACAAGGTGGCTACATACATGTAAAATGAGACCCAAATGAACTCATATGTCAAGTTGATGAACAAATTCTGCTGAGGAGTATCACATTTGATTCCTTGTTTCCTTTCAGTGCTGGCATGTCACTTTACTCCCCACGCTGGAAATTATTTCTTTCATTTTTGGTCAAAAATTGTTAAAAAGCTGAAATTCTTGTACAATTTTGCCAAAATAATGAAAAGGGAAAACAAAAAACTAAAATTGTTCTGTTGCCATCACCAATTCTTCAAATTATGTACACAGAAACAAAGATTTAAGTGTCACTGGCCTTACATGCATTTTTTTTTTTCACTAACATTTACCCCAAACAATGTTCGCACATAGAATAAAAACGCCGAAATAACCTTGGACAGCCTATACTAACGTAGCCTACAGAAACTTTAGTGTAGGAGTTAATTTTGATGAGTGAATGATGACGGGCTGACCATTTATGTTTACAGTACCGGGGAGGGTAAGAGTGGGTGGGTGTGGGTGGTTACTCCCGCTTCACAGCAAAAAACAATGGCCAACAATTGTCTTGTATAAACTGACTTCCAAACTCCTAACACAGCAAAGCTTTCTCCTGACTGCACATAGTTAGGAGACCCCCCACCCCAATATCACCACCTATCCCCCAACCCCACCGCAACTCCACCTCCGAAATGTTAATTTGACTCGGTCTGTACAGTGGCTATCTTGCCTTAGGGAGTCATTCATGTTAAGCTTACCTGCACCGCTACAGGCTCCAAAATGCTCTCAATTGTTTTCGTATGAAACACTGGCATCTTGTCACACCTCGTGCGCTTCAACCAAGGGCAGTGGCCCGCGTGACACCCCCAAACTCGATCAACAGCCGCCGAAAACTCCTCAAACTATGTACAGATTTTCCACCAGATATTTTGCAACTTGGATGACACTAAGTTGAGTGCCGCCGACTGGTACAGAGCTAGCCGCACTATTTCCCAGTTGACGCCGT
This sequence comes from Acanthopleura granulata, assembly GCA_016165875.1. Classification (NCBI taxonomy): domain Eukaryota; kingdom Metazoa; phylum Mollusca; class Polyplacophora; order Chitonida; family Chitonidae; genus Acanthopleura; species Acanthopleura granulata. The sequence goes on along the minus strand of JABBOT010000001.1, from coordinate 42,745,530 downwards.
TTCGTACTTCTCCACCCACTCGTATGAAATAGTAAACGATTAACAGGGCACCGGGTATTAGATTACACTGGTGGAGTTGTCGAGCTCATCCCACGCATTGCCACCTCTTTTATTCGTCCTGCCTGGCAGTGTGATTTTGGGTCGGTAGCTTTTCATATAAAACGGCCCTACAGCATTTGGTAACCCGAAACCACGCACATTTGTGACCGGCTGTCCATAAAAGGAAATCCGCGATTGACCTCTGAGATTTGCATAAGGGCAATCCTAGCTATCGTAAAAAAGATAATTTGTTCATGAATCAGAAAAACCCACGTGTTTTACTGGGCACAGGCAGGTACAGGCCTACGTCCGTCTAACCTAGTTGATTGCACATAGTGAAATCGATGGGCCTGGTATATATATAGTTGCAGAATAAGACGTCTTCGTACATCACAGGATTGTAGCCTAGAAGTAGTCCGTGTTTTGACTCCGTGCGTGACTTTTGCATAAAATTTGGGTTGTAATGTACACACTTTGCATGTATTATATTAGACGCAGCAGTGTTGTACTAAATAGTTCGCATGCCTTCATTAAAATATCTGCATTAAATTGCATTTTACACAGTTAGAATTGTTATGCAATTTTCTGAAATTTAATGACTAATTAGGTCTAATTAGTCATACCACGCCACTTGATATCCTCGGGTCGGATGGAGGTCCGTATGGTAGGGTGCAATTAAACCTATATATACATGTATATATTTGAGCAATATTATGCAACCAAATTGTAGCGCGTTCCGTCGTCGTACACTATAACAATTGGGGTCCACATTGTTTTGCTTGCATGTAGAGTAGAACATTGATTCCCAAGTGTTTTACGTCCGGCTATCAAGCACGTGTAAAACATTCTGACCATAAGTATAATCTAGACACTACGTTACATATATCCCCAGTCGTTAAATCATAATGCTTACAATATTTTTGACCGGTCCTTATTAATAACTGATATAACAAACACCTGGCTTTTCAACATTTCACGAGGCAACAGGGTAGATAACTCTCAATGAGCTGCACTAAAGCTTTCAATGGGGAATGGTCGCCCCTGTATAGCTTACTTGCGCCAAATCGATCGTTGATGTGGGCATGACGGCGAGTGTTACACTCTTCGCAAAGCATAGAAAACTACTAAAAAGTCTGGGGGGCGGGACGGAGGGCGGGTCAATAAGTCAAGCACACTTTGGCACAAAGTTAGCTGGCGAATCACTTCATTAATTATAACTAATTTGCGTACAACCCAACCCAACGGAAATAGGCCCAGCGTGTATTGTGATGTGCCAACTCCAGCTGCACGTTGTCAAACTCATGTTTTTTATCACACATGTACATTAATTGCATCTAGAATCAACGGATCATTAAAATAAATGCATTCCTTACGTCCATCCATCTTTACTGCTATTAATTTTGAAATGAAAATCACAGGCAAATTTAAAAGTTTGCATTTGGAAAGATTGTGAGTGAAATGCCGAAGAGTGCCATCCCAGAAAATCAAAGATGGCAAATCAGTGTTATGCACCAAACGGGTTAACCAGTCCTGTCAGGTCGTTGCCACTGTGGCATTTGGTGGCGGCTCATTGATGGTTTTGGGATATTGTTGATATTACCAAAGTTTATTGATTGTAAACTTCATTGGTTTAATTTCTTTAGAGGCTATTCATACAACCATCAGTTATGCTCGAAATTGAAAGTGATTGAAACACAGACATATCTCAACAATTGGTTATCATTTGGAAAAAATGAGAATACTGTTTATAGCCCAATCTCACAGAAACCAGACGTTATGATTACGAATCAACAGCCATTGTTGTTCTGTATCTTATATTACCCCAAGCCACGTGTGCTCAAGGTATTGACATTTTTATAATATGGAGTATTTATATATATATATATATATATATGTTTATTTATTTTTTATTTATTTATTTACATACTGATTTATTTATTTATTTATATATTTAGCCAACTGCTGCTTAGTGCCATACTCAAGAATATTTCACTTACATGACAAAAATCTATTATTACTTTTGAAGATGCAATTAATTTAAAGAGCTTTGATTAACCATTCGAAACATCTAATGACTTCAGTTCATAATTTCAATTACAAAGCCCGGGGGAAAACCCAGGACCATCCGCAGATTGCTGATGGACCTTCACACGTACAGCTGGAGAGGTAGCCAGCACATGCTGGACTTGAACTCACTGCGACCACATCGATGAAATTCGCCCTAGCCACTTGTAGGTAAACTAGAGCCACTAACCACATACATGTAATAGTAGTCCAGCATGTTGAAGCATTGAGGGGAGGGCCGATAAGCCTCGTGCCATTACTTTAATATATATTTATCTAAAAGTTATAATACTCTCCAGTTTCAGTGAGGGCAATATGACAATAACACATCAAATGCAGGTAAATTTCTACAATTATTGGGAATTGAGCTTCAGGCCAGAGGAAATTCATTGTCATTGAAATTTCAAGACTTCAAGACATGGCAATTCACTGTCAGGCAATGACAATGTACATGTATATATGGCGACAACCAACCATTTTAATAACAGTTAACATAATTTATCAACTGTATTTATATCAATAAAAGTAAAACTGTGGTTTTCATATGCACACTTTTCAATGATCAATAAATAGTCAACTGTTATTAGTGTGTTTCCTTTACATCTGTGTCTGTCATCTTGAAACAGTCATTAGTGTATTTTCCTTGCATCTGTGTCTGTTGTCTTTTTACAGTCATTAGTGTGTTTCCCTAAGTTCTGTGTCTATGCTGTCTTGTTACAGTCATTAGTGTGTTTCCCTAAGATCTCTGTTTATGCTGTCTTGTTACAATCATTAGTGTGCTTCCCTAAGATCTAGCTGTGTTATCTTGTTACAGTCATTAGTGTGTTTCTCTTTGACCTGTGTCTATGCTGTCTGGTTACAGTTATTAGTGTTTTTCCTTAAGTTCTGTGTCCGTCATCTTGTTACAGTCATTAGTGTGTTTCCCTTAGGGCTGTGTCTGTGCTGTCTTGCTACAGTCATTAGTGTGTTTCCCAAAGTTCAATCGCCAGGTGTTGTCCTGTGGACTAGACTGTAAATCACCCAAGGAGTTCACAGACAGCACCCAGTTCGGGGCCCATAATGAGGTTGCTCTCATGTAAGTAGGGCATAAAGGCTATGTCTCAATAGCAGATGATCAGCTCATTACTCTGTGTGTACTTATTGTGAGTTACAATGGAACAGTACAATAAACTTTTATACAGCTCACTAATCTTCATGTCACAGTGGTTAAGAATAATATTAAGGAGTATGGCAAATATTGGTATACATAAAAAAAATATGTATAACAATTATGGAAATTATTGGTAGTTGTGTCAATAGTTTATAAACATAGAGGAGGCCGTGGCGTGCTCATGGGCCAAAAGTGTTGTTCTCTCCATAGCCAATTCACTTGAACTAGTGAGGTTATAAGTTCAAATTCGACTTGCATTCATTTGATTGTGACTTTTTGTCATGAAATTCATCATGTACATGCAAAACGGTGATGATTTACTCCTTGCATTCAATTTAGCTTCAATAGAATAAATTAATTTGGCTCCTTCTACACACCACTGATTTATGATTGATCACCATACAGCCTTGGTATACTTTGGGTCATCCTATAAATCAATGACTACCCTTATTTTTTGCCTGTCTTAATATTGAATTGAAACTTACCTATGTTGCAGCAAAAATAAGTGTCTTCAGAAGCGTGGGAAAGTCAATCAGATTGGTCGTCTGCAGTTGTAGACAGAGAGGAATCGAGAGGGGGATAACGAGGGGATAATGAAGCTGATTCATGAAGTATGATTCTTGCACCAAACTGTTCAGCTGAACTCAAACCATCATGTCTACAAGGCCTGATTATAGATCGACAAGACAAACAGTGTATAGTGTTCCGGTAAACTCAAATACAGCCGGTTTACATAGCTTATTTTTTCTAGCTTTCACAAGGCTGTTCATGTGAACTGTTAACCAATAGATTACGCAGTTCAATACATTCAAGTACTGAACCACACTGAATGGTTCCGTTATCTACATAACATGATGTCACAGCTTGTCAGTTTTCACTAAGCTGTGAGGAGAATTAGCAAGCACAGAGCCAATTCTGATTACGCGTGTTGGCCCCTACGCCAACGACATGTTATTCAGATAGGTGACAGATGAATGCAGATTTTTTTCACAAAACCTGACTTGATGCCAAGATGGTTTCTTCTCCTTTCTTTTACATTCCAACAGAAACTAGCGTGTGGATTTGTTGGGACTTTCTTTGGCCTCTGGTGTAGCGATTTTAAAGTCCGACAGATTGTCCTTGGCTGCAATATGGGAGATATAGCTGAACATGATTTTTTTTTATTTAACTACTGATGCCGTTTTTCTTTATTGTGTCATAATGTACATAACATGACGTTGTAGCCTGTCAGTTTTCATTTAAATGTGAGGAGAATTAGCCAGGACAGAGCCAATTTTGATTGCAAGTTTTTGCCCCTATGCCTATAACATGTATTTAAGGTATATGACATTTATGAATGCAGATTTTCTTCACAAAACCTGGTTTCTTTTCCCAACAGTAACTAGCATGTGGATTTTCAGGGACTTAACATAAAAATTGGCCACTAGAGGAGTAATTTTAATTTGAGACTCCTATGCTGCAGTATGGGAGATATAGCTCATGTTGTTTTGTTTTTTTTTTGATTTAACTATTTATGTCATATTTTTATTGCATTACAATGTACCTAACATGACGTCACAGCATGTCAGTTTTCAATGAGCTGTGAGGAGAATTAGCCATCACAGCATCAATTTTGATTGTGTGTATGTACAAGTGTATCCAAGGGAATTAACTCTTTCCTTAATTGTGTGTCACATTAGTCTCATAAATAAATGTAGATTTTTTTCACAAAACCTGCTTTGAGGCCAACATGGTTTCTTCTCCTATGTTTTACACACCAACAGAAAATAGCCTGTGCATTTTCGGTTACTCCTCATGAAAACTGAGCACTAGAGAATCGATTTTAATGTGTAACACAGCCCCTTTGGCTACAAGATGGGAGACGTGGTTCAACTGCTTATGTCTTATTTTTTTCTTCTCTCATCATCTGCTGAAAATGATGTTCCAGCATGTCAATTTTCACTGAGCTGCGAGGAGAATTACCCAGCACGGAGCATATTTTGATTGCGTGTTTTAGCCCCTATGCCCACAACATGTTATCAATGTAGGTGACATAGATAAATGCAGACTTTTTTCAGAAAACCTGACTTGATGCCAACAAGGTTTCTTCTCCTATGTCATACATACCAATAGAAACTAGCATGTGGATTTTCAAGGACTTCCCATGGAAGCGGGCCACTAGAGGAGCGATTTTAATGTGCGTACAACCTCTTTGGCTGCTATATGGAAGACATAGCTCAGCTAGAATTTCTTTTTATTTAACTGCTTCTGTCATACATTTTTCTTCTTGATTGGACATTTAGTCGCCTATCCCTGCAACATGTTATCCAGGTAGGTGACATAGATGAATGTAGATTGTTTTATAAAAGCTTATTTGATTCCATAATGGTTTCTTCTCCCACATTGCACATACCAACAGAAACCAGCGTGTGAATTTTCAAGGACTTAACATGAAAACTGGCCACTACAGGAGCGATTTTAATTTGAGGCTTCAGTATGGGAGATATAGCTCAACTTGATTTTTTTTTTTTGAACTATTTATGCCATACTGGTGACTGTGTCACAATGTAAATAACATGACGTCACAGTATGTCAGTTTTCATTGAGCTGTGAGGAGAATTAGACATCACAGAGCCAATTTTGATTGTATGTATGTACAAGTGTATCCAAGGGAATTAACTCTTCCATTACCTGTCTTTCGGATTGGTCACATAGGTGAATGCAAATTTTTTTCACAAAGTCTGACTTTATGCCAACATGGTTTCTTCTCCTATGTTTTTCATACCAACAGAAACTAGCATGTGGATTATCAGGGACTTCTCATGAAAATTCAGCACTAGAGAAACGATTTTAATGAGGCACAATTCCCCTCTGGCTGTAAGATGGCAGACAGAGCTCAACTTGATTTTTTTTTTGGACTTAACTACTTATGTCATATTTTTTCGTTTCTCATCAAATGAATAACATGACATCACAACATGTCAGTTTTCACGTGGATGTCATAAAAATTAGGCAGCACAGAGCCAATTTTGATTACGCGTTTTGGCCCCTATGCCTACATGTTATCCAGATAGGTGGCATTGATGAGAGCAGATTTTTCTCAGAAAACCTGACTTGATGCCAACATGGTTTCTCCTCCCTACAGAAACTAGCGTTGGGATCTTCAGGGACTTCCCATGAAAGCTGGCAACTAGAGGAGTGATTTTAATGTGTGCCATATCCTCCTTGGCTGCAATATGGGAGTCGTAGCTCAACTTAATTTTTTTTATTTAACTACTTTTGTCACATTTTCACTCATCATCTACATAACATGACGTCACAGCTTGTCAGTTTTCACTGAGTTGTGAGGAAAATTAGGAAGCACAGAGCACTGCAGCTGGATGACGAAGTACATAAACTAAATCAACTATAGCCACATACACATAATAATGGACCAGCATGCCGAAGTATTGAGCGGAGGGCCTCATAGGATATTGCTTTATATGTATATTTATCTAAAAGTTATAACTCGCCCAGAAGCGTCGGTGACACCTCAGTTTTGCAGGTATAGATGATTGGGAAATGAGTTAGAAGCTGGGGGGAAACAACTCTGCATGCTTTTTCAAGATTTGATGTGGCAATTCATTGTCAGTATGTAATCAGTACACCACAATGTTTATACTGTGACAATTAAAAATTTTAATGATAGATGAATAAACAAACAACATGTAAGTGGTAACAGTTAACATAATTTATTAACCATATTTGCATCAACAAAAGTCAAGCAGTGGTTTTAATATGTGCACTGTATTTAGGGCCTTACGTTCACACCGCATTAAAAACCAGAAAAAAGGCCATTAAGTTGCATTTAAAACAAATCTGGAAAAGCTTGGGTGTCTTGCATACAACTACATGCATTCGTTTTTACATGTTCTATGTAACAAACATGCAACAGTCAACACCAGTCACACTAGCAGATTCTGGAAGTTCATGTAGTATTTATGCATGTATGTAGACAGACAAACAGGCAAATGTCACACCTGCATGTACTTTCTTAAAACTTGTGCACAAACAACAGTCACACTTGTAGATTCTGAAAGCACATATGCCATGTACACAGACAATTAAGGCAACTGGAAACCTAATGTGCACAATTAACTGTCACAGTTGACGATTCTGTCCAGGCATGAACTATGTACACGACTGTCTCTAGCTCCTGTGATATCGTCTCACTGAGGGGTCCCTGGCTTCTGTGATATTGCCTCATGGAGAAGGGTCTCTAGCTTCTGTGATATCACCTCATTATGGGATCTCTAGCTCCTGTGATATGACCTCACCTAGAGAAGTCCCTAGCTTCTGTAACATCACCTCATTGCGGGTGCTCTAGCTTCTGTGATTTTACTTCACGAAGAAGGGTCTCTGGCTCTGTAACATCACCTCACTGGATGGTCTCTAGCTCCTGTGATATCACCTCACGTAGAGAAGTCTGGCTCCGTGATATCTCCTCATGAAGAAGGGTCTCTGGCTTCTGTGATATTACCTCATGGAGGGGTGTTGGGCTGCTGTGATATCTCATGGTGGGTAGTCTCTGGCTGTGTAGTAAAATTACTAAAAAACGAAATAATTACATATCACACAAATATTCTGTTACACAAGTTTCTTTAAAATATTGTGACAATGACTAGTATTTTGAGGGTATTTACTAACACCCACATCGAAACATGAATGACTGACTATTATGGTTTCAAAGCACACTGAATTTTGGTCTGTTTATTCAAGGATTAGAGCTTCAGTACACTGTACATGCATATGTCCAGTATAAATGTGATCACACCCACACGTCCTACAATCAAGACTTTGCGTTGCTTATTCATCAGCCAACAATTTCTACTAATCTATCCCGAAAGTAGTGTGTACCTGTAGCTTTAATTTGGGATGTCGAAATAACGACATGCACGATGCAGGAAGTTTTTCTGTCAAAATATTAGGAAATGGAGTTCGTTGTCAGATATGGGGTGGTTCTGTAAAAAAGATGATTAGCGAAAATGGCGTTATATTCCGCCAGTTTGTCACTTGGGTTTATCACTCAGTCTGGAACATGTGACCTAATGCATTAAAATCATAAAATTCATGACTTCCCCCTGCTCAAGCATAAAAATATACAATTCTGTGACTTTAACACCTGATGTACGCTGGTAATGACTTACCTCTGACCTTTATCTGCGTGCCACAGCTCCCCTCTCTCAAGAGTGAGTGAAATAAAATCTGTCAATTGTAGTACCTGCAAAATAACGAATAATCACCAACCATTACAGAATAAAACAACAGTTCAGGTGAACACAATATGCGTTATAGTTCTTATCCTGCAGAATCCATTTTTTTTCTGTCAATTTTATCTGCCCAGTTAGGCAAATTAATTTAATATTTCCCAGTCGTGTTATCAATCCTGCATCACAACAGCATCTAAAATACGCACTGCTAAAGGAATGAATGAATGAATGAACTTGCCTGCAGTGTACTTCTGTATTTTGTTTTTAATTGTAAAAATGTAAAATCAAATCCTTTCTTTATATTATTGTGCATGTAGATGTTTTAGGTGATGATGGACTTACTCTGATGACAGATGTGGGTGGTACTACTGGTGAGAGAGTTTGTCCACAAACTACCCAGGCTCCATTATAAATGTAGATAGCATCATTTTAGACAGGTCCTTACCGGGCCGAACCTGCTGACACATAATACATTTGTTAACATATATGTACAATGCTATGGCTATGGCTAGTGAAGGAAGACAACATAAATTACGTCAAAATAAAAGACAGAATCTTCAAACCACAGTTCAAGCATATTGTGTTTCAGTTTTTGGATTTATATTTCTTTCAACATTACTATTTTTAATAATATTTTGACTATTTGGGTCATATCTACGTTTATTTTTGTTATATTACAACAGTGTCACCCGGCAGCACGCCGGTCGATTTCCTGTCTAAGATTAGGTTTAAACCTGTACCCTGAATATCACTATAGGTGAATATAGCCTCGATATCTATCTTATTCACATCTTCCTAATCTGATTTACCTGCCCCAGCACATTCACTTGTTTTCTGCGGACTATGTTTCCAGATAAGGAGCATCGTGTACAAACAGGGTGTCATCATTATCCTTCTCAAAGTGATTGGTGTTGCTTTCAGTTTTAATATCATCCTTATTTGTTTTCACGTCATGTTCTAAATCTGTCATAAAGTTAAAAAATGGATACCAGTGATGTTCTCTTAACTGTGCAGGTTTAAAAATTGCAGGCAGCACACCCATATATTTGGCTATGGACGCTGGAGAGTTTCTGGAAAACAAAGCTTATAATGAATCCTACATGTACATTTGACCTGTGAATAGATTTGAAAGTCTTCAATGATAATGTATGTGACGGGGTAAAACAAATGGTCTTTGACATGTTTCCCACATGTATGTGACATAAGGATATACACACCGCATGGCGGAAGAAAAGTGGTCTTCGTGGACTGCAGAAACTATTTTTCCTTTTTATTTTTTTGTCACCAAAGCTCCTTGAAGAGTAAAAGGGTAAAATTTCCTTGCACAAATTAGCTGACCAAGACCAAGTTTAAATCTTTACCTGAAAGCCGTCAGCCAGGTGGGAAGGCTCGTCTCGTCAGCCAGGTGGGTAGGCTCATCTCGTCAGCCAGGTGGGGACTCGTTTCGTCAGCCAGGTGGCAAGTCTCGTCTCGTCAGATGGGTCGGAAGGGTCGTCTTCTCCTGGTCAAGTTGTTGGGCTAGAAGGGAAATCTTATGTGTTATGCTTATTATTTCGGCGGCTCGACATTTATCACTTCGGAGGCGCGACATTTGTCATGAATAATACCAACAAAACAACAACAACTAAGACAATAACGACACAAGGACAACAATAACGATAACAAAGACAAAAACAACAAAAATATCTCGTTGTCTGGAGCATCTCGTCGTCTGGGACATTTCGTCTGAAAGTAGGCTTAGAAAAAGAAAGAAATATCCCCTCCTCCGCAATGATATTAACATTCTCTGGACAAAAATTAATAATGCAATAAGTATAATGCATTAATTTCACGTTTAATTTTATAAAGTAATCAAAAACGGAAATGAAGAATTTGAAAAAAATAAATACCTATCAAATTACCAATTAAGTATTACAGTATCGAAATGATTACCAAACTATATAGAAACGGTTTTAATAAGTAACTGTCAATGAACAAATAATAATAATGCTACTAATTATTCCTTGTCTCGGGTCATCTTGTCATCTTGCCATCCCGGATCGTCTTGTCAGCTTAGTGAAGGAGAATCTTGTCTAGGGGCATCTCGTTGTCTGGGGCATCTTGTCGTCTGGGGGCATCTTGTCTGGGGGGACCTCGTCTGGGGACATCTCGTCGTCAGCGGGCATGTCGTAAACTCTGGGGCATCTCGTCGTCTGGGAACATCTCGTCGTCTGGGGGCACCTCATCGTCTGGGAACATCTCGTCTTCTAGGGCATCTCGTTGTCTCTGGGGACATCTCGTCGTCTCTGGGGACATCTCGTCGTCTCTGGGGACATCTCGTCGTCTTGGGGCATCTCGTCGTCTTGGGGCATCTCGTCGTCTTGGGGCATCTCGTCGTCTGGGTCATTTCGTCAGAAAGTAGGCTGAGAAAAAGAAAGAATTATCCCCTCCCCCGTAATGATGTTAACAGTCACTAGATAAAATTAATAAAATAAGAAGTATAATGCAGTAATTTTACGTTTATTTTATCAAGGAATTAAAAACGGAAAGCAAGAATTTAAAAAAATTAAATAACTATCAAATTACCAATTCATTATTACAGTATCGAAATAATTACCAAATCAATAAATTATAGGGTAATCTTGTCATCTTGCCATCCCCGGTCATCTTGTCATCTGGGAAACATTTCGTCATCTAGGAGAATCTTGTCTTGAGAACATCTCGTCATCTGGGGAACATCTCGTCGTCTCTGGGAACATCTGGTCTTCTCTGGGAACATCTCGTCGTCTGGGGGTATTTCGTCGTCTGGGGACATCTCATCATCTTTGGGCATCTCATCATCTGGGGGTATCTTGTCGTCTGGGAACATCTCGTCGTCATTGGGCATCTCGTCGTCTGGGGATATCTCGTCTCTGGGAACATCTCGTTGTCTGAGGCATCTCGTCGTCAGTGGGCATCTCTGGGCATCTCGTCGTCAGTGGCCATCCCATCCTCTAGGAACATCTCGTTGTCGTAGGACATCTTGTTGTCTGGGGGCATCTCATCGTCTGGATCATTTCGTCAGAAAGTAGCCTTATAAAAAGAAAGAATTATCCCCTCCCCCGCAATGATATTAACATTCACTACATAAAATTAATAAAACAAGAAGTAATTTGATGTAGTAATTTTACGTTTAATTTTATCAAGGAATTAAAAACGGAAAGCAAGAATTTTAAAAAATTAAATAATTATCAAATTACCAATTCACTATTACAGCATCGAAATAATTACCAAATTATATAAAAACTCTTTTGATAAGTAATAATTAACAAATAATAATAATTCTACTAATTATTCCTTGTCTAGGGTCATCTTGTCATCTGGGATCATCTTGTCATCTGGGAAGCATTTCGTCGTCTGGGAGAATCTGGTCTGGGGAGCATCTCGTTGTCTGGGAAAGCATCTAGTCTAGAGGCATCTTGTTGTCTGGGGGTATTATCTTGTCTGAAAGAAGGCTGAGAAAAGGAAAGAATTATCCTCACCCCTCCCTCATATAAACATTCATTTAATAAAATTAATAAAACTTGAAGCATGATGCATTAATTTTAGACTTAATTTTATAATATTATCAAAATAGAAATGTAAATAAATATCAAAGTAACTACATAATCCTCAAGCTAAATAACTACTGAAATACCAATTAGTGATTACAGTAATGAAATAAATACCAAACTATATAAAAACTATCGATTTAAATATGATAATAATAATTATTCGTTATCACCTTGTTGCGTGGGGAGCATCTTGTCGTCTGGGCATCTCAACGTCTGGTGAAAATCTTGTGAAAACAACGCGACTAAGTAAACGCGACTAAAGAAACGTGACAAAAAAACGCGATTAAAAGAACGCGATTAAAACGCAACTGGACATAACTAAGTGGACATAAATAAGTGGATACAGCTAAGTGAACACAACTAAGTACAAGAATAGCAACAAATAATGTAAGCTAAAGGAAATGACACAACTAAATATAATAATATTACATAAAGGGACAAAAAAAAAAACCGCCACGAAAAAAACGCGTGTAAAAAATACGTGGTTAAACAACAACAGTAAAGAAACGCGACTACATAAACGCGACGAGATATAAATAAATGGATATAACTAAGTGGGCATAACTAAGTGGATATAGGTCTAAATAAACACGCGTGAACATAACTAAAGTGCACTACAACAACAAACACACGGGACTAAATAAACGCGAAATTCCTACATCAACGCGACTACATCGACGCAACTAAATAAACTCGTGGGCATAACTAAGTAGGCACAACTAGAACCCAGAAATATCAAGTCAAACAACTGGCTTTTCAACTATAGGATTAAATAACGTAAACAGAGATATCAAATAACTAAACAGGCCGAACAACTTCACTATCTTTGTAAAGAAATACCTTAAAACTTAAACAACTTTAATACCGTAATACCTAAAACTGCTACACAACACAAATGTGATCCTTTTCACCCTTAGCCAATAACCTTCTATCTCCCTATACTTCTCCCGTATTTTGTGAAATTTGTGCCTATTCCAAGGCCCATATATATACAAAGCCCCATCCCCCCCCGCCACCCACAAGATTTGTTGCTCAACAAGTTTGAATGTGACAGGCGCACGCGGGAATTGAGTTTTTATTTGGTCCGTGAAAGCTAGTTTTCTTTAAAATGCCTTTGTTCATAGGAGGGGCGTTGTTTGCTGTGAACACAAAAGCCTGACTTTCGAAGCTTGAAATGTAAATGTAGCTTGGATGTCTAAGAACGCAAAAAGGCCTATTGTGCACATGTATCCACAAGAAGGGAGGGAGGGGGTGGGGGCCGGAGCGGGGTCTGTGTAGCGTAAGTTTCTGCGCTTCTACATGTAGGTGATTTACAGAATGTAACGAAGTACAAATGTAAATAGATGTTATATTCATTTTGTATAAGACATACACTGCGTTAGATTTATAGACCGTGAATCAGGTCGTTGCAATGTATATGGCGTATGTTGTAAGATATACAGGCCTAAAAATCAATATTTTACCAATTACTACATGATTACATGAACGTCGTATAACATACCCCCCTCCCCCAACCCTCTCCCTCCTGTTGTCTCTAAAACGCCAATTACGATTTTGGGGTAAAAACTCTGTAGCATTTGAATCTGTTCAGCAATGCATAGAGTCAGTGCAAAGCATAATTCCTTTCAAACCATCAATGTCTATGCATAACTATGTAGTTTTAAAAGTGTCAAAAACATGGTGAATGGGCCTTTTTGAAGCCCTGCAAGTCAAGTATTCAAAAACGTATAAGTTTTTAATACATATGTACTTCTTTTAGCTCATTGATTTCCAGCTTTACAACTGTAACAATTTCCTCTCATGTGACCTTCAAAAATGAGAAACACCTAAAAGGCAATACAATTAAGCTATGTTTAGAAGTGTACTTGAGTTCTAGTCAGTGGAATTTAATAGCCAATCAGCTGTAGGCCTACATGTACTTAGGGTTGCGGTATGCGAACTACTACAGTCCTGATGTAACTTTCCACTGATTATTACATTTTCACAACTCGAATCGACTATGATACTATATACCTGCTCTAACTGGTAAAATATATACGGGCTTTATTTACATCTTGTGTATTTGATTCATTTGTTTGATTGTTTTGTGCCTGACTCAAGAATATTATTTTCAGCTATAGGCCAATACGACTGGGGCAAGGCGATTCTCACCTGTTTCCCGTCACTTTACCCGTCACACGGGAACTCATTTTTTTCATTTCTTTTTAATCAGGAACTGTCACCAAAGGGGACATTATGACAAAAGCTAAGTCAGTATAATAATAATGAAAAATATTTCGCTACCTGCATCAGTTTTCCAGAATATTATGACGGGAAAAAAAGGGATCAGTTTTCATGGGTCTAATGGTGAGAGGAAACCGGACAGAGCCCGCGTGGGAAACCCACTTGGTAATGTAGAATTGTAGAATACTGTAGCACGACAACTTCAACCAACGACGCTAGGCGATACATGATTCAATATAAATTTCGGTTTTATTTAAACCATTTTCAAGAATATTGTAGAACTGATTGTCTTTGTTGTCTACCCCTATACTGAAGTATTTTTTTTAATTAGCTGTGATGTGGTGAGTTTTTTTGGGTTTTTTTTTTTGTTTGAAGGCAAGTTATTGGCGACCTTTACCAAATATTACAAAGAGAAACACTAAGAAACTAAGAAAGACCTGTGGAAGAAGGGACGTCAGTCTTATAGGCATGGTAGCAGATGATCAAGCAGTGTAGCCGTCTGCTCATTACGCGATATGTACAGTGAGGGCCGACTACATGCTGATGATTCATAAAATCCAGAGTTGGCAGCATACGATTTTCTCTCAATTCACCGTTGAGTGATAACAAGCTTTGAGACCCTAGGCGACAGGCTTAACTTGTACCGAGTGAGCAGGTAAGTTAGCAGGAGGCAGAAACCCTAGGCCAAGCGAATCCATGCAAAGTGGCTGGTTCATGTTATTGGTACTTCCTTTGGTGCATTGCATCCTTGTGAACCTGGGATGACGACGTAGCCTATTAATAGTTAGATAAACACAGACCTTCACGGCTTGGATCATAGAATAATATGCAATAAATAATTGATCAATATAAAGGGAAAAACAAAAACAAAGAAAACATTAAAAAAAAAACGGGAGAAATCATGTTTTAAATTATTGTTACCGTCATCTATCATAATTGTCAAAAATTTCCTTAATTTTTTTATACCTTAATTCTTCTAATTTTTAGGACGATGTTAGAGCTGCTAAAAGAAAAAAATTCTCTTTCTCTCCCAGTGTTTTCGGAGAAGTAAAGATTTGGACATATTGTTCATTAGATGGACCTATCATGTTGGAAAAGAGAAACTGTGTATTCCACCTATAATTACATGTATACAAGATAAAAAGAGTAAATCAAACGTCCCTAAAATTAGAAAATTAGGGTAGGCCTACATGTAGGCCTATACACTATACTGGTGCAAGGTCTATTGTATATATGTGTAGGACTGTATATATATACCAGTGCGAGGGCTGCAAGTATAAATAAAAATAGTGCTATATACTGCTTTAGGCTCATGGTGGTTGGCCTATTCTTGGGTTCTGTTACGATATTTGTAAGGAAGAACTGGCGCCTTGTTTTTGTCTATTATTATTATTATAAACAGTGTTATTTATAATTATTAAATATGCAAAGCTAAAATTTTATAGAGACGCTTTGGCAGCTCATTTGTCCCGAAGGGCCCATTATTTGCTTTCTCCTTGGTATAACACAACTCAGTTTTATTAAGTCAAACAAACGTACTGTACGTTAAACACGTTCTTTGGAGGATTATGGATTGCATTATCATCGATCTAAGGGTTTAATTCGTTCCTGGTAACGAATTAATGTGTTGCCAGTAACGAATTAATCCGTTATCAAGAACAACTTAATCCGTGAGATCGAGGGAAGTGCAAGCCGTCATCAGTCAAGTAAAGGATGTAACCCGTTTACTAGTTTACTTCGTAGTGTTGGGTTTGATTTAAAGAGGCTATACCGAACATTTTTGGCACAAAACCCATATTCGCTATATAATAAAATCAAATTTTCTCCATTTCCCAATTGCTTTTCAGAAAATATCAGACACCTGCCTGCACTAAATGGTGTTATAATGATTCTTAAGGTTGAAAAGTTTATAAAGCCACCCGCATTATAAATTTACGAATTTTATTGCAGATTACAGAATCAGTGACTTTATTAATGTTAACAGAATTCTGAAATATGAAAAAGTTATGGAGCTACTAGCATTATTAATTGTACCAAGTTAATAACTGATTGTTACTGGTAACACGTGCGCAGACAAGGCAGATATTTTGGGAAAGGTAATTATCTGAGCTATTGTAAATAATAAGAAAAAATCAATTGGCTACGCCATGATCGATTTTTTTTTCCCGATGTTGTTGGTTTTTTGGGCCAAAAATACTCGGTATGATCTCTTTAATGAAGATGGAAGTGACCATGTCGGAGCATAAAGGGCATGCATGCAGTGGTTAAGGGGTGAATAGAAAACAGGAACATAGTGCGCATGGTGTTAAATATTTGTGTTTTAACCAGGCTTTCTTATATATCCAGCCAGTTAATAAAAATTGTCAAAATATATGTACAAAACCTTGAAAAGTCATGGTGAAAAGTGCCATACAGCAAGATGACTTCTTATATGTTTAATTCGGAGCTATTACACATGTTGTGATATGTGTTTGATGTGCCAAACCGAATCGTACAATTATCTTGATCTGTTGAAGTCAATAGAGAGTTTTATGCACCAGCCTAATTCTTCTAATTTTTGGGACAGCTGATCTGCCATTTTTAGCCAATGTACATGTAACTGAAACAGTAATACACAGTTTCTTTTTTCTCAGGCGGTTAGTCTAATGACTAATCTATCTATACTTTATGTGCTTATTTGAGAGAAATGCTTTCAGAAGTACTGTTATGTGTCCCCAAAATAAGAAGAATTAAGCTATATGGGGCTTCTCTAGGCTCAAACTCTCGCTTGGGTTGTACATGTAGCAGGTGGAATGTTTCCACTCTTGTTTCTGATTTCAATCTTTCCCCTTCTCCTGGTAATTTCCATTACCAAACAAGAACAAAACTCCACATACAACCATTTACACCTACCATGCCAATCTGTTATATTTCCTCATAATTTCTCAAGACGTGTTTGCAACGAAAGGCTCAGGAGCAAAAACCCAAACACGGAACTGTTTTTGTTTATTTAAAAACACATATATCTCGTGGTTGAAAGATAAAGAATTAATTGGCGTAAGAACCACTATATTCCTTTGTGTGAGTAATTAAATCCCGTTACTTACATGAGAGTAGAGGAAAGGAGAGAACTAATTAAAGCATTCAATCATTTACTATCTTAGTAAATAAACTTCATTGGTCTCTCTCTGGGTAAAGAACTGATATAGTTTTTGACATTGCAACCCCGCTCCATTCTCATTGGCCAGGTGGGTGTATGTTGATGTTACGAAAGGTAAACGTCAACGGAGTCACAACTATGACATACTGGTATTAGGTGAAGAAGATGAACCTTTTCAAGGGCGAATTACTGATATAGAAAATGGATAAATATACATGCTATGTGATGATGTGATTTTTGCTGATGTTATGGATAAACGCAATACCTAGCATGCAGTGAAAAGTAAATCATATTTTTCACCTCATAGCCCGAACTGGACTTGGAATATTGTTTAGCGGATGGCGTCTGTCAGTCTGTCCATGCGTCTGTCTGGTTGTACGTCTGTATTTTTCTTTGTATAAACATTCTATCTTTTTGAAAGCTTATAACCAACATTTCTATTTACGTACACTTCGCTTAAGCACTTGGAATAACCCTATATTGACTATCTTTGGCCTTAGTCATTGTCGAATAAAGGAAGCACAGGAACAACGACCTTGAATAAATATTACATGAGAGGGTCTTTGATGTTTTATGACGGACTTTTAAAGGCGATATTAATATTAACTCTGTAATGGGATTTTTTTTTATCAAATTGTACCACAGATATACCTAATCGTGTTGAAAAAAATCCTATGGTTTTTCCCTGACCTTGACTTGTTTTTCATTCAAGGTCAATGATCCTTTGCTTCCCTTAAACTCGACACGTATGTGTCAGGGACGGTTTTCACAGACACGTATACTCAACTATCCTTTTTATACACCATTTGTCATCTTTCCTCTCTCAATTCAATATGCTTGCTTTTTTCAAGGTATATAGAAATGTTTGTGGGTAGTTGTCATTCAGAATCTAGAACTATACTAGTGTAAGGACAAATTCTCACCAGGACTTTGTTTGTTGGAATGTTGACGCATGCACTATAATCGGCTATGTAAATCAGTCTTTCTCATACATATGTACGTGAAATTAGCTCTCGTGGGCTTACCCATAGATCATTATCCATATCGTCTATAGATAATAATCTATGGGGAAGTCTGCTGACTTGAAATCTAAAAAGTGGCCCTTTATGCTGTCTTGCTATGTATGCTATACTTACCGCCATTGTATAAATGAATTAAAGAAAGAGAGAGAGAGAAAAAAAGAAATATATGGAAGCGTAAGAATGAAGAACGTAAATGAAATGTTGACTTTCAAGAAAGGTGTCGTCGAGGTCTCCGTCACGTAACCGGTTGTGATTCAAAGAATGAAGCATTCACGTCTTTGGGAATTTGATGAGGACCGTTAGTTTTCTGATCGACAACATGAAATGTAATTTATGAATTGTAAATGGCCTCGACTGAAGTCACTGTTTGTAGGCCCAGTCAGATGTCATTTCCAGTATAGTCAGAGTTACATGATGAGAGAGGGCAACAGGTGTGTGCGTCACCTGTTGGGAATGTCGGTCAGTTCCTTCCTGAAGGCTCCAGGTTTACAGGAACATGATTCTCCTGAAAAACCTGAATAAAGTCAGCAATTAAACACAGTGGAAAGTTTTCTTTGAGCATTCCACGAATGGCACACATGATCATACCATTTGGATTATATACAGCATACATATATACATACATAAAGGATAGATCTTGTGTCACCCAAAAGTAAATTAATTAAATTTCAGTCGGAAATGAAGTAATTTATTAATAAATAGCTTTTCGTGAATCGTTTTATCAAGTGAAGGTTGTCTACCTTTAGTCCAGACATTTAAGATTATGTACACTGACAAAAATTGCAGATTTTAACTTTTCAGATATATTCCATTGGCATCGTTCTGGGGACATCGCTATTTTCACATTTTTTAATGCTGTTCAGGGAATATATTTAGACCAAAACCTGGTTAATACCTTTACTTTATCTGCTATTGATACATGTTTTATCGGCCAATAATTTTGCAAAGTCGAAAAATAAAACATAGGCCAAAACCATATCGGCCGTGGGAAAATTGAACCTCGGTTATGTCGAACGAACGACCACGAGGTTTTAGTGTGAACTCTCTTGTAAGCGGAAGCGAGAAAGATGTACAGACGAGCGATGTGAATAGCGGGCAGGAAAATTGTGGAAGAAAATCAGTATGGCAGGTGTATCCCGACTGATATGTCATTTCATATCTCCAAAAAACAAACAAACAAACAAACAAAAAAAAACATTATTCGAATATTTCCATGTAATATTGTTGATGTTTAGGCTTTGATATTCTGCGGTGACGGCAAATGACAAGGTCAACAAGTGCGGGATCAGGTCACCTGGACTCTTCGTAGTCCGAGGTTGCCCAGACCATGGAGGTACAACTTGCCCAGTCAGTCTGGGGAGAGGGCTGGACACACCTGCTCTGCCGGTTATAGTTAAAATGAGGTCTCCAAGTGGCATGTGACATCAGTTCTTTCGTACTTCCCTGAATGCGTCTTGTTGAACACTGACTGTAGCATAGAGGATTCCGTTTTCAAATGTTGTCCACGTGACAAAACCATGTAGATACCGCGCGTAAGAACGAGTGCATGAGAGGGCCTCAGCGTGATCTGTCACTGTAACAGTATAATGTAGGAACCCATCATGCCTACTTAGTTTCAGTGAAAAGCGTAAACTTCAAATTCTGCACACTAGATATATTTAGAAAGGTGGCATTTGTAAGGCTATATGTGCATTTAAATCACATGAGTAGAACTTTGGGAGGGGGGCGTTATATTTTTCAATAAAGCATAAGCTAGTAGCATTCACCTGGCGTTGACGTGATAAGGGTACAGTAACTCAATTTTGTTTAAGTGACGATTGAAACTTGAGAAAATTGCCCATTTAAAATACATTCGCCTTTGATAAAAACATCCCAAATTGGTCATGTTTAAGTTCTATAAAATCGCATCAAGAATGTTTCACTTTTACGATGATGACCCACTCTAATTATGGTGACTGGAAAAGCCCAGAGGAAACCACTTTAACACAGGCAGGTTGCTGGCAGACCTTCCCATGTACGCCCGGAGGGGAAGCCACCTCGGTTACGCAGGTCCCAATTGATGGAGCCAGAGTACGTGTACTGTGTGTCTTTATATCCATATGATGTGTTTTTCTTAGAGGAAGTTGGAATGCCAGCAGATTATCAACAAGCTGGCACGAATGTTCCAAGACACAAAAGTCAGTGATGATTTGAATGTAGAGTTCAAGGATGCACACAGGAATGACAACGTGGGATTAGCAGGTGAGACGTGTGACTTGAAAGGCCATTGTCAACATACTACTGCAGTCTTTCGTGTAGATAAATCATATGAAAATGTAAACCACCAAAATGTGACAAGTGACACCTAGTCATTGTCAGAGTTATTGTACAGGAAACTCATAACGTCCAAAGAGGGGAATATTGTCAACTCAGCAGATTTGATGCACATTAATTAACTTAACAAGCAGTTTTACTCTTTTCTACATATATTTCCCCAGGCATTCTCACAGTTCATTTACAGCTCAGTTAGCACTGAATGAAGGGGATATAAATGCTGCAGATTGCATTTTATTTACCTTTAATAACAAGCAGACACATAAAACTTGTGCACATTCAGTTTATGTAAAGCTCACCAAACATACAAGAAAGGGGCTATATATCCTGCAGAAGACTTGCAAATATTTACCTTAACAATGTGGTATGTGAAACGTTAACTAATTTGTCAGGTAAAATTATGATGAGTTATAGTTAGTGAGATTGATCACACTTCTTAAATTTTTAAGTTAAAATAAAATTAACTAAGATAAAATGTCCGGCCATGCACACACCAGATTTGGTGACACACAGTGGTGTGGGGATTTGCATCATCTTGCTGAACTTATTATCTTCTGGCATCTGAGTGAATCCCAGACACTGTCAGTTGTTACGTCCTGTTATTTCAGATTCCATAAACATCAAGATTATGAACGCTGGCATGGCTGGGGCTTGAGTGACCGAGCGTCAGCGTCGCTGCCCATGGAGCTGGAGGATTACATCCCTCAGGTGGAGGAGTTCTACAAGCTCAAACACAGCTTCAGGATGCTACAGTGGCATCATCTCATGCCCAACGGAATTATGCATATCAGCCTAGCACCAGCTTATTCTTACCTAACACCTTTAGGCCTACTTTTACATGTGGCAATAAGTAGTAATTTTCCATTTTCACAGTGGAATTGTATATACCATGTATAACCTAAAATTTCGTCCGAAAAGGTACATCTTAAGAGGTAAATAAATGTCATCAAATATTATTTCTGTTGATGACATCCACATTTGTCCAGTAGGGTATGATGCACCTTCCAAAGAAACCTCAAAACAACTGCCTAAAAATAAAAATACAAAATAAAAAAAAAACAGAGTGTCAGGAAAACTAAGCACCTTAGTCATAGATGAAATAAAACCCGTTGGTAGATTGTCCCCTTTCGGACGGGGAGATCTGGGTTCAAACCTGGATCGGGTCATACCAAAGACTTTAAAAAAATGGTACATCCTGCTTCCTCGCTAGGCGCTCAGTAATAAGACGATAGAGGGTGGAATGGTCGGCCCGGTGTCAGTATAATGTGACTGGGTGAGGGGGCTTGTTGGGTGTCTTCGGCAAGTCGTCTCGGAGAGGTAGCACCAGATAAAAGATACGGTGGAAATCCGTCCAGCACCAAGGAGACACCGCCTTCGTATAAGTGAAATATTCTTGAGTAGGGCGTTAAACAATAAGCATTCATTCATGGATGAAATTTTAGGTCATTTAGGGTATCGGTAATTCTGAGCTTATAGTCTTCTGTTGTCTTCTTGACCTGTCCTTTTTCATGCTAATAGCAAGGTTTTCTATGATACTTGTCACCATGGTGAGAGTACAGTTCTATTCTTACACGACTTTTAAATTGCTCAAAGAAGCAAGCCTGCTTTATCTATGTATCCCTTCAGTCATTAGTGCGTTTCCTTAAGACATGTGTCTATGCTGTCTTGTTACAGTCATTAGTGTGTCTCCTGAAGTTCTGTGTCTGTCGTCTTGTTGCAGTCGTTAAGGTGTTTCCCTGAGATCTTTGTCTGTGCTATCTGGTTACAGTCATTAGTGCTTTTCCCTAATATCTAATTCTGTACTGTCTTGTTACAGTCATTAAGGTGTTTCCCTAAGATCTATGTTTATGCTGCCCTGTTACGGTTATTAGTGTGTTTCCTTAGGTTTGTGTCTACACTCATTAGTGTGTTTCCCTAAGATCAAGCGCCAGGTGTTGTGCTCTGGACCAGAATGTAAATAACCCAAGGAGTTCACAGGCAGCACCCAGGTCTGAGCCATTCAGGATTTTGCTCTGATGTAAGTACGGTTCCTTCTACACACCGTTGATTGATCATTGATCATCATACAATCTAGGTATACTTTGGGTCATCATATAAATCAGTGACTACCTTTAGATTTGCCTGTCTAAATATTGAATTGAAACCTCGGTATGTTGCAGCAAAATTGGGCGTCTCCAGAAGTGTGGGAGAATCAATCTGATTGGGATCTGCAGTTGTGGACGGAGAGAAGTCGAGAGGAGGATAACGAGGGGTTAGTGCAGCTAAGAACACTCCGAGTTCGGGTACACTTGAAACAAGAAAGTTTATAACCTCAATTCCTCCCACCATAATGCTCACCATCGTATAAGTGAAATATTCTTGAGTACGATTTAAAATACCAATCAAATAAATAACTAAATAAGTCAAGACCAGTGGATTCATCAAGTATGATTCTTGCACCACTGACACTCCAAACGGTTCATCTAAGCTCAAACCAGCATGTCTGCAAGGCCTGAATCTAGATTGACAAACCAAACAATTTATATACTCTTCAGGTAAACTCAAAGGTTTACATAGCTTATTTCTTCTACCTTTGATAAGGCTGTTCAAGTAAACTGTAAACAAACAGTTTACAAAGTTCGATACTTGCAACCACACTGAATGGTTAACTACTAGGCTTAAACACACCAACAAATAGTGTTTATGTGTAAACTATAAACTGGTTTTTCATTTGCACCGCGTACAGTTTTATATGGGGTTATCTGCCTTTGTATTTGAGCAACACTTGATATGAAATGTTCTTTACCTGGCGATAGTCAGTACAGTGAAACTTGTGAAAACCAAATTTCAGATAATCTGGAACCGTGTGAACACCAGTCATTTTGTCCGGTCCACTTTCTTATCCATCTGAAATACATACAATTCAAACTCACCAGATCTGAATACTCTTTTTTTTGTTCAATCTTAAACAAACAAAGCTTATTCCACAGAGGAAACTTTAACTTTATTGTGAAGCCTTAGAAATGAAGATTTTAAATGTCATCTTAAGACCAGTATGTTAGCTCTCTGTCAGTACCAAAAGTATCATGACGAAGTTTTAAACTTTGATTCGAATCAGGAATGAATTTACGGAATTGGGCTCAGTGTTATCTTCATCAGCTCGATGCCAGTCTCAACTTCAAATCATCTTAAAATGAAGGGTCTAATGAAACATGTAGTGTTCAAGGTGAGGTACAGGGCTAGGTTGACAGCTCAGTGATAGAGGTACTCTCGGGAATGTATGGTTACTGTGTAAGTGTTTGATTACTACGTACATGTATGATCAGTGTCATCGCATTCAGTTATTATGAGACACCTGATGTATGTGATCCTCTCCATGTGATGGAGCAATGTACTACCCTAATTGTTGTTTGTTAGATGGGTTAACCAAGTGACAGAAGAGGAACTGTATATTCTTATTACAAGTACATGTATACTGGCCAAGAAGAGTCAAGATGTCACAAAAATTAGAAGTACCCTCATATTTCTAGTTATGGGAACATCTGCTCCGCCCTTTTTACCCAGTATACAGGTAACAGAAATACACTGTTCATCTTTTCTAACATGAGTAGTCCACCTAATGAATAATCTAATTTTTTCCACAGAAAAAAAAATGGGAGTGAAATGTGAGTTTTGCTTTAAGCAGAACTAATATCCATCCCCAAAATTAGAAGCATTGTGGTGTTATTATTTGGTCTTCTCTACTGGGGTCTGACAATGTACCGGTTTTCATGTCCTAGCCTCCTCTTGAATATTCATGTATCAAAGGTGACCATTGGTGTGGCATCACCACAAACAGGCTGCAGTGTGAGGTGAACGATGAAGCAGTTCAGGTGTAAACTATGTTGATTATTCCAGGAAGCTTGTCTTTAACTGCTACTCCACAACTTTTTGTACAATCTCATGTAGCTTATAAATTATTTCTTATTTGAGAAGTCCAAAAAATTATTTATTGTAAAAAGTTCTGAAATAAGAAGAGGCAGAGTTTGGTATATGTTCATTAAAATAATATCGAGCCAGCAAATATTTAGATTTGGAAACATTTTGAATGAATATTCTTTCTTCAACATAAGAAGTGCAAGGTGTTAGAAGCAGTAAATAGGGTAAAACTAGGTGTCATGTTATATAAAACTGAAAATAAAGTTTTAATCTGTTCACTGTGAAACAGATTAGGTTTTTTTTTTATTTATTTATTTTTTGTTTGTTTCCAAATGTATCACTGTAATGAATTTAAACTGTATATTTTTTCAATTTGAACTTGTTTTCTTTAGTTTAACAACATTATGGCAGTTTTGGTCGGCATTCGATTAGCACTGGAAAATTTTTCTGGTAACAAGCACATGTAGGGGACGTATTGCAGGGCAATTCTCGTGGAATACCTGTTTTGACAAGTCATGTTGGATCTAGTTTGTTTCATCTCTAAGACTGCAATATTATCCGGTGCTAAGGACGAAGGTTATAGATATGTAATGCTATGCATTTATCAGGCCAGTTATTAAAATCTTGTGAAGTTTTTCATGTCCAAGTCAATACCACATGTGCTTAATATATGAAACCAATCAGGAAGAACTGTGAACTGAAATTCTGGTAAAAACCAAAGTCACTCTTGTTTTCTTGTAGACCAGGTCTTCGTATCCAGATTTGCCAAATTGATAACAGGCTGTGAAATTCAGTGTTAAAGTACTCAGATTTGTAGTCCATGTAATGCTGCAGGACTCGTCTTCAAGCGAACCAACATTAAACCGTGTGGAGTTTAAATCTGATTAAGCCTGTGTTAAGCACAAGTGATGTCTGTACCTAAGGAGACTGTCACGGGCATGTCCATCCTTGCCACCTCTGCAGCCAATATTTTGAAACATTCTGACAGAATTATTGGGTATAGAAAAATAATTTGCACTTTTATGAAGCTCGGATTAGTCACACAAACAAATCATTTTCAGCAGTGTTTTCATAATCATTATGTGAAATTCCGCAGAAAAATTTGCGTTAGTGGTTGAAAAGATCGAAGATTTACAGAAATAACCAACTTTACTGGAAGAAGACTGGGTCCGCCAGCAATCTGCCGATGGTCGTGGGTTTCCCTTGGGCCCTGCCAGGTTTCCTCCCATCAAAATGTTGTATGCAGCTGTATAAGTGAGATATTCTTGAGTATAGGATATAACACCAAATAAATAAATGGAAGAAAACTGGTCTCCGAGGAAAAAACATGCTTGTGAGCATCAGATTCATATCGCCCAATGGTGCTCATAAACTTCCTTTACCAAAGTTGTGAATGCAACTGCGGATGTACTGAGAAGAGCTGTGCCACATTCGCACAAATACACATGTATGAAGCGAGCATACCATTGTCTCAGGCCAGTGAAACAAGAACCGACTGTTCTGCACCATGACCTTCTGTGTCTCCATGACCCTCAGAAGGGCTCGTTGAATCCATAGCCTTGAGTGATAGATAGCATTAGCAGCTACATGCTTCCTTTTCTATGGCTGAGGGACAACATGCTCGGGAATGTTTCACTCGTGCGGTATTTATTTATTTATTTGATTGGTGTTTTACGCCATCTCAAGAATATTTCACTTATATGATGGTGGGAGAAAACCCAGATAGAGCCCAGGGGAATTTTCCCTTACAAATGCCCGCCAGTTTTATGGGTGCAGGAAAGCAGTGTCAAGCGCTGTGGCCGGTTATTGGGAAAGCCTGAAGCTGGGTTTGAACGCCTCTGAGGGCCAAACGATTGACGGACAATGCCTTACTACATCACATGGCCAATCTATGCGCTCACAGTGTGGGAAAGGCAGTGATCAGCTCCATAATCATATGCCTCCAAATAAGGATAAAATTTAATTTCATCAGATAATAAAATGATTTAGGGGCCCATTTCCAAAATTTTGCACGAGTGTTTTTCCCTGTCAATATGCCCATACAACTACCTGTTACAGAGGAATTTTTCTATACAAAATTTTATGAAAACTGATGTGTCAGGAATGAACTATGTGCTTTTCACTTTGGTCAGCATGTTTTCCTCCTTTTTGGAACCAAAAACTCTGTGGCAAGGGATGGAACATCAATCAAACAAACAAAATCAAACGTCTTTATAACATCTGATTTAGTTGTCGCTAAGTTTGTGTACTAGTATTGTGCAAGACGTTTCGTCTGCTATGGAGGTGACTGCTCAAACATTTCACACCTAGACAAGCCAGTCCTAAGCTGTGTAGAAAAAGAAAACACCATTCTCTGCTGTTACAATACAGTCCTTTTGAACCACAATCTCTTTGTTTCACTAGCAAAACTGTTCAGAAACAATGAGGAATGAAGCAAAAGGCTAAACTGCTTCGGCTCATTTGCAACCGAGAACGTACAAGTGACCCAGTCAATCCCACTCACTCCCACTGCTATAATCATCGTAGAGAAAGTGGTGTTTCTGCCCCGACTGTCATCAAAATATTTATTTATTTCATTCGTGTTTTACGTCGTACTCAAGAATATCTCATTTATAGGACGGTGGGAGGAAACCGAACAAAGCCCTGGGGAAACCCACGGCCATCCACGGCTAGTTGCTGGCAGACCTTCCCGCGCACAGCTGAAGAGAAAGCCAACATGCGCTTGATCTCACCAATATGGTCGCTGTCAGAGGCACCTGGGTCATTATACCGCGCTGGCGTTCTAATCCACAAAGTACAAATGAACTTCCCACACAAATGAAGGTTGAGGGATGAAGTTTTACTAAGACCAATGTACAGATGAAAACCATGCAATAAAACATCTTGAACAGTTGCCTCTGGTACAGCATTATGAGCTATTATAAAAATGACAACGATATGAGATCTAAATGAGAGGTGAATGATGGTGATACTATGATACACACAGATGATACACAGTGATGCAAACAAATGATATTGTGATACACAACGATGATACACGGTGATACAAACAGTGATACTGTGATACACGCAGATGCAAGACTGCAGAACTAGTCTGAGATTATGAATTTATCTATTCCCCAGTCTTCGTAACTGTCATCGGGGAGATATCTTCTGATGATTAGTTTTGCGAAAACTGGCCACCAATTACAACTCTGGACTTGCTTGTCAACCTGTTCTATTTTATGCCTCTTTTTGGCTGATCCTGTTCCGAGAGGGTGATAAGTTCTTCTTTTACCCTTGTCATTACCCAGGTTTGTTTACATATGAAGTTTACCGAGCGTTGGATGCATGCTCCATATCCTGTGAATTGTCAGCAACTCATTTAATTATTGCGGCAGACTTTCGAGTTTTCAGTTTTTTGGTTATATTTAAACATTCACTAAAGGTGAAATGTTGGTGGTGGGATTAACGAAAAGCTTGTAACTTTATTTCTTGAGAAAAATACCTAATACTAGTGTCATTCTGTAATAATGCAAAAATACCTAATATTTGGGCGACCATGTACCTTTAATGTAGGTTTGAATACTTTGAGCGATCCAGGTAGAGAAGACTAACCAAAACACTAAATCTGATCACTTAGATATGTACTAAACAATTCCTTACGTTGGGACCAAAGCGAAAAAAGGCGCTATTTCACGCATATTTGCTGGTCACGAGACAGAAAACTTGGAGCTGAAAATCGCGGTGGAAATGGCCATATATACCAGGTATCTGGGTTGAAAATCGTCGTACAGTTTCATGTGTTAAGGAACACAGGATTTGCAGGTCTTCAAAATTTGCCCGAAGGCCGGTTAAATACATTGGGCCCAATGCTATGTACATGCTATATACATGGTGTACATGCAATGTATGGATGTCAAGGAAGAATGTGCGCTTTCTAATTAAGTTGTTTATATACCACCCTATAAAGACCAATTAATTAACCGAATGTGACGCCACATAGGCGGGAAATACCGGCTTGAACCCCGGTATTTCTTCTTTTACAGCTGTATTGTTGAAATTGTATGCTTTGCATGTTAAACATTTTATAGGCTAATAACTGGACATACTTAATGGAGGACAGTTTTAGTGATCATACATGTCGCAAGTGGGTGTAGTTGCGATTTATTTTTGCGTTTGCATTACGCGAAACAGCTTTGTTTAGTTTTTTGAAAAAAGGAGAGTTCCCTATCAGTTACATTGCAGTAGTAGTTAGATGCAGATGTTATCTTTTAAAAGTTGAACAGTTCTACTCTATTTTGATCTCATCGCAAACTGATTACTTGATTTAATAATTAAATACATGTGTTATTTCAAAAACTTCCTAGAACATAATGTTGAGTATGTAAGAGTTTCTGATTAAGGATCACAATTTGAGGGGACATATAAATTTAATTGTAATATGGATCGGTGTCTTAAGACGGGGCTTTATTCCTTCGACTATAGTGTTAAAATAAATTATTATTTAAACCCATGACTTATTCTTACTCTAATCTGTTAAGTGACATAACAGACATGTTGCTAGAAAGTAGAATAACATACACATGAACGGGTTTCGGCTGTTCAGCAATGAGGTCACATCTGACGCATGGCGAACGCGGCAATGGCTTATGCTGACAGTCTGCTATTACAGCTTGCGGAGATTTTTCGGACTGGTGAAGTTAGTGTTGTGGTTTCCTCCAACATTACCTTTTTTGTCATCTTTTAATAAAGCAAGCAACTGTTTTCCTGTCCCTTTTTTATATGATTGGTGGTTTACGCAGTACTCAAAAATATTTCACTTATATGTCGGGAGGAAACAGAGCCCTGGGGAAACCCACGACCATCCACATTTTGTTAGCAGACGTTCCCACGTACCGTCGGAGAGGGAGCTATCATGGGCTGGACTTGATCTCACACTGACTGACTTGGTGAGAGGCTCCCGAGTGATTGTGTATATATGTATGTTTGGGTTTCATTGCTCTAACCTCAGTGCTGAGTGCCACACGACGCAGCAGAAGGTACTGTTGTTCAAATCTTTGGTATGACCCGATTTCCCGTCTTTGAAGTGTGCACTTTGAAGTGGTTTTTGAGTTTTTGTGGTGCGCCAGGAAGCCTACCACTCGGCCATAGATGTTCTCTCTGTTTTAATGAACATGCATGTATCCCTCAAATGTGATATGTTTTTGTACTCAAAAGGTAGTGGTTCTTTAAACATAACCTTTTGTTGACATGTTTTTCGCCGATAAATAGATTAGCTAACTAACCCATACATTAGAACCCTTGGATGATATATAAGTATTGTCGGCTGATGGTTGCATTTTTTCATCATATACTTCTCACCGAAAGGTACTATTACAGCAGGGGCCTGCATGGCTTAGTCGGTTAGCGTGCTAGCGCAGAGCAATCACCCAGAAGCCTCCACCAGTGCGGTCGCTGTGAGTTCAAGTCCAGCTCATGATGGCTTCCTCTTCGGCCGCACTTGGGAATGTCTGCCAACAACCTGCGGATGGTCGTGAACTTCCCCCGGGCTTTGCGCAATTTCCTCCCACCATAACGCTTGCCGCCGTCGTATAAGTGAAATATTCTTGAGTACGGAGTAAAACAGCAATCAAATAAATATATAGTATTACAACTAACCCAAACATGGTAAGCTTTGGGTGACATATATTTGGTGTCACCTAATGGTTGAATTTGTTCATGAACTTGACATGGCCTTACCTTTGGGTCACAGCAAAATTTTATATATCTTTTACTTGAAATAAAATGCCCTTTTACATGTCTGCAATAGCTTTCTAACATGGGCAATAAAGTGTTTTTTGCAGAGAAGGTGATTTCGTTAACTGTATGTCAGCCTCGATGACATGTCACCCAAAGGTAGCAGACAGGTCTATGTGGACGTCAACTTCTACATGCAGTAGGAGAGAAATATCAACTTTTTTCACTTTTTTTGTTTCACTCACTTCTCAACACTGTCTATATTCTTTATATCAGGGCTAATTCAAAGCAGACTATGCGGACTTTGCGTTATGTGGACTTGACCCTTAACCTTTGAACCCTGATGTCCACAGAACCCTCTGTATACGTTTATATACATAGGCCTGTAGGTCCACATAAAACTGAGGTGTTCACATGCTTATGGATCATGTACAGTACAGTATGTTATGAACTCATAGCATACGTTCACATATTCTTCCCAACATAAATTTCGTTACTGAACCTTAGCGCTATCCCTGCCTTCGATTACTTCTCGCCAGTAATGTTAAAAATACAAGGGAAAGACAACTTTACATTTTGAAGAAGCTAATTGAGTAATCCAAACCATTTCTACTCATTCAGCTGGACAGAAGTGAATGACAAAAAGCTGAAAAGAAACTGATTTACGTGTATAAAACCAAGGCTGGGATTGAACCCATGAATCAAAGGAGACATGTTTTGCCATCATCAAATGTGGTACATAAAGGTCTCTCATGTTTGTGACATTTCACTCTTGAGTGACTTGTAGCCACCTTGAAACCAGCTCATATTGATTTCACAATGAATTGGAGTGGGAAAACCTTGTCTGTTTGGCATGAAACTGGTATTAACCAGCCAGTGGTCAAACATTTTACTGTTAACAATGACGTAACGATTATTTTCAGTGAAGTACTACCACCACTGACCCATAATATCACATACACTTGGAGGTATTCATTATTTATTTGATTACCTGATCATACTGAATAATATTTCACTTATTCGACGGCGGCCAGCATTATGGTGTGAGTAAGCTGAGCAGAGCCCTGAAAAAACCCCACGACCATCCGCTGGTTGCTGGCAGACCTTTATACGCGCGGCCGGAGAGGAAGCCTGCGTGAGCACCTAGTGATAGACTATACCATTTAAGGATACTGCTTAGAGCAAACCAGATACCTAGATGTACTCTTTTGCTTTTTAATTTCATTACAAGCAATTCACTTTTGCAACATGAAGCATGAGGATGTAACTCTGGTCTCCCTTTCGTTTTTGCAGGCTTCAGCCAATGAATTCGAACACAGATCTAACTGATTTGAAAGGCATATCTCCATTTTATTTCAAAGTGAGGAGTGATCTGAAAAGTTTCAAGAGGTAATGATTTTCAAATCACTAATGTGATTAAAAATACTCAAGAGAGCAGTGATCACTAACCACAGTAATCGAAGACATAAAAATTCAATGAATAACATTTTTATGTTACCACTTCTGCAAAAAAGGGTTATTTGTTATAGACAGGTGAAAACAAATGCTTCAACAAGCTTCCAGCTACAATAAGATTAAATTTTGTGCTTAATAACATCACATTTCCATGAAGTTATAGTGACAGCATTAATCACTACAATATTCATGTACTCACATAACAATAGCTTCTTAAAACAGACAGTTACTGAGCAACTGAGAAATGAAGCGTACCTATACATGTATACATACATTATGGTCTCACTAAACTCCACAAGTAACAGCTCATGGTTTGACAAGATGTACAAGTACTGGTATCACTAACTCACATCACAGATTGATCTTGATGAATTTAAACACACTCTTTGGTTACAGATAACTGTGGAATGTGACGATTCAGGGTAAAAATTTGGCCAACTAACGGAGCAATGCAGAGCTGTACAGCAAATATGAACTACTTCATTAAACAATTAATTTTTGTTGTCAGCAAACATGGCTCGAAACTGAAGGTTTCTATATACAATTAAAAATTATTATTCATTTCATAAACACTAAAATGCTCTGAATCCTTAAATTGTACAGGCATGTTATCTCTAAAATTCTCAATTGTAGATCAGAGATGTACTTAGTCTATTAGGCATAGAAAACATGATATCAACAGCTAGGGAAAGACAAAAATGTATCAAAGCAATGAAAATTCCCCACTCTATATATCTATTCTGCTGACATGTCAACTTACATATGTGCCTGATAAACAAAATACTGAACTCTGCTTTTCAAATTTACCGTTGTCCTGTCAAAAAATGGAAATTTGCTTCGAAATTTAGTAATATGTTGATTTATAGGAATTTTTCTCTTCTCTGTGAAGTTCTGAGAAATGTCTTAACACAATGAATCCCTTTTGCTGACCATTTATTTCTCTGCTGCTTTTCACTGGTTCTTCTGGAAAAGAATAACAATTAAAGTGAAATCACAACATGAATGTAAACATTGATGTCAAAACTTCAGCAATGTTACAGTTTCTCTTTGAAGACATGTATATGCCCCTGTACGTGTATCTATTTTATGACAGCCATCATTAAATATTATAAGCATGTAAAAATATATACACATATAAATGTGTAAAAAGACAGACTGCTGAAGTGGTAACATAACATGCAGACGTCAGTAATGCTGTACTAAATGGTATTTCAGATTTTTGACAGCAACACCAGTGAACCTCCGGAAAAAACACGTTTTCATTGGCCAGAGTTAGGCTGCCTTATATTATAAAGCCAGATATCAGGATTTGAACCATTATCTCTTGTTAGGAATATTGTTTGATCACTCACCCATCCAATAACGATGGAAATGTTCCTTCTATAAATTTTTACATGCACAATTACAAATGGTAAAGAAGTTATACACTGTGTCATAAGAAGTGATGCAGTACCTTTAGGATTTGGGTTGCGTTGCTGGTGTTTTGACGCTATACTTTGCAGTATTTCAGCAATATTTCGGCCCTTGGCCAGCTACACCAACAGGCTGTCCACAAAAAACAACAGATGAATTTGAACCCTAACCTCGCTGGTGAGAGGCTACAGATCAACTTAAACCTATCGAGATACCAAGGCCCATACATAAAAGTGATTTTGAGCTGAGATGGTAAAAACATGCAAAAGCCATCTAATTTTAGCGGGCACAACTTACACGAGAAAAGATGTGTCTTCAGACTTGTGTGACTTCTGTATATCCCTCCTAAGTAAGTTACAGGGAGGACAAGTATAAAGACAGGTTAATTTTAGAACCGGTCATAAAACACACCCCAACTGCCAATTAAGCACAGTAGATTAACTCAATATATGCAGACCTTGAGTTGTTCACTGATTACAGTACTTGGATGTGTAGTAAGACAGCTTCACTCACAGCAAGGGAGATAAGAACACCACTTCTTCACACATCAAAAACCCGTACACAGAAAACAGCAAGATCTGCAAGCATCATTCTGAAAGCTAAAAACCGTTGCACAGCCTGCTACAACCATCCAGACAAATACTGATTTTTTACCATCTCACTTGATGGTGTTTAAGAAGTTTTGAAATTTTGGTCAGTTCAATGGATGATTCATGCTGTCGGTTAACAGTTCTGTGGATATCTATGTTATGACCCAGGTGATTGGACAACCACTCTAATTCACCACCGGATAAATCCAGAAGTTGAAAATTAGATAAAAGCTACCATTAAATAAGTATTTATTTATTTGGTTGTTATTTAACGTCATACTCAAGAATATTTCACATATACGACGGTGGTCAGCATTATGGTGGCAGGAAAGAGGGCAGAGCCCTGGGCAATCCTGAGACCATCAGCAGGTTGCTGGCAGACCTTCCCACGTACGGCCGGAGAGGAAACCAGCACGAACTAGGCTTGAACTCACAGCGACCACATTGGTGGGAGGCTTCTGGGTCATTACGCTGCACTAGCGCGCTAACCAACTGAACCAGGGAGGCTCCCCTCCCATTAAATAAGTTGAAATTACGTTTCATTCTAAAACTGAAATTAACATTCACTACTAGTCAATTAAAGTTTTGTACATTAATGTGTGCCAGATTTTACTTAGTTATGGTTGGTCTTGTTACCTAACTTTAAGGACAAAATAACGAATATTTCAACCAAAATTTAATCTAAATATACCTCTGAAGGCCATTTTTATTGGTTGGTTGGTTGATTGATCTTGAACTTTGTAGTAGGTAGTATTTCAGCTATAGCATGGAAGTGTATAGTGGTGGGAGGAAACCTGGGAAGTTCGTGGTCTTTGGCCAGTTACTCTGACAGGCTAAGCCACATAAAGCTGGGAGAACATGGTGACCATATCATTAAAGTAGGACTTCAGTAAAAATAAAATATACTTGAGCTACTGTAGCTGTGTAGCACCTCAAGTTTGTAAAGAACACCAAATCTGTCCTTTCACACAGAGCATCAACAGCAAATTTATTCAGTACCTGAAATACAGCATAGGAGTAACTCTTATTCAGAGAATTCAATAAAAACTAATTTTCATTAACAAAAACTACAAACGTGAAAACAGAACTTACAGGCTCTACACAAAATATTTTAAACAAATATTCAAATTCCACGTAACTACATCAATCAAACTTTCAGTCTTATTTCAACGACCAAGAATGTGCTATTGATCAGGAACGCCTTCAAACAAAATGTACTGAATAGAATCATGTTCCACAAGGCAACTGCTTTTACGTTGTACACAAACGGTTGGTTTGTTGGAGTTCAACGTCATACTTTAGCTGTATTTTAACGATATCATGATAGCCAATGCACCAGAGTCAGTGGGAAAAAGCAGAGCAAAGAGGAAACCCACATGCTTAGGTTTTTCCACATAAAGCAAAGAAGAAATTATAATGAGCAAGTTTCAAACCCATACCTCTTTTGTGAGAGGCTACAGTGATCACTAGGAGAGCGACTCAGACTAATCTGCCAACAAGCGCACTATGCACAAATTATATATCACTGCATTGTGATATTTATTTGCTTGGTGCTTTACGCCGTCCTCAAGAATATTTCACTTATACGACAGTGGCCAGCATTATTTTGGGAGGAAACCGGGCAGAGCCAGGGGGAAACCTACGATCATCTGCAAGTTGCCGGCAAATCTTCTCATGTACCGCCGGAGAGGAAGCCAGCACGAGCTGAAGAACTCACAGCGACCAAATTGGTGAGAGTCTCCAAGGCCATTGGTCAGGACCTTGTTGATCCACCAACTAGCTTAGCAAAGTGCAAAAGCATAGAAACTCCGAATAAAGAAATGTAACGCATGGTTGACGTTCTCGATATTTCGACTAAGTTTTACTTGTCATCTTCAGGAGAAGTAATTTGTACAATCAACAAACACACATATATATACATTTACAGAAAAGCAGACATTACAAGACTGAATAAAATACACTGCGACGATTGGTCAAATGATTCAACCACTGGAAATTAAACACTGATCAATCATTGTCATTCAGGAAAACATCAATAAACAGACAGCACCAGGCATTTCACCCTAATACAAACAAACTGTTAGTGTTTTAATGATAGGTGTGAAATAGGGATTAGGACGATATCTAACGGTCATTCAGAGAAAACAGCAGAATACACACATAGTGATGACAGCACCAGACATTTGACCCTATCTAAACAAACTGTTATTGTTTTAGTGATAGGTGTGAAATATGGATGAGCGATATCTAACGGTTATACAGAGAAAACAGCAATATACACACATAGTTAAATTACAACACCAGGCATTTGACACTATTTCGAACAAACTGTTGTTGGATTTATGATAGGTGTGAAATAAGAATCAGAGTGATCAGGGATAACACTGGATGTGAAAGAGGATAATTTACAAGTGTCAATACAGAATCATAGTGATAATACTGTTACTAAAGAGATAAAAAAAATATAATGTACACACAACATAGGAAAACAGGATAGAATGGGCCTAACTAGTGAAACAAATGAAGCTCTTTTGAGGCTTTTATACCATTGTTAAGCACAGAATGATTGGCGAGTGCTTCTTTAAACAAATGAACATTCCAGTTATCAGCTGTATCAATTACTTCAGTGTTTAGAAGAATAGCTGAGCTAAGTGACTTGTTGGGCAAATTAAGTAATCTGTTAGGAAAATCCATTAAATTCATGTAATCACGGAATTGTTCACAGGGCTGGGTGTGTGGGTATATCTCACTGTTTCAAGTTGCATGTTTATCAATGCGGATTGCCAAGCAGCGTTCTGCTTTGCCTATATAAGCGGCATTACACCCGGGACAACAGAATTTGTAAACAATGTTACTTCAC
The DNA here is from genome assembly GCA_016165875.1 of Acanthopleura granulata. NCBI lineage: Eukaryota > Metazoa > Mollusca > Polyplacophora > Chitonida > Chitonidae > Acanthopleura > Acanthopleura granulata. The sequence continues at coordinate 42,708,847 of JABBOT010000001.1, read as the reverse complement.
AAATTGCGCGGAGTGCGATCTTTGTTGTTAACAATTTGCTGTGTTTTTGTTATCTTCCATCGGACAATTATACACACTGGCTTAGGAAGGTTCCGTCTGATTTTTCGATGGTACTGGTTGACCACACGTTCGCCGTACTGTCCGAAGTAGGGCAGGCTAAGCCATACCCTAGGTCTGTCGTCTTTAGGCTTTTCTTCGGCTGGCCGAACTGCAATTTTGGTAAATTTGTCGATAAGGCCCCTAGCTACCGATTTTGGGTATCCGTTCCAAGAAAGAAATGTTTGGATCGAATGGAGTTCTCTCTTGAATATGCTGGCATTACTACACAGTTTGTAAGCTCTGGAAACAAGAGCTCTAATCCAAGCTGTTTTGGTTCGCCAGAGTTCAAAGCTGTCGAAATGAATGTACTGTCCAGTGGAAGTTCATTTCCTATATAGGGTGGTTGTCATTTCGGCACACATTTGTTATATGAACGCCGATGCGAAGCACCCCTGTTGCTGCGTATGACTGCTGAATGTGATTATTAGATCCCTGATCCCTGTTACCTAATCAGTCGTAAATTGTTGATTGTAACTACCGTGACAACCCATTTAAAGAGATTGGTAGCCATGGTAGTTACAATTAACTTTGTCTGTTCGAGACCGCGGACATCTGGGCATTGGCTGTTTTACTTGCGCCAACGCGCTTTGCTCGCGGAGACACGGGGGTGAAAACATGATCAAAATTACATGGAAATTAATACGCAACTGTGCCTCACGGCTTAATAAGTCCAAAACTAGGATTCGTTAATGTTCATAATTTATATGTTTTATGAAGATTGTCCTGTAGTGGAACATACGGTAATTCCTTTGTATTATCAGCTGTATTTCTCAGAATATTGTCCAGTGTTGTTCATTTCCTGTACCTTTGAATGTTATCTTTCACCTGGTTTGTCTGCTTGCCGCTGTCGCAAAGGCGTGAAGCGCCCGGATGTGCGGGGTCTCGAGTGATTGTTTTCTGGAACAGGGCCCTGACACCTAACCAAAAAGTTACCTCTAGCAACATAAAACAGAGCAGTGTTTGTCCCGCATAAAGGGGAGAGTTTGTTATTTTAGCGGTGTTGTTTGGAGTTCGTGTGATGACAGCCCAGGTGATCTACGATGGGATCTCTTTAATCTGTCTTGCCCATCCCCCCTTCACTTCTCTTGTGTCAGTGAATGTACGCGACCATCCCGTGCCACTCAGAGCTCACGTGCTCCAGACTGAGATCTTCAATAAAGCGGCTGTCGGTTCACGCATCATGGGACCGGGATTTTAAGACCAAGAGGCAGAGATTGATACTTTCATTAGAACCCGCACAGGTGTCAATACCCTCATCGAGCGCAGCATGGGAGAGAGCAGTCGGCTGAATGACTGGATTGATCACGGCGTCAAAGCCCACGGAACGAGCGACACTTCAGCGCCTCTCTCCAGCGATGGTGCGAGCATCACCAACAGCTCTACATTTGCCCTGCCGTCTCCACTTTACACGTGGGGCACTAATTTAGATGAAGCTTTGCCAAGCTTGACGCGAAGCCTGAGTCTAACGGAACGGAGCGACGAAGCTGGAACCAAAGAACTAATCGGTCAAGACTTTGACCGAAACGAAGTGAACGATTTCGGCGTCAATGGCATCGAGAAGGACTTGACGGCTCATGACATGTACCAGAACAAACTTCGCAGAGACTACACTCTTGCTCTGGATACGTCTTGCCCGGGAAACTCGGATGCAGGAGCCAGCTGGAATGCCGTCAACAAAAAGTACAAAAGTACCATTTGCGTTTTCTGCAAAAACAATGGAGAGAATCTGTCCGTGTATGGAGCGCACACCCTCAAGGATCATTTGGGTCGAGTGTCCTGCCCGATACTTCATCGGTATACCTGTCCCGTGTGTGGGGCATCAGGCCCAATGGCCCACACCCTGAAGTACTGCCCTTACAACACCAACTACAGGCCAGCGGGAATCGGCAAGAGGAGACCCAACGTCAGGAAACTTCGCCGTTGATGGTAAGGTAAACCAAACACGTGTACTTAAAGCTTTAATTAATGTTTATCCTTTTAGATTTATTTTATTATTTGATTGGTGTTTTACGCCGTACTCAAGCCTTTAAGAAGCAACACCTGATGTGATTCATTGATGTTTTGTCATGAATTTTTTTCTAATGATTTAAACGGCAGGTAAATATAGATACTAAGTAAACAGTATGTAGAGGTTGCGACATTAAAAAGGATTTCAAAATTTGGCATCAGGGAATTTCAAATAGGTTTCACTAGAGACCGCTTGCGTTCCTCCAATATAACGTTTGAGGTGCAACCAATAATACATTAGAAATTCGCCGGAGGCTTATTATCACTAACGCATATGGGGCCAACATGCAACCCAGTTTTTTCCACAATAGCGTCCGTCACATAAGTGTATTATTCTTGGGTATTGCGTCAAACAATATTAAAATATATCAGAAATTTTTGGAATAATTTAGAATTACTAGGAAGTAATTTTTGCCTTCCTGAAACGTTTGCCCTCGTTTTCTTAAAATATTGGTATACTCACTGACCTCGTCATCGAGAGATGGAACAAAGAAAGAAGTAATGGACACTAGTTAATTCTTTGACGAGCCTGATATGTGTTGAATAGACAAGTATACTGAATTGATTGACCTATATATGTATTTTCATTTTGTTTTTTGTGTAGTAAACTGCATACTGGTGAAAGCAGTCCTACGAATTATTCATAAGTACTCATAAGTACTTAAGTGATATAGACACACACACACACACACACATACACACACACACATATAGATATATATGGGGGTGTTGATATTCATATTTAAATTTTTATATTTGCTTCTCCTTTAAATTCAGACGTGTCCTCTCCTCCGATCATGTTTCCACATTTTATGTATGCAACAGTAGATTCGATCATTGACAACACTGTTGTGGCACGTATATGGAGCCTTGCTTCCATCACACAATCCCTCTTCATCGTCTACTGAGTGGAAGGAAAATGATGTAAGGTAAATCAGTGAGGGTAAGTAGTGTTGGAGAACATTTCTAATGTGAATTTGAAAACTTTCGGACAGTATTTTGTCTTCAAACTGGTCCTTATGGATAATTCTAAGTCCTTATCGGTAATTGTAAGTCCTTATAGGTACTCATGGGCACTTAGGGCTGCTTATGGGTAATTCGTAGGACCCGGTGAAACAGCTTATCATTTGCCGAAGACTTGGCAAGTCTACACATTCCTTGACAAGCAATAACTTTTATGCCATTTTTACTGCAGCCCAGATGTTCCTTCCCAGCTAGATGGCTTAATGGTGCAAGTTATTTGGGGTTCGTTATTTACCCAGAAGACGGGTAGTGTACAGCAAACGGTCGATGTCCATTCCTAAGGTGGCAGGCAAGACGTGTATCTGTTGTCCCATAGTGTTAAGGATGTACATTGCCAGGATTTTCCACAAGAGTGCATCACACTAATTTACTAATTCTGTAGGAGAAAACTACAGGTGTTAATTTCGGCACTGTCACTTGTATTGTTGATGCGCAGATATTTTGTTGGGGAAAAAAACTCTGGTGCTTCCAGTGATATTGAACAAACCTCAGTACAAGATCTGTGTTTTTATGTTCCTGTCCTGTATATATTGGTTAACAAGGACAAACATACAAGTGGTGCATAAATGGTTAAGTGGTGTAGGCTGTATGGTGAAATTTTATTTTCTAGCGCATTTTCACAAGTGTCACTGTACCAGTAATTTAGGGTAGCAATATAACTGTGCGTTGAGTTTTTATCACGATTATATCCTGTATTATTGTATAATCATCAGTGCAACCTCGTATTTGTTGTCACATGTATAGCGGAATGAAAGATATACAATTCAGTTTGATAATTTTATCATGAATGCCTTCCTGTTAGAGCTAGGTAATGTTCTAGTTTTGAAACATTGTTTGTTTTTGATTTATTTTGTGTTTTTGATAATGTCAAAGTGCACACTATTTAAGTTTGCCCTAATTGAGTGTCAGTGATTTGTTTTTTAATGGAACAGCGTTCACGGATGTATGAGAAAACAAATGAAAAAAGAGATTTTAAAACTGTTGATGCTTGTGAAATGATGGCTGTAGTTTGTTTGAAAATGTATATTATTGAGAGTTTATATCATGTTAGAACCCGTTTAATGTTTTATTGATAAAACTGCCTTAGTTGAAGTTCTTGCCTCCTGTTTTGTTCTCTGCTGACTGTGAAGACGATTGTATATGTTGACTGGAATACTCAATCTGCAACAATATATTCATGTAGCTTCATGCAACTGGGTTTACTTGACGTACAAAAAAATGATTATAATTTCTTACCACGTTGTGACTGGACTATTTACGTTGACTGTCAGCTCACCTCACTGGCTGTCTCATAGCAACAAGGTGTTATGGGTGAATACCGTTTATTCTTTGATGTAATTGGATGTCCTGATCAAATATACTGATCCGCCATGACATGAATGTGACCTTGGTGGCTCCAGGCTGGTTGGCTGGGTGAGGGCCATGCAAAGACCTGCATGTTGAATGGGCAACGAGTGGTAGTTTACCCTGGACACTCCCATTTCCTCCACGTACCTATAATTACCTGACCATGGGAAATTTTTGAGCATGACATTAAACAGAATCCGTTCTGGCAGCACACAAAGCATGTAACTCCAGATGTAACCTTAGTCAGGGAATTGCTTTGTTGCGAAAGATGCCGTGGTGATCTCTCTCGTCAGCCCTATCAGTGTTGGCTGGGTGGAGGGGACGGTCCTGGCTCAGTCGCCAGGACACGCAGCGGGCACTGGTTTAATCCCAACCTCGGGTAGGCAGTCTTCGTCATTCCGGTGCATCCACTGTTCTTGTTCTCACAAACCAAATGATCCAACATGGTCAGGGAGTGGCTGGTGGTCGAGGTGTTAAAAGTACTCAGTTGTTAGAACACATAGCGCACGCGGGTTCAAACCCGGTCTTGGGCGAGCATGCCAATGGGTTAGCGCACCAGCCCTTCTCTGAATGCAGGTGCTTTAAGTTAAATCCAGCTCATGCTGCATGTCTTCTTTGCCCATACCTGGGAAGGTCTGCTGGCAACATGCGGATTGTCGTGGGTGAGTATGGTGTAAAACGCCAATCAAATAAATATATAATTTGGATGGGCATGTTGTAGATTCCTGAACTCACAGTGCTAGTGATCGTCAGAACTCGCAAATTCGTTGCCATTGTCTACAACTGCCATTGCACCTGCAGTGCTCGTGTATATTTATTTATTTATTTATCTGACTGGTGTTACATGTCGTACGAAAGAATATTTCACTTGTATGCGTCAGCAGTTAGCATTATATGGTGGGAGTGCTTTATCATATATTTTTTTTTTTTGACAATGGTAGGCCTTATGGTAGAACCTGGGAATCCCCGTTTTGTCTGTTCTCCTAGTGGGACTGGTTGCTGGTTATGTCTTCTCAAGCCTGGTTTTCATCACACCATTTGGTAAGTGATCCCAGAGCCAGACTGTATTCCACTTGTGTAGGACATCATTCACTGCAGCATCAGCCCAGGAGTTAGATGTGGGTGGTGTTGGGTAGAGTTAAATGTGGGTAGGTGGGATGTGGATAAACGTGGATGGGGTGGGATGGGGTTAAATGTGGGGTGGGATGGGGTTAAACATAGGTGAGGTGGGATGTGGTTAAACATGGGTAGGGTGGGATGGGGTTAAACGCAGATGGGGTGGGGAGGGGTGTTGTTTCCACAACTCAGGGTTTTTTGCGAGCGCATCTTAGCGTGTTAATCTAAGTCATTTTTAATGTTAAGCTCTCCTTTTTTTATTTTTACCCTTTATACCAGGTGATTTGTCTTACTGGCAAAATCGATTTAATTTTGGGATGACATTTAGCTGTGGGGTCCTGGTTTTGCCAGTGTTCCTGCTCTGCTTCACAAGAATGGTAGGTGTGAAACAGCTATAGTTGATGGTTAAAACTGACATTTACTTGTTCGATTGGTATTTTATACTCTATTCATCTGTAATACAGTTTCACACAGTCATCTGAAACTCTTTTCAGTTACAATGTATTACCAACACTGTCGATGTGTATATATTGCATGCATGAAGTGCAAAACGATAACATTAGTAACCCCATCTCTTGAAGTGCTACAGAAGTGTTACATTTCAAGCGTTTTACAATTTGTCCAGATATACCTGTAGTCCTGTACGCCATGCATGGGGGTGTCCTGTGCATATGTGGTAGCTTCAAAGTACAGGTATTGATTTATCTAGTGTAGTCGATTGTTACATAGTCGCATACTTCGAAATCAGAGTACATGTACATGCAGTTAAGGGAATTTATTATTCATTCACAAACTAGGACCAAATTGTTCAGTAGGTAGAATCTTTTCACCTCAGCATCTTATCCTGAGGCTAGGTTGGGTCCTAATTGTACAATGAGGTTGTAGGTTGCAGCATAATCTTAGTAGCTGATCCTCATATCCTGTGCCTTTCTTGGTTTCTAATTGTATGACAGGATTGTAGTTTGTGCCCTAATCTTTTAGCTCAACATCTTAACCTTGGATTGTAGATTGCACCATGTTCTTTGCAGCTGCACATCTTTTCCCGTGCTTTGTGAGTTCCTAACTGTTGACTTGGATTGTACGATGTACCTTGTTCTTTGCAGCTAAATATCGTGTCCTGTGCCTTTGTTAGTTTCTAACTGTTCACATTGATTGTACCATGTACCTTGTTATTTGCAGCTCAACGTCTTATCCTGTGCTTTGTGAGTTCCTATCTGTGCACTTGGATTTCACAATGTACCATGGTCTTTGCAGCTGAACATCTTATCCTGTGCTTTGGTGGGTTCCTTCAACGTGGTACTGGCAGCTGACACATACCTCCACAGTAAGATCAAGTACATCCTGGTCAGTCAGTTTTACCGCTTCTTTCAACCAGAATACAACTCTGCCATACATGTGGTGCCATTCCAGTTAAATGGTAAGTACACAATGTGTATTCATCTCACATACATGTATCCATTTACTTAAATATGAATTCCCTCTGAATATATTTGAATATACATATATGATATTCTCTATGATTGTCAGAAGCAACCTTGGATTGTAACTTGTTTTAAATATATTTAGTGGTCATGTGTGGGGGGAGAGAGGATAGAGAGATGGGTACAGATTATTTACATCTCAAGAACATGCATGTATGCTCATAGTGACTTAATTTTCAGGTATAGAGACTGGGGATCTACATTTCTTTGTATACCGTGTGTCCCAAAACATGAGAATGTTTGTTCAGGATATCTGCATGTAGAAGTACTGTGTGACTGTCATGTGTCATTGCTGTTACATGTAGGTAACTGCCATGCATTGCTCTGCTGGAAAGGCAAATACTATATCGTTATGGCCCATAAATGTTAAAACAATGAGATATGTGTCAATTGTGATTTGCTATGCACATGGATTGTATATTGTGCAAAGCTATACTTGTATACATTGGATCATCCACCTGAATGACTTGTATATCTACCTGTATAATTCTTTTTCCGAATGGTCTTTGTGATTTGTTTCATACAGAAATCATACTGATTACACTGTGATTTGTTTCATACTGAAATCATACTGTTCACACTGTGATTTATTTCATACAGAAATACTAATCACACTGTGTAATTTGTTTCATACAAAAATCATACTGATCACACTGTGTAATTTGTTTCATACAGAAATCATACTTAGCATATTGTGTGATTTGATTCATACAGAAATCATACTGAAATCACACTGTATGATTTGTTTTATACAGAAATCGCACTAAGCACACAGTGATTTGTTTCATACAGAAGTCATACTGAGCACACTGATTTGTTTCATACAGAAATCATACTGAGCACACTGTAGGAGGTGGTGTTTACTTCAGGGACTGTTTTCCAATGTATGAGGGAACGGAAAGAACCACCATTCCCACCATGCCCTGGGAGCAAGATATGAGCCAGAACCTTGTGTCGTCGGCAAGAACAAGATGAGAGTGATGAAAGACATCCCCTGTTGAGACATAACAAGTCTCAGCCACCCCGTACGGTTGCACCTCGGTGATGTCCTTCTCACTGTCAGGGGCAGACCCTCAGCCTGCTGTACCTGGACCCAAAGCCAGTTTTTTGTACCTGATTCTGTACGTTTGATATCTGCTCTGTTTACTCTTGTTTTGTGCTGATTTTGGTTGTACAGAAAGAGGTTATTGCACAGCAAGGTGTTGATACATATACATGTACTTCAGCTTAAATACACCAACGATGTTATTTTAGTGAGAGGTCTAAGGAATTTCACCTTAAATAAAATTTTATAAGGCAATCCTGAAAAAATTTCATCAGAAATATAGGCATTTTTAAAAAAGTATAAATAAGAGAGAAACTAAGTTTGATCCAAGTCAAAATTAAAACTTTAAAATAGGATCCTTTTTGTTAGGTCAGGTGCCATAGCCATGCCTGTGATTTTGTCTTGCCATGGAGCAGTATATGTATATATTTTTTCCATTATTTGCATATATATACACTGTTTATTGTATGAAGGCCAGTTGTTCTCTGCAAACATAGCAAAATTGAAGATCAACATCACTTCATCATGGCTTGTCCAGAATTGGAAAATATTTGCGAGTGTTATATTTCTCATACATATCTGGTAATGTGTGTATGTGTATATATATATATATATATATATATATACACAGAATTATTTGCATATGCATAAGTGTAAACTGTGACAAAGGCACTTGAATTGTCAGGGAGGGAGACTGAGCTTTGATAAGGGCTTTTGCAAGTGTAGGGTTTAGTCATCACTAAGATACATGTACCAATGAGCCTTGGCTTATCCTAATTCCTCTATGTTGTGTTCCAGGTGTTAACTGTTGAACCCTGAACTGAGTAACTCAACATCTGTGCATGTAATAACTTCTGTAGGGTTGTTATTCAGTGTAACTTGCAGGATGACAGTGTATTTTCTGTAACCAAGAGTCAGAGGCTGGAAATGTATGATATTAAACAAATGTTTCACAGTGTTTCTTTTTACTGCCTTGGAATTTAATCCCCATGAAATTTAAGACCCTCTTTATGTTTTTTATGTATTGTGACTCGCCCTTGTTGATTTTCATTGTTGCCATGGTAACCAAATTGCCATTATCTTGCATATAGTACTTTATAAATGGATATGATTTCTTGTCAATGGTACACCTCCAGTTATTTTCCATATACAGTTTTAATTTTTGAGTGATACATATGTACGCAGATGCTGATTATAGCCCCCACCTCAGAACCTTGTAACAGGATGAGAAATGTCATTCACATACACATATTTTGAAACCATTTCTTTCCAAACTCTTTGTTTTATTTGTACTTTTCATCATAATCCATGAAGTACTTTCTCTAACAGTTTATACTCATCACAATGCTGCTGCTATTCGTTTATACATTTCAAATGAATGTATTTGTTCAGCTGTATATTTTGTTCACCTGAACTCCTGTTATTTTCTGCAGCCGGGATAAAAAAAAGGAGAGGTACAGTTCTGTAACTAGATGTATATAGGAGTTGATGACTGGAAGTTGAATATGAAAGCTTAATTAGAAATAACCTAACCTTAAATGTCTCTTTCCATTAATAGGAGTTACATGTAAGTTTCAGGTATTATCCTGTAAGCATGTGAATGGCCATGTTGGTTAATATTACTAGTTACTGAATGAAACGGTACAAAACTATGTAGGATATGTAAGCCTCATATTGTCTCAGCTGAACCGAATATGAGGCTTATTGAAGCTTACTGAAAAACTGCTTTGAAACTTGTGTCTTGAAAAACCAAACAAAAAGCTTCAACAGTAATTTTCCATCGCGTCTAGGAGCTTTGAACTATACCAAGCTGTGATCTGGGAATTATGACGTCATAACGTTATTGACAGTGTTCATTCAACATTCCTTTGTGACGTTGTGTCGTTGGTACCATTGGTGCATCACATTGTAACCATTATGACATGGCGTTCTCCCCACCGCTGAGTCATCAGATGGATATAGCGTCTGCTGCAGGGCGTAGACTTATACCTGCCTATGAAGTAGCCATTACTGTCCAATCAAAAGTAGAGGATTTTGTACGATGCAGGATAAATAATAATATATATATATATATGGAGGATTTTAGCAAGGTCCAGCAGATGGTGATCAGATTTGTCTCATGACATACATTTTGAATTTGAGTTCCTTGTGATGATTTAACTTCTAATACACTGAGCATCAAAATATATGAATGAGCGTACAAAGTGTAAGGGTCCCAGATATACCAGATCAACCACCATGGAGTAAATTTAATGTGTCAAATTTATGGTAGCACTGGATGAGGCAGGCCTACGTATATATTATTATTTATCTATTCATTTGATAGGTGTTTCACACCGTACTCAAGAATACTGTAACTTTTCAACCTTTTCAACCACTAAAGATCTTTTTTCAGTGGAATTTATTCATACAATGATTATGAAAATGACGTTAAAAATGATTTGTTTGTGTGATTAAAGATGTCAGCCTCATAAAACTGTGCAGATTATTTCTCTACACCCCATAGCTCTGTCAGAATGTTTCAAAATATTGGCTGCTGGGGTGGTTGAAAAGGTTGAAGAATTAGGTTATATACGAGGGCAGCCAGCATGACATGGTGGGATCATGGGATGAAACTGGGCAGACAGAGCCCTGGTTAAAAAAATATAGATGGATCTGACCCCAAATCTAGCAAGCTTCCACTCTTAGTTTTTTTTTCACAATCACTTATGAGATTTAACAAGGCTGCTGTAGTTCTCTGCTCACCTAGTTAGTACATCTCTGCACAACTTCTTTGAGCACGTACAGTAGCCCAGTGCGTACATGTGTTTGTACAACTTGCTTGTCTTGATGTAATAATGCTAAGCCCAAAGAGTAGTCTCCCTTCTTTAATTTGGAGACTTGTTCAAGAACCTAGCTGAATCATAGGCAGCAGAATCACCTGAATGCCATTTATACTTAGTATGTATATAGCAAGGTACACAGGCCATAGAAAGGAGGCTATTTTTTTAACCGATATATTGTGCTCAGGTGAATACATTTTTTTACAAACTTGCAGCTCTGCATTGTAACAAAAATCCAAACAATCCCCAGCATGTGAAGGACGAGAATACTGAAGAATGTGCTTACTCATTGGCAATAAAGGGATAAATATTGTGCATGGTCTTAAATTCCATTTGTTTAACTGTATTCTCTATGAGGGTTTGGAAATATAAAACTGAGACCTCTTCAGCATTAACATATTTAAGTCTCCACAATGTTCTTTTGGTAATTCCGAGGACAGTATTGCCCATGCCCAGTTTGAATATCGAATACGTTTATCCTTTTGGAAATTATTTTTGGAGTTGATCAATCTCAGGAGACAATCTGTCCTAGATTGACTTACAAAGCAATGTGGTTGGAGGAGAAATCTTGAAGAGATCGGTAGATATACCTGGCATATAATGCCTTACATTTCAAAATAAACACCACACATTCAAATACAAGTATTGCGTGTTCTCTGTCTTGTAAACTATTCATTTATTGTTTTTTGCCTGACATATTTTTAAGTGATCCAATATATATGTGATGGAGAGATTTCACAAAACCTCAGACCTTTAACGATGTAAATGACAGAATTTGTCAGACAGAGCACAACATTCAGACGTGACATGAGGCAGAATGTTACCATGGAAAAGGGAGGTAACTTGTGCAGTCTATAAATGAAGACAGGTTCAGTTTCAAATCAAATGGCCAGCACGATATCCATGTGTGACCATTATGACAGGTAGTACACAGGAAACTGAGGGTCAATCTGCCACGCTCAGGCATTCAGCCCTCCTTGTAGGTCTCTGACTGTGATCGGGCAGTCCCGAGGGTGATGCCTTAAGCTATTTACAGCCAGCTGGGAATTGTTCCTGCGACAACAAACCATAACAACTGGCATAGGAAAATTGTGTTCTTGTTGGAAATTTTCTGTCTTGTTCCGCAGTGATGTCACTGATTCTGGGACCTGGGCAGAGTTCTGGAGCTGCTCTAAGGGTATATCTGGGAACTGTTAGGGCAAAAGAATGAAAACCAGTCTATTTTACGATTACTAATCATGATAAACATGTACCAGGGCTTCTTTTCTCAGGGTAGCAGACATGACGCTTTTCTTGGTAACTTTCAATTACTTCTGGGGAGGTATGAGGATAAAAACAGAATCGATGATGCAAATCTGCCATCCTCCAACCATCATGCTGGCCGCCATCATATAGGGGAAATATTCTTGAGTATGAGGTAAAATTCTAATGAACATGTAGTACAGACAGTTCAGGCACTGAGATATCAACGTTTAATATAAGATACTGGATCCCATGCCAGAAGTGGCAAGCTTCGGGTAAGGATGCTTATGGCTGGTTGTGGAGGGTTACAGATGTCAAGCTCAACTGGTTGCCGAACATCCACCAGTACTTCAACATCGTACTGTACTCCTGGGTGGGCATAACTTAGAAGAGGGGAGATAACTAAGGAAAACATAAACATGACAGTATACAAGTGAATGCTGGTTGTGGATGGTTACCCTTGTCGAGCTTCACTGCTTGCTGGACGTCCACTAACACATGGGGAGTGGGCTTGCTCAACATCTAATAGGACTTCTGGGTGGGGACAGGTCCGAAGTGGGGAGATAACTCAGGAGCACGTATTCATGGCAGTATTTATACATGAAGAGTGGACTCCTCGAACATCTGACTGTCCTTCTGGGTGGGAACAAGTCACAAATGGGGGGGGGGGGGGATAACTCAGGGGAAGGTAAACAGTATTACACAGGAGTGCGACTGAAACTCAGGAAGCGTCAGTAAATATCTTCAGCTTGCTTTCATTGTAATCATGAAATTTATTTGAAAAATATAACCCTAATTTAATTCAAGAATGGGAAGATAGGTAATCATGAAACATATTCTTCTAATTATCAGGATATTATATCTGAAAATTTTAGCTAACATACATGTAATTGTTACAGGAAGAAAAAGTTTCTTTTTTCTCCCATGGTTAGACCCTCTTAGGACCAACGTATCCATCTTTACTCCTTCAAAAGTTTGGAAAGAAATGTAATATTTTTCTGTCAGCAGGACTAATATCTGTCACAATCATTACAAAAACTAGGCTAATAAACTTTATCATCATAAATTACATATGTGAGACAGAGATTTTTCTTGCTGCTTCAAGGGAGTAATCATACGTACTGAAGTGGGCTTCTGTTTAGTGTTTCAAACAATGTCATGTGAAGCATTGCAAATCTTATCGTCATTCGAACATGCTGTAACATTATGAATTCTTCACAACACAGACATGTAAATATCAACTGACTTCCATTTAGAATGGATGTCTCATTCACATTGAAAAGTATTCAACCATTACTACATTTTGTCCCAAAAGGTAAATTACATGGACAGAAATTCTGTCCTCTGGCTGCGGCACATGTCTGGCTTGTTCTCGTTGGATAACAAAATGTGTGCATAAGAATTTGACAAACCGAACATTTGGGTACTGATAGTACTGGTCTTCCTCCAATAAGCTCAGCTACATACGTGTAGTATACATACACCAGCTGTGATACAAAACAGACTGATGGCACACTTAACGATATGATAGCCCCCCAGGTTAAGTACAAGTAACAGAGAATGTTCTGTAGATGAGTTGAATTTATCATTTCTCTTCAAGTCAAACGTAAATCGTCCAGTCCTCCTGAGTTGAATGATTTATTTATTTATTTATATGATTTGGATTTTACGCCATACTCAAGGATATTATGTTTATTCAATGATGGCCAACATCATGGTGGGCGGAAACTGGGTGGAGCCCAGGGGAAACCCATGACCTTCCGCAGGTTGCTGGCAGACCTTCCCACATAGGGCCAGAGAGGAAGCCAGCATAAGCTGAACTTGAACTCACAGCACGCTAACCTACTGAGCCATGGAGGCCCCTCCTGCTGAGCTGTAATTTATGTTTAATATTGGGGGTTTAACACTCAACAATTTTGCTCTTATACAACATTGAGCTGGTTTATGGGTGGAGCAAAATCATGGTAAAGGATCGCTGTCCCACCAGCTTGTCTAATCACAATTAATTTAAAGGTTAACGCAACTGTTATGTCCTGAGTGGGATATCTAGTTGATCAACACACAATAATATTGTTTTCAACAGGACAAATGCATTTCCTTTGCGTAATGAATGGTGTTCCTTGTGTGCCATTAAAATTGCACTGGCATGAATCAGAACTCCATATCTACTTTTTGCACCCTGTTTTTGCAGGTTACCCAACCCATTTAAAACTCAACATTTTGTTTTGAAATGGGACGTTGAATTTTAAATGGGGTTTTAACCTGTAAAAATGTGAGGCAAAATGTAGACGTCCAGTTTTCATTTCATTGATACCATTTTAATGGCACAAAAGCAACACCATGTGTCATCCAAAGAACAAATGCCCAGTCAAAAACACCACTGTTGTGTGCAGTGTTTTGAAACACTGAAGTCGAGTTTCGGGTGTGTCAGGTTTTGGGGTTGATAGAAGTACCTTTTTAATGGCAGAAGAGGAACACCATACTATAAACAGCCTAATCTCACCTTATCATTGGCTCCAGCCCCACAGAACTGTACATAATCTATGAGCCGTGTTATAGAAGGGGAGTCCCCACACATCACACAACCCTTCTGTCTGCCACGGAGTTTGATCTGTCTGAAGACCCCATCCAATCCGTCAAAGAGTAACAGCTTCTGACTGTAGGATGCTTCAACTGGAGTTAAGGTGGTGGATTTACAGATTGATTATGTGTTACTTATTGTTTGCTTTGTGACTGATTGATTCTACATTGAAGTGGATGTCAATGCTTCTCGTGACAACATTACTTTTCATTCCACTCTCAGTGAAAGCAACTGTGACATCATGACGTCACAGAAAGATTGAACATTAGCAAACAGTGTGTGGGACCTCCAGTTAACATACTTGCAACAACACTGACTCTGATTGGTTAAATGTGCATGAAGATTGACAACTTGAAAAGGTCCATATTCTCTCTAGACAGATACCTCACTGAAGTACCATTTCAAAGACACCAAGTATGAAACCCCACCCAGTTAACACAGTTTCCCAACAAATAATGATCAAAGGACACATCTATCCTGTGTATCAACTGGCTATACTGAACCCAGGTCTTCCTCATTTTGGCTGAATGACTGAACCTCCCGGCAAACCTATCACAAATGTGGTCGCTGTCAGTTTAAGTCCAGCTCATGCTGATTTCCTCTCCAGTCCTACATGGGATCTTCCGACCACAACCTGTGGATGGTTGTGCGTTTCCCCTGGTCTCTGCCCAGTTTCTTTCTGCCTTAATATTGGCTGCTGTCATATAAGTCAGTCATTTTTGAGTATGGCACACAACACTGCTCAAATCAATAAATAAATAATTAAACTGAACCTCCTGGTTGTTTAAGCAAATAAACGTGTGTACAAGCTATGAGTTTAATAAAAGCCTTGAACAATATTTTAATTTTTTGATGATAAGATGACCTCAGGTGTAGCACTGCCATCAAAACCACACAACTGATCAACTCTATAGGTGTATAAAATATAAATAAAAGAATAAAAGTCTAAGTAAGTCTTTGATTTATTTGTTTGATAGCGTTTACTGTACTCAAAATTACTGAACACTAAAAGATGTGACTATGAATCTGGTCAGATGTAGGGCTAGAGGAGAATGGGCACAGCCTGGGACCTCTACGAATCACTGCGTACCTGACAAACCTGAGGTGCTGAGCTTCAACATGCTGCCTTATTTGTTGTCATGGGTCAGTCAGCTTCAGGGACAACCCATTAATTTGCTTGGTCAGTAAGGGAGACAACTGCCACATGCCACTAATTTATTACTTATTTATTTATCTGATTGGTGTTTTACGCCATACTCAAGAATATTTCACTTATATGACGGTGGCCAGCATTATGGTGAAAGGGAACAGGGCAGAACCCGAGGGAAACCCACGACCATCCGCAGGTTGCTGGCAGGCCTTCCCACGTACGGCCTGAGAGGAAGCCAACAAAGAGCTGGACTTGAACTCACAGCCACTGCATTGTTGGGAGGTTTCTGCCTGCCACTAATAACCAAATGTATGTTTTTCTGAAGGCTACGAATGGATACATCCAATGTGTGTGATAATCGTCCTAACTTCCAAGGCCTGCAGACAGCCGGAACTGAAAACAACAAGTGTCAGACAATTGCAATAGTACCCAGATAAAAACACACAGAAAACTTCAGCATTTCAATCTCGCAATTGAAAAAATCCATTTGGCAAAAGATACACACCTCTTTAATTTATTTAATGTTCTCCACAATTTTGAGCAAAAGAATCATAACACTTGGGCCTCCAAGTTTAAATACAGAATGGAGTGTGACAAGTTTCCCATTGCGGCAGCACACTACATCATAAGCATTATATTATAATGGGGTAAGATTGTTTAAATTTTCTAATCTAATTGATCATCCTTTGAGTTTGGGGTATCCTTAAAATGAAACAACTCTTTGGATGACACATGTTTCGTCAGCCAACTGGAGAAATTCAATCACCTGGGAAAATTGCAAGCTATACACAAAGAACTTAATATTAAGTACCTCCCCGGCTTCCCAGGCAATTTTGTACACATGCGATTAATGTTCTTCTATATCAAGAGTGTAAATTGTGGTCCATGTGACCCTTTGGCTAATAAAAAATGACAAAATGATTGTAATCCATGTGTTTTACTGATAACACAAATGCATTTCTATCATCACTGGTTTTGATGTTAAACATTGGCTTTACAAGTATTTCTCCTCATACCATCTGTCAGGCCAAGGAATCAGAAGACTAACAAGTGATATGAGGAGAAGGGTTCAGGCTGTCATCAAGACACATGGCAGATATATCCGAAATTTAAGTTAAACACTTTGCAAGATACATAACAACGTTTTCATTGAGTAATTTCAACCACTGCTTCAACACTGCTCACCTCAGAACCATACTTGTAAAGCCATTGTTTCACATCAAAACCAAACCAAAGCTTAATTGAGTTCTTTGTGTATACATCATTGTTTTCCAATGAAAGTGTAACAAGTGCATTTATGCACTATCCAGTGTTTCCAGCAATGTCCCACCAGAAGGCAGGAAAACGGAGTCTATTTCTGTACCTGCATGACGTGAACAACTTTCCGTAATGTGAACATTTTAATTTTAATATTCCACACTATAACCTATAACATTTCACTTATGTAACCACAGCCAGCATTGTGGCGGGAGGTAAATGAGCAGAGGCTGTGGAAAACCAATGACCATTTGCAAGTTGCTGACAGACCTTCCCACAGATAGCCGAATTTAATACTTAAAACTCATATACTATAAATACAGAGTGTAATGTTAAGATACCTACCTACTCCAAGCACGCCCCCATCTGATCAGTAGCTGACAGTCTCAGGGGGCGGAGGGGAAGGGTAGAGACATTTGTAGCATGGGCCTCCATCATGTTTGTACACTGTCAGCTGAGGGGACAATGAATGTCACAGTAATGAGAATTATCATTCTAACGACTTACAATGTTGAACTTCTTCCCAATTAAACGATTGTTGTGACGTCACACTACTGATTGAATCGTACATTATTTTTCACGAATCTACCCTTGATAGTTTGAAGTTTCTGAGGTGTAATATCACACCCAATACTACCTGTGTGCAAAGTCTGTTAAGTGTAGAAGTGAAACATGGGATTCAATCCCATGAACCCTATGTTCTTATTCCTTAATTTATCCTAGCTTCAGTGCATCTTGCTTTAAGCTGACTACAGTGATAACTTTCAAAAGTATAATATAATCATAGTACAATATTTTCTGTTATACATGACAACAAGATTTCAAATCCAAATTGTAACCACAATATGGCCGAAATACTGCTGATGTGGGATTTAGCCATAATCATTCTTTCATTCAAACCAAAACTGGTTGATTTTAAAGCATATAAATGAAAGGATATTTCATATTTTATGATTCATGTATTAAATGTATGATTTATTCAGACAGGAAATCTGATGCAATCAAAAAAGAAAACTTAAAATTTTTGTTTTGGATTTTACGCTGTCCAAAATATCACTTATCTTCTCTGGCAGCGTAATACTGTTGGAGGCATGCTGCATATGTCTGTCCTTTTAAAACTACCTCATGCCAAAACTATAACAGAAGAGTGTTATCCAGTCAAAGTCTTCCAAGTCATGTAATCAGCTTAATGGGTGTGACATTGATCTGCCTGTGAAGTTAAACAATAATCCAAATAGTAAAATTATTTGCACAAACTACTGCTTTTATGGATCTTAACACTGGCTGCTGTGTTGTTGTGCATGAAGAACAAGCAAAGCAGCCACCCTGTACAATGTGTTCTTAGAGATCGTGAATAACAGTATGCACGAAGACTCTACATTCATGAAAAATTATGCACGACATGGCCCTTGTTACATTATCGTTTAAGACAGAGAAAACTCTCGCAACTGTACATTCATACAAACAAAAAATAATGATTATTTTCTACGAATGTAGAGTTACTTGTTATTTCTCCATTACTTAAAGCTATGATGTTTACAGTAGCCTCTGGATTATTACTCCCTTAGCTTTTAGAATTTGTGGGAAAACTGGTCACACAGTACTCATGTATTACAACAGAACAATGGTCAATACAGTATGGTTAAGAATTGACACATTGTGGGTAAACGCATTCCATTACGTCAGCCTATAGAGAGTACAGAAAAAGCCACACCCGCATAACAAACCACTTATTTTAATCAAAACTTCCTATTCACTTTTTGGGGTTAGGTCTTGGGCAACAAGGAATTTATTTTTCTTAGCTGAGACAACTCAGCATATTTGTTACCTGCCCTCCAAATCGTAAAGCACTTCCAGACACAAGGGGTTTCCGTGACAACACACAGGCATCGTTCACTAAATAGCGCATGGCCACATTGTCCGTAGCATCAACAACGACAACATATCTAAGCGCAGTCAAAGTCATTGGAACATTTTTAGTAGGGCGATTAGAATGGTATTGCTGAAATAGGGGAGTTTAGAAATAAGAAAAGTCCTATTGTACAACATGGCTTAGCAAAAATGTTAGGCAACTATTTATGATAACATTTACTATAACATCAGTGTCTAAAAAAAAGTGTCACAAAAAGTAAGTTAGACTGGACGAACTGTGGTGAAATACAGCCAACAAACCTTGCCTAACATTTCTGACAAGTCTCATGATGCAGTAGGACTCTTTTTACCTTTGGCGACAAAAGAGTTTGAACTTGAAACTCCTCTATTAGTTCAATACGGCATTTATTTCTTTGATTGCTTCTTGACGCATGGCTCAAAAAGCTTTTCATTTATACAGCACTATAGATGTAGGTTTTATCAATAGAGGAAACCAGAGTGCCCAGAGTAACCCACCCAACCTCTGGCAAGTTTCTGACAAACTTTCTCATGTGTCATGTCTAGATATGCATACCATACTGATGGGAGACAAGTCGATGATGGTTTATATACAAACGGTCACATAAGCATTGTGGACTTATTTTCACCAAGATCCCTCAAGCAATGACACTGAGGGCAATTTACAAATTCCCTGCCCACTGCCTGGATTGAACCTGCACACTGTGTGTCCTAGCAGGGCCATCCTTAAAAATATTTAAATATCGTTGGCGTAGTTCTACCGACCCTTCCAAAAAGGGCCTACTCTGTTCTATGATATTTTGATAAAAGTTTTTTCTTATTTTTCTCTCTGTGTTGATTTCTTTGACATCCGTATCTTTTTCAATAGTGAATGACAAAAAAAGACTTTCCTACTGACTGACCCTTTTTCCCTTATAGGGTTGTGTTATGCCCAACAAACAGTTTTTTCTAAGGATGGCCTAATAATAAATTACATGTACAGTACCTATATTCCAAAGTGTTAAAGGTCAAACATTACTGCCAACAACTTTAAACATGGTAAATTAACGCAGTTCTAAAATGTCAAGAAAAGAATAAAAAACAGCACAACTATAATAATCTGATGTGAATGTCACTAAAGATCTTTACCAACAATTAGACAAAAGGATACTGCTGAATTATTTGTAAAGCATTGGAGCTGTCTAGTTGAAGATGATATGGGATACAGTTTACCTTGGAATTCAATCTGAAAACAGCATGAACCAGCACAGATTATTTTCTAGAACAACATGAAAACCACAAAGAAAAAAAAAACTTCAAAGAGCAGTAAAGAGATCACTACATGTCTTTACCTTGACAGGTGAAAAGGCGAAAGCACTCAGTTAGCCTGATTTCTTGAAAATGACACATTTACAGTCCTACAATGAAGCATGAACAAGAAAGAGGACAAGTTCTTTAACTTTCATTTGTTCAATTCATGAACAGAAATGTGTCAGATGTGAATGAAATGAAGGAATTCACAAGGCAAATTTCACAGAATAACAGAATAATGTCCTTCTATGTTTCCCTGTAAAAATTATTTTTAATTGTCTTTAAATGTGGTACTCAAGAAGTTTCACTTTACATAATATAAGACAGGGGTCAGTTTTTATAGGTTCAGCAGAGCTCATCAAGTGACCGGTTGTGTCACTTCGCCTTTTTACCTCTTCAACTACCAGGTGGCGCTAGTCTTCCAAAAGGCATTTTCCATGTTAAATGCAAGCGACATCTGGTAGTTGGAGGGGCAAACTAGTCAAGTGACGAGACTCATTACGTCACAGGCTCAGGGTGGAGGAAAACAAGAGTGCTTTTGGCAAGTAACTAACAAACTTTTCCAGTCTTCCTATATCCCATATATGATGAACAGATGTGCACACCATATTGGAGGAACACAAATATTCAATGACATGTTGCAGGCCACACAATTGCAACATACCTATCGTTAGTGACAACTGTCACTGAGAGTGAAGAACGCAGAAATACCCCTTCCATGGCTGGCATTGTGTCCCAGTGTTTGAAACACCAACCCACTGTTTTTCTAGAAATCTGAGTGAGCTTACTGTTGACATGCAAGGCTGGCCGAGTCAGATTCGCAGGCACCCACCCTGGATTGTGTGTGTAGTATCTGACGGTGAAGGTTACTCAGCTCTACTTCATCATGATAAACACTTCAATACTTGAATCGACTGCAATTAAGTTCTTTTGTGTGTATGAAAGAATATATTCTTTCAAATAACATATTTTTTCTCGGAAGATTACCTGACACGATGTACTTCTAGAAAAACGACACCTTGATGCCTCTAGAAACAGTAAATAAAAACTGTTATGCAACATTTGGAAATATTTAATAAGAAAGAAAGACTTGAAGCCATTTCACTGTTTGTGTCCATTTTACAAACTTGTGTTCATTTAAGGCATCCAACACTTAAACAGAGTTGCAAGAGTTGCCCAGTCTTTGGAAAGATCCCCACATCCCTTCCTCAGTCATTTTGTGTGGCTAACACAGATACCTCACAGGTACGTGTGGGCGTATTGTTAGTTATTAGAAAAGATGGGGTTCAGTTGTCAAAAAACTACGAAAAAAAATGCAAACATAACTAGGCAATTCTGATTTTCATACACGGCGGCAGTCAAGTCAGTTGCTTTACCTAATCACATGTTTCGTGCCAGATTCAACGGGTAAGCAAGAGAAAGGCCGTCTGCATTTCATGACGGTAACCGAGCTATGATCGCTGAAAACTCGTAAGATCTGTAGCCGTGCGCAACTGACCAAGGCCAGCTAAGTTACGCTGGGTTCACGCTCTCCTCATCTACCGAGGGTTTCCTCTTCACGTTTTGTGCACGTAGTCACGGCGTCGCGTTCAACAACTGCATTTGATTTTGTGTGACAGTGGTACAGTACCTGTATATACACACACCTACTCCAGCTGCTGCCAAATACACAGCCACAGGGCAGCCAATTCCTCTCTCTCCCACGACTAACACAGTGCTTTTGACCAGCAGATGACCTGGTAGACAAAAAGGGATGACAATATTATACTACATGTGATCCTTAGCTTGTCATGCAATTTACAACAACAGCTAGGAATGTACGTGTAATTTGGAACAAGAAACTGTCTTGATGCTTACAGTATACAGCAAATTGGCCAGTAGAAATCTTTCTTAGCCAGGAGTAATTTTTTAATTTCTTTGATTGGTGTTTTACGCCGTACTGAAGAATATTTCACTTATGCGACGGAAGCCAGCATTATGGTGGGAGAAAACCGAGCAGAGCCCGGGGGAAAGTCAAGTATAATGCTACAATCCAGACAAGATGAATTCAGAAAACGTTTTCACTTTAACTTAGTTGAGGGTATGGTTATAAGCCAATATTTATTTATATGATTGGTGTTTTACGCCGTTCTCAAGAATATTTCACTTATACGATGGCGGCCAGCATTATGGTGGGAGGAAACCGGGCAGACCCCGGGGGAAAGTCACGACCATCCGCAGGTTGGTGGCAGATCTTCCCACATACGGCATAAACAGGAGACCTCACGCAAATCAGAATTTAGGGCCTACAGTCTTTCGTCCAGCTGGTAATTTACAGGTCAACTTTTTTTTTTCATTGTGGAACTACATTTATCACAATCTGTTTTCAAGAGCGCGGTGATGGTGTGTGTGGGGGGGGGGGGGCACCTGCCTGTGCTTATTTTGAGTGGAAACTTTGAATTGTGCCATGGTCCCTGCAATAAACTCTTCCCTCAAAACACAATCTCAATGAAATCAGATTTATTCCAAGAAGAGATTTGTGTTTATTGGTTCTGTATATGTCCCCCACTCCTTGACTAGTCAAGAGTAAAGCTGTACAAATCTGTTGATGGTTTTGTGTTCAAAGGAATCCGATACCGGTATTAACTTTATTGGACTATGAACTGTAGATGTAATTGTAATTAAAGCTTGCCTCTTTGTTTGCTGGGCGTTTTATTTGGTCAAAATGGGCAGTGATCATACATGTAAACCTACAAGTAGGCTTATGTGCAGCGTAAACCTGTTACATAGTCTAATGTTATTTGTGACAATGATACAATCTAATATTTTCTAATGTTACTATTATTGACATGTGCTTTTCAAAATGATTTCTACAGGCGATTGTATCCTCAAGACTCCTTCCCATACTGTTACATGTTACAGGCGATTGTATCCTCAAGAATCCTTCCCATACTGTTACATGTTACACGCATTTTCTCAAACAGCACCACTCACGTTCATAATTCGCAGAGCATAGAAAGGAACTAGAACTAACCAACGTGGCTCTGAAGGAAAAACCTGGCCGTCAAGCATTAACGCGGTTTAACCTAATAGTCCAGAGTGATCTTACTCCGTATGGTAATGATAACAGGCCGTTAAATGCGTCAGTTCTGATTTACTATAACTTGGTTATGCTTTTGTGAGAAAAATTTGCGTTTAGACAGTGAATATGCATAAGCGGTTACAGTTACATCGACACTTACCGTGATTTACTTAAGTGATGCTCTCTGAAATTTATTTCATTTATTCATTTGATTGGCGTTTTATGCCGTATTTGGAAATATTTCACCACATTTATTTATTCATTTGATTGGTGTTTTACGCCGTATTCAAGAATATTTCACTGATACGACCGCGGCCAGCATTATGGTGGGAAGAAACCGGGCCGAGCCCTGAGGAAACACAGGACCATCCACAGGTTGCTGGCGAATCTTCGCACGTACGGCCGGAGATTAAGCTGGAGCTGGACTTGAACTCACATCGAGTTCATCTTGAGAGGCATGGGGTCATAACGCCGCACTGGCGCGCTAATCCCCTCGGACACGGAGGCTCATTTCACTACATGGTGCTAGAAAACTGAGCACAGCCGCGGGAAAAACCAAGATCATCCACAGGTTGCTGGCTGAACATCTCAGGTACATACAACAAAATGCTTTTAAACAGCTAAAAGAAATAAGCAAACAACACTGGCATTAAGCCAACTTTATCAAACTTGAGTATAATTTTCTTCTTTGATCCTTCTAAATTTTGTCCATCTTACTGAAATCGTACTTAAAATACTGAAGTCTACATGTACAAATGTATATCATAAAAACAGACACTTGAAAGAATTTACTCCTTCAACTCAGATATACAGAATGCAAAAACAAGAACATGTAAAAGTGGGTATGCCATATAACAGTGGAATACAATGACAGTCTTGTGATCACATGCATGTTTATAGATACCCTGTGATCAAGAACTTTTCATTATAACCTAATATCTGTTGAGCAATATCACAATTACTGCTCTTATCAATATCAAAATTATGACACAGTATAAATGCCACATATTTACAGAACATGTAATAACCTATAAAAACTTGAATACACTTGTGTCTTAGCAAAACAATTACGTATATAGCCTAATTCTTCAATCTTTTAAACCAAGGCTGGAAGGAATGTTTCATTATCTTCTTGGAGAACCGCAGGGTCTAGAGAAATAATTTTCATAGTTTTATGAAGCTTATACCTTTTATGACACACACAAATCATTTTTTTTGCATCATTTTTATTTTAACTGTATTCATAAAGTACTGAATAAAAACTGCTTTAGTGATAAAAAAGGTTTAAGATTAACAGTATTCCATATACAACAAACAATACTGCTTCACAACGCTTCAAATATAAACTGTATCTACATACTTGCAGAAGTACCAGTATTCCATGGACATTTGATGACTTCTCATAAAAATATGGTTCGTGATCAACACATTTTTAGTAATGAGTATCGTAAATTAAAATAACATGATCTTGGACACATAAAGAAGTTGGAAAATGATTCATCTTGCATAATATATACAAAGAACAGAAAACCTTTGCATAGAAAATATTTCCTTTACACCATTATCCTTTATAGTATTATCAGATGAGGTTTTATAGCTGTGACTTGGAGCCTGAGTGAGTTGTTCACCATACATGTTAAGTATAATACACCAAGCCTTTTTGCACCCTGGGTGGTGAAAATTTGCCAGGGACATACAAATTCAGTCACCTTATGACTTGACCTCACTGAAGACACCAGTGAGGAATAGTGATAAAAACAGGAATGCTTTGGAGTTAAATTTGGAGATAAATTTAAAGCAAATTAAAATACCCCTGGCACATATATAATACAATATTAAACTGTAAACAGCAAGTGCATTAATGTGTTAATGGTTCATGGTTTGTGTGGTAAAAAACTGACTGGTGCATGGTAAAAAAACATAGGCTGGTGCACGGTAAGAAACAGGCCAGTGCACAGTAAAAAAGCAGGCCGGTGCATGGTAAAAAAAACAGGATGGCGCATGGTAAAAAGCAGGCCCGTGCATGATAAAAAGCAAGCTGGTACATGGAATAAAACAGGCAGATGCATGGTAAAAAAACAGGCCGCTGCATGGAATAAAACAAACTTCTTTTCTTTTTCGAGAAATAAATTTTCAGTGTAGTTTTTAGGGTCAAAAAGGCTCACTTTGGGCTTGGCTGATGCCTCACTTAATATGAGGCTTACAGATCCCATTTAGCTCCGTATCCTTTCAGTCAGCAACCATATAATTTATAATATCCATTAGTACCAAATACATGTAACAACATGTAACAAATGATAACTACACACTGTGTGACTGTATTTGAATGAAGGGGAACACATGCTACATGTAAATGCTGGAAGGCCAATTAACAAGTAGAAAAGGATTCTAATATGTTTTGTGTAGTAATCTTAAATTTTCTTTTCTTTTCTTCAACTGAATTGTCAAAACTGTTTGAAATAGTCTGATTTTACTGTATTGGTAACAATTATTTTACTGACAGCAGAAATATCATTAAAATGTTTAAAAAAATCTGGATACCATATATGATCTGAGCATTATGCATATGAGTTATGATTGTGAACTTTCATGTAGATATACATACAGTTTACGAATAAAACTGATAATGATCAGGAAAATTATTTACGCTTGTATGTGCATGTAACTGAAATTTTTGAATTCAGTCAAAGTTGACAATATGCTCTTCCCTCAGGCTCTCTACAATATTACAGTGATATGTAAACACCTTTTCAGTGTATAAATGTATACATTAAAAGAGTATTCTAATCATTAAAAATACATCTTCAAAGACATGAACTTTAATCATTCTTTCTCTTTGACCAAAAAGCAAAAAAAAAGCTGGTTTTGTTTCGCTTTCTTTCAGGTGCATGTGTAATGTTATTCCAGTGACATTCGGTATTAGTTTATGCTTTCTATGTGACACCACTGCACCCTTACATGACTTACAGGTGCATATATCTCTGTCATTATGCAAAACAACAGTTAATTCCAATAAACATATTTTAAGTCCTTTGTCTGCTACAATAATACACACAATTATTAGAGGGAAAAAGGATTATTGTTAAGGTAGGGATTATAATATAGTGGTACTTAAAGGGTATCCTTGCACCATTACAAAGAACAAACAATTTCAGGACAGCAACAGATCCAACCTGCTATTAACAATTTAGCAATATGAAGACAATGGCACTGAATACATTTTCCTCTAATCACTGAACCCATGAAATTCTGGAGTATGGTACTGAACAATGGTAGAATGCAAAATTACGTCAACCATACAGATATGCTATGTATAATCTAATGCTATGAATGCAACTGAGCAAGTCTAATTATATTTGGTCTAGCTGCCATACTTTAACCACTGGAGGGTGACCTCCTATTACATAATGACAAAATTGAAGAGTATCAAAAACTTTCAGTCAGTTCTGTGAGGTTTAACCCCAAAGCATCAGATATAACAAATAACAACAAACTAGCCATCAATGTGACAGTTTAAAAATGTTACAAATAAATTTCTGAACAACAACAAAAATGTACGACCTAAAAGAATGGAGCCAAACTGCATCTTGATTAAATAACTCACAGTCATGTGTTAATAATTGTGGAATATATCCAGCTTTCACACCTGATAAATACTGCAACTGTTCGTCTTGGTACATCAGGAGTTGCAGCATTTGCTCTTCCTTTCTGTGAGTTCATTTTCACTGTCCGAATCATTATCAATCATGACACTCTGCAGCCTGATTGCCTCCCCTGGTTGCTGGCTCTCCGATGGTAGAGTCAAAATGTGTTCTATCAAATATTTCATGGCTTCATCTGTTGTAGATATGAAATTGAAACTTCCTTTAATTAAGATGAACGAAAGAATCAAAACAAATTACTACTGGGTTACAGGGAGTTATTCATTTGTACACCTGGCAATGTGAGACACTAACCAATGTACAGCTGAAATCAAACCAGGCAAATAAATTTATAAACAAGCTAGCACAAATGTGTAACTGCTTCAACATTTCTATGTCAAATTACATCCAGGCATCTCACAAAATGAATGGCCCTGTAAATCCCCGTACATCTTGTAAAATTATAAATTTTCATTAAATTTTACCCAACCTGATTCTGTGAGCATATGGTAAACAGAACATTTGCCTGGTTCATGATCAGTAGATCCAAGGTTCAATCCTGGGGTGTCATAGACTTTAAATCAGTAAACTTGGTACATGAAGTGTAATACCTCACTTAGAACTCAGTATAATGACATCAGTCAGTCTGTGAAACGCCTCAGTTACAGATCAGCCTGGTGCAAATATCATGTGGGTTTCTCTGCTTAGTGTCTTTGCTTTCTTATACGGTAATTTATTTGTCAATTTATGCTGCATTACAAAATATACCACACTTACACAACGATGGCCATCATTATGATGGGAGATGGTGTCTTTGACAATTACGTGCAACAGTTGGTGACATGGCCAATTAAGTTACTTCAAACCTTAATCAAACACAGCATAGCTTTGAATAACTCAGCATAACTTTGGAAACTTGTTTGACATGCATTAGGAAGTCAAACAGGAACTTTGACCTTTTAGAAAGTAGTTCAAAGGTCATTTAACACCGACCAGGCACTCTCTATAATTTAGTCTCATGGCGCTTCAACCATTCTTGCCTACCTATATTTAAGTTAGTCTTGGCTGATGTGGGGAACCATCCTATGATGCTGTGTTCCCGGCAGTACTTGCTCAGGTAAGTTGTGTCTATCTGAACCTCATCCAAGTCGCACTAAAAACAAAACACAACAGTTAAGTACTATCTTAATCATAGGCTGTACCCGCACTGGAATGCAGTGCAGTAAAAGGAGTTCACAAATTCTGTATGGACAAGAGTTACAATCAATACCCCTAACCCTGCTTTTGGTAATCATAAAGCATGTCATACATGTATACTCAAGGAGACCTACATTTAAAGGCAAATCCACTAAATGAGTTTTAAATGTTCCGTATTTAGAGCAGGAATTGCAGAGAAATCAAAACCAATGAGAATGAAGGAAATCTTTAAAATATGCAAAAATTACCCATGAATTTGTGCCTGATTTTCAAACTTGATCTGTGGGCTACATACAGATAAAAATCAGACAATGGGGACAACAGGATCTTGACATTTTATTTAAATCATCCCAGCTCATCGTAATGACTTCAAATTTAAGACAGTTTGATGTTACAATAGAAAACGATACATTGTAATATTGCAGGCATTGTGGTACAAACAAATTTTGAGTTAACAATTGCCCAAGGTCTTGCTTCACACTAGTGCCATCACAAGGGGTTATAAAATATGCTGCCTTCCCATTGGTTTTTGAACTTGATCAGAGGTCACAGGTACTCAATGTAACCTATGAGCTTCAAGATCATTTCAAAACTTGACCAAACATGTATTAGATCTGCAAGTAAGCCTTTCACTCTACATTTACACGGCTCATCAGACACTTACCTTGTTGGCTAACAAAAGAACTGGCACAGGTTGTTCACTGGCTAACATAACCTTGGAATTCACATCACTTAACCACTGCCAACAGAAACGAGAGAATATTTCAATTTCAGTTTTAACCAGTTTTTAGTGTGCCATCAAATCTGGACAGATGTATTATGTGCAAAATAATGTACGTAAAGCTAAATATGTGTTACAACCTGTTATATATACCAATTATACAAAGCCCTATACCAGTGTATACTGTATTATGAGGTAATACGCAAGTATTATTACAGTGCCTTAATCAAGAAAAACAGTTTCTCGTCCATCTTACTACACACAGATGATTAGGCACATATGTTCACAGGATTGTTTCTCTCAAGTTGAAGGGTATAGCGCTCCAGTGCAGAGCAAAGACCCTCTCTGGTGTCTCTCTTCAATCCGATCGCTGGGAGTTAAAGAACAGCTCATGTTGGCTTCATCTCCAGTCATACATGGGACGGTCTGCCAGCAACCTGCCAATGGTCGTTGGTTTCCCGCAGGTTCTGCCTAATTTTCTCTACCATAATGCTGGCCCCCGTCGTGTAACCAAGTATGGCATAAAACACCAATCAAATACATAAATTTCTCTCACGTTAACATCAAGTCAACTTCTTAAACTAAATCCAACCTGTCCTGATGGGAGTTGTAAAGATTCAAGTTAGAGATTTACTCAAGTACAAGTTTTCAAAAATATACTGCAACAATGTGTTGGTTCTCACTGCGTGGAAGTTAGAAGTTTATCAAGTTTCAAGTGTAGGATCTTGTCATAAAACCCATTACATGGCTCCCATCAATGCAGTAAGATCTCATAAGATCTTCAATGTTGCAATAAGATCTCTTAAGATTTCAGCCATTTCAATAAGATCTCATAAGATTTCCAAAATGGTAGATTTCCAAAATAGTAGATTACTTGACCATCCATTTAACTGAAATACGAGAGGTGAACCTACAATCATGCACGGGGAAGTAAAGTAAACCATTAGACTTAACACAGATCTGTTAATACAACTGAACAAAAATAGTCAAATGAACCTAACCAACTTTGAATGCTTGGTACAACACCTGAGTGTGTCCTTCAAAAATCAAATGTGAACATCACTGAACTTGAGAACAAACAGACCTTATATGCCTTGTATGCTTCATATCTGTTTGGAATTGTTAGAGTAACAATTCCCACATGAGCCGATCTTATGAAGCAGTCGCAGTTATGTGCCTTGCATATTAAATTTCCATGACGACATATAATGAAGAGATACAATTCACCATAACTATCAAATGTGCTTGAGGTAGCATTGCAGAAGCTTTGTAAGAAAGGGACCATGTACAGGTTATCTAAATCTGAAAAAAAATCATTAAATTACTACTAAAATATCCATGTACAATCTACTGAACGTTTAAGAGCAAAAACATACAAAGATAATATAAATGAAGGGAATGAGAAATGTTTACCATGTTGTGAAAAATCAAAATATGTCTCTGCTAGCTAAGTGTGACATTCAGATTGCATTTGCATCTGCCCTTCAGCATTAGTATTTAATGTATTATTATTATTATTATTATATGCCCTCTCTTTTGGTACAAGACCTCAGCATGAGTGCAATACCAGATTAAATACAATGTATTTTTTTATTCAATCAATATAGGGAACAGACATATTTTGACTGCACGGTTACATTAATTTCCATGTTACAGTCATACCTACATGTACATTACATCTTCACTGACGCTATAATGTATAGATTAAAGATAAATCGTCTAAAATTACCTTCAAAACTGAGTCAAATGTGGCAGGTCTGAAAAAAAACCAAATGTCAAGACATTTTACCATTGTTTACATACTAAACAAAGCACTCAAAATAACTAATGTACTTCCATCACCATCTGGTACTTATACAGTACTGACACGTAAAATTAAGTTAAAATTCTAGCATAAACCATTCATACAAATAAACGACACGAATAAATACACTAACCAGAATAAACAATGATCTCAAATGATTCACTAAAATTACCTTTGATGTTCTTAGATTGTCACAAATATACACTGGGAAGAGCACTGAAAGTAAGATGTTGTAGGAATCTGGTGCAAGAATAATATAACCATACCTGGACAAATCAAAAACTATAATGGCTGCTATTCTGAAAGAAGGAAGGAAAATAATTCATTCAAGACTGATATCATTGAATATAGAATTTGGTACAACCAATATGGTAATTATCTTTGTACTGTACATGTAAATATCTGAAATTACACTTTTACAGGTTATTCAATGTTCTATTATGTTTGTCTTTCCTTTCACGGAAAAGTTTTTTTTTAATTTAACATGACAGATTTGTTAGGAAGGATGTGAACAGTATACCTGCTACTGTAACAAAATGCAACTTACGCATACTTATAATACACTCTGGTCATGTGACCAAATCTCTCATGCCCAGCAATGTCCCTTTCAAAATAAAAATAAAAAAATAAAATTGAAAGCCATAGCCAAAACTAGGATTTTTCCTATTTTGATACCCTGCTCTCACTGTTGGCATTTACTTATGGATTAGATTTTTTATGCCTAGCTCAAGAATATTTCACTTATACCTGGAATACAATATGAGATCTTACACTATGGAGGCCATCACTATCATGGTTATGGTGGAAGGAATTGGGCAGAGCCCTGGGGAAACCGACAACCATTCGCAAGTAGCGTGGAAATCATGCTACGTATGTTCAGAGACATTCTTTAACGTCTCCATCTTTTTCATTTATAGCGAGAATAAAGAAGCAAGGATGTATGATATAAATTCAAAGCTACCACACTGGTGAGACGCTCTGGAGTCATTCTGCTGTGCTAAGCACACTAATTAGCACCACCAGGGGAGTTTCGAGTTCGAAGTCTTTTGTCGCTAAAGGTAAAAAGAGTCCTGCTATATCATGTGACTTGTCAAAAATGTTAGGCAACATTTGTTGACTTTACTGTACTGATCACCCATCTCAGTTTGTTCAGGAGGTACAAATGGCATTTCCTTTCTTCAATAACTTCTTAAGTTCACAAACCTTCAGCTCCTCAATTTTCACCACTGTTCATCCAATATAAATAACTTTTTGTGACACTTTTTTCGACACTCATGTTACAGCAAATATAATCAGATATAGTTGCCTAACATTTTTGTCAAGTCACACGGCACAGTAGCACTTTTCTTACTTTTAGTGACAAAAGAGTCTGAACTTGAAACTCCCCTCCAGGCTATGGAGGTCCCCAGCAATATCAGTGAGCTCATTATGCTGCATGGTCATTATGCTACATTATACAAATAACGCATGTTTAGGAGTGCAATATCACCATTTGTTGAATATCACCTCGTAATAGGTGAGCTAACAAATCATGATATTACATGCCATAATATGCTTTATCTGTTTTATTATACCGAAAAAGCACAACACAAGACTTAATGTTCAGCAGTTCATTTAATGTAACTTGAGAGTTGCAGTATTGCATCTGTGATATATCAAATTCACTGACGGTCAGGCAATGGTTCGTATCAAAATATCTACTTTGCAAGTAGCAACAGTTTATTTTTTATCGT
Source organism: Acanthopleura granulata (assembly GCA_016165875.1). Classification (NCBI taxonomy): domain Eukaryota; kingdom Metazoa; phylum Mollusca; class Polyplacophora; order Chitonida; family Chitonidae; genus Acanthopleura; species Acanthopleura granulata. The sequence continues at coordinate 42,676,340 of JABBOT010000001.1, read as the reverse complement.
GTGTATATGTTTATGAGAGGTGATTTGTGTCTAAATTTAACGCAGGTGACACTGTTCACAAGAAGGCATGCGGAGGTGCAACATCGCAGGCCACACTGTTCACAAGAAGGCATGCGGAGGTGCAACATCGCAGGCGACACTGTTCACAAGAAGGCATGCGGAGGTGCAACACCGCAGGCGACACTGTTCACAAGAAGGCATGCGGAGGTGCAACATCGCAGGCGACACTGTTCACAAGAAGGCATGCGGAGATGCAGCGTCACTATGCAAACGTGCAATATTAGTTGTTCACTATCTTAAAATAGCGAACATCAGGTAATGGTGTTTAGACCAATGAAATCAGACAATCTGTAGGCGAGGTATAATAATATCATTTAATAGCTTGGATATCACAAAATGAGATGTATGCATGACATCGCAGGATGAGATGCGTGCATGATATGTGTGTGTGTGTGTGTGTAAGAGTGTGTGTGTGTGTGAGTGTGTGTGTGTAAGTGTGTAAGAGTGTGTAAAAGTGTGTGTGTAAGAGAGTGTGTGTGTGTAAGAGTGTGTGTGTGTGTGTAAGAGTGTGTGTGTGTGTGAGTGTGTGTGTAAGAGTGTGTGCGTAAGAGTGTGTGTGTAAGAGTGTGTGTTTAAGTGTGTGTAAGAGTGTGTGTGTGTAAGAGTGTGTGTGTGTGTAAGAGTGTGTGTAAGTGTGTAAGTGTGTGTGTGTAAGAGTGTGTGTGTAAGAGCGTGCGTGTGTGTAAGTGTGTGTGTGTAAGTGTGTGTGTGTGTGTAAGTGTGTAAGAGTGTGTGTGTAAGAGTGTGTAAAAGTGTGTAAGAGTGTGTGTGTGTAAGTGTGTAAGAGTGTGTAAGAGTGTAAGAGTGTGTGTGTAAGTGTGTGCGTGTGTGTGTGTAAGAGAGTAAGAATGCATGTGTAAGAGTGTGTGTGTGTGTGTGTGTTTGTGTAAGAGTCTGTGTGTGTGAGAGTGTGTGTGTAAGTGTGTGTGTGAAAGTGTGTGTACAAGAGTGTAAGAGTGTGTGTGTGTAAGAGTGTAAGAGTGCGTGCGTGCACACGTGCATACATACATACATCCATGGATGCATGCATGCTTGGGTGTTACGTCGTACTCAACAATTTTTAAGTAATATGACAATGAGGAGTCCTCAGAGCGTAGATATACTGCATCTCCTTATGGCAAGGCAAGTCCATGCAGTCAGAGTGCTACTGCCACATCATGGCGAAGACACATAAAACCCCACCCAGTCACATTATACTGACACCGGGTCATCTCGTTCTGTATCCTTACTCCAGCCTTTCAGTGCTGAATGCCAATTGAGGTGGTAACAAAAACCATTTTTAAAGTCTTTTGTATGACCCACCCGAGATTGATCCTGCATCTCCCAATCTCAGTTTCACATGATAAGATGTGTGCATGATATCCCACAACAAGAGGCATACATAATATCACAGGATGAAATGCTTGCATGATATCACAAAACAAAATGCATGATATCACAGGATGACGTGAGTCCATGATATCAAAAGATCACACATGGATGACACGATCAAAATATGGTATTTCAATCAAGTGACATGTTCTCTCCAAGCTAAACTTACCACAGTTGTAGATTTATTTTTGTTTTAGAGTCCCAGTCTATAGATTTTAAAGCGAAATCCACTCCTATTGTTAACTTGTAATTAGGTGAAAAGGAACCTGAAACAAACACACTAAAATTCATAAAACAGTAAAACAAATCAGATTACACTCCATGATCACAAAGGCATCAACATGTATCACTACAGGTATAAACTATTTTAAAAAACAAAGACAATATGTACTAGATCAGATGTATATATGCATCGGTTTATCAGTTTATACTTTTCTAATGTGGAATAATTGAGATATCACAGTTTATGGTAAGAAAAGTCAAGTCAAAACCCGAACATCAATTAATTTTAACCAACCAGGTATGAGGTATTTCTACATATATGACTCGAGTCTCTAGCTGTTTCCAATATGTGATGTCACTCCAACACTGATTTGCCTCATAGCGATTAGCCATACACCTATGTGCAAGGGGTACAAGTGATATAGCATCATGTTTCCGAATGCATTGGCATTGCAAATCCCATGGCCTTATATAGAGAATTTCAGATTAAAAGTTGATTTATCGAGTAACCCAGCATGTTATCGAGTAACCCAGCATGTTACAAAAAGAAATATTTATGACTGTTCATGTCTCCTTCAACCCCTGTTCCGAAATGACTAAAGTTGTTTAAGCATTACTTCTTCCGTATTCTTTCAATAAAGTACTGTAATACAGCTATTTTACTGCACAAATTTTATCTAATTTTATATACCCCTTGCAACATGGTATTATGTGTACAATGGTATGGTAGGCCAAATTGTCAGAATCTAAAGTGGGATAAGAGTCCAGCATGGAAATGCTACACACATACGATACAGTGTACATCTACTGTGGCTCAATTCTGCAAAAATAGTCCTGAAATGTTTGGTTTTTATTTCTTAGTTAACATGCATTATAGGATTTGTCCTAACACAACAGTGCGAAAATTTTCCTCAGCTTTCTTCTTGGGGGTGTAAAAATGGCTTCAAATTACACCTTTCTAATGATCCCAAAATTAAGAAGCCTCTACATGTGACATCACTGGTGAGAGGCTTCTGAGTCATTGTGCTGTGCTGTGCTGTATGTAGGTCAAACGGCCAGCTACCTGTGGATGGTCATGAGCCTCCCCTGGGCTTTGTTCGGCATCCTTCTACCATGTCATTGTATAACATGTATTCTTGAGTATGGGGAGGAACTCCAATCAAACAAATAGATAAACCACTGTTCACACCTACTTACCTTCTGTGTATCTTCTTATTATTGACGTCTTACCTGCAAGAAAGAAAAAGCAAAGTGTCAAACAAACAACTCTGCTATTCACATGAGCTGAACTCCAACTTAAACTGCAAGTAACGTTATATGTATATGTGGCTTGAAAGTGACGCCATTGGTGCATAACATCAACGTTAGGAGAGGTTGGTTGGTTGTGTTTTAAGGTGGAAGCTGTGACCTAATAACTACAGCCAGAATGCCCACAACTTGTGTGTCTGCAATCATTGTAATAAATTGCGCAAGTACATGTATGAATGTAATTGCTTGCATGTATAATTTAAATATTTAAAATTTTTTTTTCTTTGTTTTCAAAGCCAATATCTCAAAGGATTAGCCTAACGAATTAGATGCCATCTGTATCGGCCTACTGAGGATACAACCACAGGTAGCTTGCCGTTTCTCCCATATACAGTGCAGCACAATGACTCGGGAGTCTTAGGCCATTCTCACATTCTTGATTGTTTGCAGTCACTGCCTGCATGTACAGCAAGTGTGCTTCAATAATATCATGTCAGTATTCCTTTCAGTTTTCTGTGGCGTCTCCGATGGCTCTATTCTCGGTCTGTCATTGTTTCTTTCTTTTATATCAATGATATATCTAATGTATCAAAACTAATTTCTTTCATGCTGTTGCTGTTGGCATGAGTTTGGTCTTCTCGACAGACTCAGTCAATGATGCCTAAACACTATGCAGAATGAGCTTGATAAAGTACATAAATGGTTCTGTTCAAATCGTCTCTCTTAACACACAAAAAGACAAACTTATCATAGTGAAACCTAATTCCAAATCAATACCCTAGGATCTTATAAAACTGACCATTGCGGCAAATGAAATTGAACACGTCAGTGAATTTAAGTTTCTTAGTCTTTTTTTTAATGATAAACTTAAATGGATCTCTCACATTAGCTACATCTGCAAGAAAGTTTCTAGAAATGTGGGCATCATGCATCACATAAGTAGAGCAAGTCCCTCGGAACCTTACTCTCGGGACTTTCATATTAATTACTATCTTAATTTATATGTGTTATTACTATTATTATTATATTATTTGGTGAATAAACAAGTACAAATACAAATGTCCACTCATCTGAACTCATTATTTGTTTTTTGCACTTTTGCCATAAAATGTCACCAAAGATGAAATCACAAAATATATCCGCATTATGTTATACTGCTGGCCAACATGGCCGAAAAATAGCAGTGGGGCCTTTGAATTGTTGAACTACCACATAATGACGACGATGGAAATTGTCCCGCTGTCCCAAAAAGTGGTCCAAAATATTTATATGACGACAAACCAGGGAACATAGGCCATGTAAATCCATTAGAATACTGGTATCAAAGTCAGTCTCTTCAGCAGAGCTGCCATCTTTATCTCTACCTGTCTCAAATACCAAGTAGTCGAGAAGATGCGCTCCAAAAACTGCAAGGTTTCATGTTAACATGCTTCATAAGCGTTATTTGAACACAGGTGCACATATAGGGTGATTTAGCAGGGAGATTACTTATGTTCGTAGTGGGCGTTTGGCTAGGGCGTGTTTTGACCTTTTGTCATCAGATTAATCTACGGCGTTCGCCTCCTAGGTTTTGCTTATTTCATCTGATTATTAGTCGTGGTTTCTTACCCACGCCAAATTCTCCGATGACAAGGACTTTATAGAGATGTTCATGCTCACTGACGTTAGGCTTTTCAACACTTTCGCCAGTATCCAGTAGGTCTGCCATTTTATTTTGTACGCATCATGTGATGGCGCCACATGACTTGATGGCCCAATAATATTAGAGCGCATAGCTCCATGCCATCAATGTCCGGTGACGATGGCGAACGTACAGGCAGGCCAAGGTGTTCAACAAACGACAGGAGGGCCCCAGTCCTCTCAAGTCCAGCAAGCCGCTATCGACGTGGATCCAATAGCAAAGTTTCAACTTCTTCTACCAACTCTGAAACATTCTCTTGTGGTAAGGCTAAAGTAGATGTCCATGTAGATCGACCTGAAAGCCATCGCATCCAACAACATGTTACGTGTAGTTCGTATTTACTACCTGCACGTGGCAGTGCTGCATCAATGTTAGGGTTTTCAGGTACTAAAGTATAAATGGTAAAATTAAAAAAAGCATAGAGTGAATGTGTAGATAAGGTCACGTACCTTGCAATGCAGAACTTATTTCACTTTTAAAACTTCATTCTTTTACCATAAATTTGGGCTGAGCCTCAGCTAAATTTCCTCTTTCCCGGTCAACGTGCATGCCAGCTATTTTGGCAAAACAAGTGAACAAAGTCAGACTCACCTGTGCTAGTCTCCACGTGTGTAAATCCTAAGTGATGGAGATTTCAACGGATTTGCAGCCTTTCTCACTCTTTGAAGAACCTGAGGGCAAATTTGAATAAGCCGAAACAGCATTGCAGAGATCGCAAGAAATTATCCAGGTTTTGGACGAGACAGGGTGGGGGCTCCTGCGCCCAACAACGGCATAGTTAAATCTCCGTGAAATCACAGTAATTCGCAAGAGCCTCCGCCCTATCTCGTCCAAAACCAACGTGATCTGGAGAGACTTCTGCAATGCCGATTCACCTCGTAATAGTTCGTGGTCCCAACCCTGGCGGGACATCAGAGAACTCTTATTGGTAGTTTCAAGCATCAGGGTACTTTGCAAGGAGAGGAGGTGATAAATAACTTTGGGCTAAATGGGTGAAATGCTGATGTTTGCAGATTTCTAAAGTTTAATGAACTTCAGGTCTCTGAAACTGTCATATCTGAAGGCTAGACAAATTCCGCTTACCATTCTAGAAAAATTTCTTGTCTAAAAGCTTTATTTTTTATTTTAATGACAAAATCCAATTCAAGACTTACCTCGCCTGGGTTGAATGATGTTTGTTTTCACCTCTTCTGCTGTAGTTACATGACCATCGGCAGTGCTCTTGATTGGCTCAGGGCTGCTATGGCATCTCTGCAAAACTACCTATTCCCACTGATTTCCACCTGTCTTTTATGGTAATAACTAATACACAATCATGACAATGTTATCATGTATCAAAACCTTGCCAGCCAATCTGTCCCTGGCTAATGAAGTTAAGGCTTGAATGCAGCTTTCATTGATGCGGCTGGCATGGAAATGTGAAAGCCTCCTTGTACTCGATGAAATGGGTGTGGTTTAATCCTGCACTCATAAACCACTGTCATAGAAGTGAATAGATAGTAAACACTAATTGAAGAAAAAAAATATATATTTACATCTATATATAAATGCAAGGTAAGGGTAAATTACATGAATTTTATTATTAGAAACAGTACATGGACGCTTTCTTGTAAGGCAGACATTTCTAAGGACGGCATTTAGAATTTAATGTAAAACTAGTGGAAGAGAAAACTGCAGAATATGATGTCAATGTCAAAGGTGTTCGTGATTTATTCATTGCAATAAATTACGAGTTTGATATGTCATGAAATACATGTACACATCTGTTTTCGAACAGTGTCAGGGTCATCGTATTTGTACCTTATATACACTGTATTTCTGGTTGGCAGAACTTGATGAAAATCTCAAGCCAAGTGTTGCAACAGAATGGATTTACAGATGGTGGCAGGTAGGTGACTTGATAAGCAGTGTTGTTAAGGAAGTTATAAAAAGTTGCCACCCTGTCAAGCCTAAAACCAAATTGAAGTTGGTACCATAATTTGACATGACTGTTACTGCTACCATTTGGGGAGATTGGGATGGGAGTCAAAGTGAAGGAATTCTGCTTGTGGTAGGTCCTGTGTGATGTCAAAATATTCATAATTTGAAATTGACTCATTCTTAAGGCAGATTGTTTCAGATGGAGAGAAGTCATGTTCTGTTTCTTTTGTGCCTGACTGACTGATGAAAGAATTAAGAGAGGATAGTGTGACATTACAAACTTGGGTATTTTGGCAGCATATCACGTAAAGACAGTCACAACTAGGCATAGGTGGAAGTGAGGCCATGAATCATCATCATTAGCATCATTAGACGCAACCTTATTGACCCTAGAATGTTGACAACAGTTTTTTTTTAAATTTTTTCCCACAGTGTTAATTTATTTCATTTATTTATTTGACTGGTATGTCACATTACACTTGAGAATATTTATCTTATATGACAGCCATCAGCATTATGGTGGGAGGAAAACGAGTGAAACACCAATGAAACAACACAAAGCAAAAAGCCACAGCATTTTTTGTTGTCGAGTTTTCAGGGGGATCTCGAACATTTCCCAACATAGGGTGGGAAAGGACACGTAATCCGAAACATCCGAACAGGAGCCTTAAACAAGAAGACAATGTACTTAAGATGGATCTCCTATCTTTTGCCAGAGGGCCTTTACTGTAGTGAGGGCCATGAATGTGAAATGACCTAAAATCCTTCAGGCACGATGGAGGATTTAGCTGTTTTGACTGTTTTTGATTTAAACATGCTAAATATGCTGTTATAAATGGTTTTATTTCTGATTGGTAGGGGTAAACCAGGTGAAAGCCCGTCCCATCAACAGAAGTTTGAGAAGAGCCTGGAAGAGTTTTACTCCATCTGTGATCAGATTGAAGTCAACTTGGTAAGTCATTACTAATACACTGTCATGTGATTGTGCTTTTAGTAAACATCCTGGATTTTGCACTAGATACATGTACAGAGTTGATACAGGCAGGCTAATGCTAAGCTATATTTATATCTACATATGCACACATGCTTTGTGTTTTTGGACATATTCATATGTGACATACTGGAACGGCTGCTGTTTGAATAATGTAAATGTCCTAAAATTCCGTCTTTTAGAAAGTTGGTCACTTTGCCTGATTCTGAGAGTTCTGTCAGTTGACTTTGGAAAAGTGCTTTAAGGTTTTTTGGCAGCTGGGTTGATATCCTACTGGAAAATGTAACTTTCATCCTCCAAAATAGTATTTGATGGCATGAATTGGCATCTATAGCTGCATTTATTGTGGAGAAATTTTGGGTTAATTTAGGGTACTTTGGTGTCGTCACTAATGCTTTAGTATTGCCTCACCAGGTCATTGGGCACAGGCCCTGTTTTACTGACAAGTTGTAACTTATATCAAGGGTATGTAACTGTCTTGATGATATGTTGCCATAGTAATTACATTTGACAAAACGTTATACCCTCTTTGTAAAACAGACCTCAGAAGAACAAGACTACAGTCCTTCCTATGTATTTCAAACAGCATCTTTAACGCTAGCTCTAGCAGGCCTACACATAGATTATTATCTATACAGGCTATAGATAATAATCTATGGGTAAGCCCGCCTGAGCTATCATAAGGTCAAATATCCCGGATAAATCTCTTGGGTTACTTTTGCTGCTGGTTTTTGTTTTCAGAGGCTGGCTTTGGAGACACACTGTGAGATAGCCGACAGCGTTAAGAACACCCCAGTGCCGCTACATGGACAGAAGCTGGACTCCACTGTGTCACAGGATGGACAGACCTCCCAGTCGGGCTTGTATTCGCAGTACCTGACCATTGTCAAGGCTCAAATCAACTGTGCCAAGGAACTTCATGAAATGCTCACGGAAAGTGCCAGAAAATTGGGCGAAAGTTGAAGGAGGTCTTGCTGAAGGTTCGCTAACTTTTTCAATGTACCCGGCCGGTCATGCAGTTGGCATGGTCCTACTGGCATGAACAGGCTATAGAGTTACCAACACAGCAGACTGGAGTCTGTGATGGAAGCAAACTGAATTCAAAGAGAGTATCCCAGCTGAAGTGGCCTTGATATTTCATTATGGGTTGTCTCCCCTCGTTACCACATCAGAAAACAGCATCTATTCCCAGATTCACTGTCAGTGGCTAGGTTCTAAAGCTATTGTGTCACTGAAACCATCTTTGACATGGAGTGTCATGACTGTTAGCCTCTTATTTGTTCTTAATCCATTTGGCTAACGTTCATACAAAATACCTGTAGTGGTATGGATAAGGTTAAAGCCTGCCAGTTTAACCGGAGAAGACAGAAAATACTGCCTCAGAGAATTCCCGTGCTATGAGCTAGGTTTCTGATGCTTTGTTCATTTAAAGAGAGAAATAGCGGGGTGATTATGGTTAGTGTTTTTGTCAGCATACCTATGTCCACAATGCCTGCATGTTTGCTTATTTTTGCTAACTCTGAGGTGCTATAGGTGCGGGTAACAACAGACATTTAACACAGGCGTGCACTTACAGCAGGTAATCTCCCCTCAGTGAGTAATCAATCTTAGGAGTAGAAACAAAATCATCATGGCTTTTTTGGTTCCCTCTTTGTCCAATTTGTGGTATCTATGATTTGAATTTGGTTTTCATCTTTGAGTTAAAGGAAAAATAATGAAATGGAAAATCAGAATGTAAATTGAAAGAAAATGACCTGAGGAGTTCTTAAGTATTCTTCTTCTAGTACACTGATATGTTGGGTTTCGTGTTTGGAGGGAACTAGCTTTAGTGTACATATGTACATAGCAGTTCTGTTCTTACAAGAAATTACAACACACAACTACAAGGTGCACCATGTCTACTTTGTGAAACGATCTACAAGCAAAACTGAATTGCAGGCCTGCATTATTTTTTTTTTCATCAGAAATCTTCAGAAACTCAAGAGATTGAAGACAGTGGGTAAACACATTAAATTATGTTTGTGTTTGTAAACAGCTATGATAGCAAACTTGATCCTGTGGATGCAAACTTTTTGTATGTTTTTTGAATGCATGGTCATCATCAAAGAGGACATAAAAACCATAATCATGAAAACTGGAATTGATGTATATGTAAATAATGTGTCTTAAATGCCTTAAGTCTATCATACAATAAGTAAGTATTGTTAAGCTGTCCAGTTCTCTTATTGTTGTAAACTTCCCCAAAAGTTATATGAATACGTGTTTGTAAGTATGTCTACAGATAGATTTAGTTATGTATCCATTCTGTACAAATATCATTCAGCAGCCCCTTTATAATGGTCATTTATATCTCTCCAGCATATCAATGCGACAGGTTGTCTGTGTAGTCATTACCTCAACAACACAAGCCCTGTGAGGCCTACAGTTTTCATTAGATTTTCATGAAAATATGTAGGCATGACAGAGCCATGTGAGAGTGTGCATGTGCCATTTGGTTCGTGCCACATCTGTTATTTCCACAAGTTATTGCAAGTTTAAACATGTGAGGGTAGATAATCAATGCATTGTATACTGTGCTGATCTCTCAGTGTTTTTTTTTGGCTCTTGATCATTGCTGTTTGATTTATACATGTAAACCATGTATGCTGAGCTTTCTCTGACTAGTTGACATTCCTCATCCTCCTTTTATATACCAGTATAGCACATCTGCTGCTGTGGGCAGTACCACACCTTTTACCATCTGACTGTATTTTAAGACCATAATGCATATTGTATGCAGGTGATGACGACATTATGCAATCTGCCTGTCTCAGTATTGTATTCTTACTTTTGATGAATAGTGGCACTACTGGACTCTCTAATGTCAATTTGTTACAAGTAAAAATGTTCCCTCACTAGAACAAACATCCCTGTGTATGCATTGGTGCCTGTGTTGATACAAGCCCTGTATGTCTGGTCTGAAACGCTGTCAGGTTTATCTAGAATTTATTCATTCATTTATTTACTCACATATGAGAGGGACTTCAGGAAAATAAACCAAATTTTCTAAAATAATGTTGATTTGCTTTCTTCTAGATTAAACTAGTTGAGCCAAGGTATAAGTTTTTGAGTCATGACTAGATTTTTGCTTGGTATCTCTATTTTGCAGTTGGGGCCTCCATGGCTCAGTTGGTTAGTGTGTCAGCATAATAACCCAGGAGCCTGTCACCAATGCGGTGGCTGTGAGTTCAAGCCCAGCTCTTGCTGGCTTCCTCTCCGGCCGTATCTGGGAAGGTCCGCCAGCCATCTGCAGACAGTTGTGGGTTTTCCCCGGGCTTCACCTTAATGCTGGTCCATGTGGTATAAGTGAAGTATTCTTGAGTACGATGTAAAACACCAATCAGATAAAAATAAATCCATTTTTCAGTTCATGTTTGCAGTGTGCACATTTAGTTTTCCAGTCACTGTTGCATTTACAACCATACGTACAGAAGATTTTTAGAATTTTTACCAAGTGTCACTTTTTAAGCAGTGGGTTAGGAGATCATAATGGTATAATGTTGATAAGCTCTGTTGTAAGCTGTGTATCCATCATTCTTTCCCGAGTCCTACTCACTGGTATCAAAGCCTAATTATGAAATTTTGGTATTACCTCACTTAGTGCGAGGCTCTGAGGAATAGACCACATGATGGACTGCCTTGTGTTCGTATAATGTGAGTGGGTGGGGGTGTTGTGTCAGGTCTGTGGCATGGAGGTCTCACTTACATAACCATCAGGTTTATGGCTGGAGCTAAGATATACTTGTAATTTTAAGTGCTGTTGTGCCCAGAGAAATGCATTGCCCTTCACCATGGTACTTCACAAACTCCTAACTTAAGACAGATCTTATTAAGCAAGGTAAGTAAGCAAGGTGGTCACAGTGAGCTTTTGCACTACAAGTAGAATTAGCGTTTCTCTGTGGCAACTGTTAATTAAAGCATTCATCGGTCAACCTGGTTCTCTGTGGGTGAGGGGGTTAAAGAGCTAGTGCAGCGTAATGACCCAGGTGAGTCTCACTAACACTATCACTGTGAGTTCAAGCCCAGCTTATGTTCAGGCTTCCTCTCAGGCTGTACGTGCGGAGGTCCGTCAGCAACCTGCAGGTGGTCGTAGGTTTTCCCCGGGCTCTGCCCTGTTTTCTCCCGCCATAATGCACGCAACTGTCATATAAATGACATATTCTTGAGTACAATGTAAAAAGAACAGTGAAATAAATAAGTAAATTCATCGATCGTCAAACAAAAATAAAGGAGTCTAGTTAGTGGGCTGAATTGTATTTATTGTTTATATCCAGGCCTACCCACCCTCTACTGTGAGAGAAGATACTTCAGTAAGGAGCAGGCTGTGTTAAAAAAAAAAGTAGAGTCACTTTAAAGTTATTAGGTCTGTACATTACACAGCTAACCAGAGTTGTCTACAGCCTTCATCCCAATCTCATTAAAATCATATCCTTAGTTCTGTCTGGGCTATGCCGTCTTAGCGTAGTGGACACACGATCCGATTTTAATAAGATTGCTTTTACCCGCCAGGCTTTGCCTCTTCACATGACACTCCTAACCACACAACAATAACATCCAACACAGTAATAACGTTTAGTAACACAAACTTTATGGACATATCAGTTCTAATAGCGTACACACCATCAGTGTGAGAGGTCATGGATTTCCAACCAGTTAGCGAATCTCATTCCACAGTTTATGGCTAAAATGTGGTGGCTGATTTGTGCCACTTTGTATTGTGAGAAATTAGGAACAAAAGAAAGTAAGAATGCAAAAACGCGAAAATGTGAAATTAACAAAAATGAGAATGTGAGAAGAAGAAAATCTTTGACTATGAAAATGCGAAAATAAGAAATTATATGCTACAACCAGGTACATGCTGCTGCTTTTAGATGATGTAAGATGACGTCACTCATGCATGTGCATATTCTCGTAAGTTTCTCATAAGATTGTCATAAGATTCTTGGACAGTATTTCAAAACGTGTTTTATATTCTAATCCAATCACTACAGGACTAGACAGTCACACTAACCAATCTCTGTAATCTGACATTACATTTTGGAGGGTATGGGGCCTCCGTGGCTCAGTTAGTTAGCGCGCTAGCGCAGAATAATGACACATAAGCCTTCCACCAATATGGTCACTGTGAATTCAAGTCCAGCTGATGCTGACTTCCTCTTCGGCCGTATGTGGGAAGGTCTGCCTGCAACCTGCAGATGGTTGTGTGTTTCCAGTGGGCCTTGCTCGCTTTCCTCCCACCACAATACTGAACGCCGTCGTATAAGTAAAATAGCCTTGAGTACCAATCAAATACATAAATAAAATCTGGAGGGAAAAGACTCAAATCTCCAACAAGTCATTAGCAGTCTTTGTGGAGTATGGATGTGGGTCTCTAGGAAATGTACATGATTAACTACTGTACAAAGGATGACACAGGAGCTTTACACCTACACAAACGGTTTTTTTTTTTTTTTTTTTTTTTTTTACAATTCAACGAACAGCTCTTGATGGAGTTTCAGCTGTACACTGTGAGTAATGACTAACTTATGCAGGGAATGGAATATACTAAAACTGCAGCGAGTCGTCTTGAGGTGTAATTTAACTAACAACCTGTGATGTGTGAACGTGCAATAACCGGGACACATTCATACCATTACAGTCAGTATGTTCAGTATGGTAACTGCACCAGTATACATGGTAGATGATCAGTTTTCAGTCTGAAGCCACATCTGGTCCACAGTGAGTGAGGTCTTATTCTATGATGCCGGGTTTGTAAAATCATGATGTTAAGGCCCACATGCAGGGCCTCATTCATGTGTTATTCTGTCAGTTTCTGTGATATACATGAACTAATACAAAGTACATATAGCAAACAATTTTATGAGTCAAGTGTTAGGCATTAGAAAATCACTGAAATTTCATGTTCTGCAATTTTATGTATTTGTATGGGCTACTTGCATAAATGCATGTTATACAAATGAGACAATTTATGAAAGTTCTCATGGCAAATCTCGTGTGAGAACTTGTAAGTTTCCATATGAGATCTCATGTGAGAACTCATAATTTCACATATGAGATGTCTGGTGAGAACTCATAAGATCTTACGTGAGATTTTTCTTTCTGCATGTCATTTGCAACTGAAATTTCTCATGTGAGATCTCATATGACCTTATGATTCTAGTACCGTAAGTTTCTTACAAGAAACTCAAGAGATTTTATGTGAGTCTTTTTCGTAAAGGCCATACTAAAATACAGTTAAATAGGGTAATGACTCAGGTATCTCTCATTAATGCGATTGCTGTGTTCTAATCCAGCTCAAGGTGGCTTCTTTGCAGTCATATCCAACTCACACGTGGAAAGGTCTGAGAGCAACATGCGGATGGTCACGGATTTTCCCTGGCTGTGTCCATTTTCCTCTACCATGACATGAATAATATGCGTATGAAATGTTCTTGAGAACGGCGTAAAACACCAATCAAATAAATAAATAAATAAATAAAACACAAGTATGGAGTCGCGAGGGTACTAGCTACGTTATAGAATGTATTGCGATACAAATAATAGAAGGGCCTCCTATGCATGTAGCTACATTATAGAATGTAATGCGATACAAATACGAGAGGGGCCTCCGTGGCCCAGGGGGTTAGCGCGGCAGCGCGGCGATATGACTGTGTCTCTCACCAATATTGTTGCTGTTCAGCTCATACTAGCTTCCTCTCCGAAAGGTCTGCCAGCAACCTGCGGATGGTCGTGGGTTTTCTCAGTCCATCATTATACTAGCCGCCGTCGTATAAGTGCAATATTCTTGAGTACGGCGTAAAACACCGATCAAATAATCAAATGAGAGATTTTTGTACTACATGTATACATGTACTGGTACCACATTTTTCGGACACTCGTGATTGTTTACGATCCTACAACACACCATTTATCTATTTTAGTACCCTTTTCGGATGTGCTGGGAGTGAAATCTTGGTACATGTATGCTGGGGTATTTCTCTGGGCCACAAAGATGATACATGTACTTTGAAAAAAGCTGTTTGCTGAAATTGGTGCATGGTAAAACATGAGGAGAAGACTCAGAAACGTGACGTCATGACATGCATATTCATTAGTTGGTTACATACTCCTTACAGCGGGTAGTCTTTCAACTGTGGCGTCTATCGTGATACAATATTGTTCAAAAATCGCACCAAGACCAAATGAAAAATATTTTCAGGCATCAAAGAGCCAGTTTTACACTTAAAATATTTTCTACTGAACGGTGGAATTTTACCCAATCTCAGTTGCCTGTTCTGGGACTGGAACGGAGAAACGCATATCGTCCGCCATGTCGCGATGCAAGTACTTGACCATCGTGTCCGTAAGGCGTGTTGTACCCAAAATACGCAATTGTATAATTAACATGTTTAATTCATCGAGACTCTCAACCCGTCGTAATGAGTGAAAAGGGGACATAAACAACGCCGATGAACTGTACCTCCGTGAACCAGCGATTCTCTGGTCGGACCACGTCACGTCGCTTGACACCAGCCCTGCATGTCACACACAATCTATTTTTGTGCAGCCGAATAACATTTTACCTGTTTAGTACTCTAACCTCACGGCGGTGTACTACCGACCATGAATAGTGTCACGTATATGCACAGCGGTGGCGATGGTGCTGAGACGACGATTCATTCGACCTGTCATTACCTGGATACTCGAATGACCCATTTCTGCTCCCGGAGGAAGGAGTACGAGTACACTAGAGTGCGAGGGATCATTGGCAGTGGTAGATGTGGGCCTAGTGCGAGTACCACTAAGTGTGCTAGTGACAGTTTCTACTGCAACACTGACAGTCTTCTCCCGGAGAATACACAGATGCCAACGAATAACTGGGTCCGCTTCAGGAGACTAGGGCACAATCTGTTGCCATTTCAGCATTATCTTTTAATCATGCTAACTTTAAGTGTTCTTATGTTTTTATATACCCCACTGGCCTCAGCAGAACTGACATTGCCTTATCCTGAGAGAGTATTTGTTCAAAGTCTTTTGTACGAGTTTGGTAATAATGAAACACTAACAGTCAATCAGCTGGATACAGTCCTAGCAGCCATGAAGGCAGAGCGAACTTGTCGGAATGTTGAAGCACATGTAGGTGTACAAGTGAACAAAGGCATCTCCCCTACCTCTGTGTTTGGGTGTAATACTCTGAATCAGGGAGGGCAAAATGAAACAAACTGCATAGACCAGCTGGTAAGTTTCTGCTTTTTATTAAGCTTTATTTAAAAGTAAAATTACAAAACAGTTTTATTACTGAGAAAGTCATTAAATGACATTTGAAAAAAACTTAGAAAATTTCGCTAAATAATACACTTTGTAGTCTTGGTCATAGTAAACTGGATATCACATAATGAAGTACAGTATTAAATATAAGAGTGCTTGTTAAATATACGCGTACAGCAGTTTTACAATACTTATGATTGGAAACAGAAGCTTTACACTACTGCACATTGAGGTTTGGGAAAGAAAATTGTTCTTGGCCCAAATGCAGGACTCCTGAAAACAGCATCGCCATTCCCATGCTCCTATCACATCTCACCCCCTTACTCTTCCACCCCACACTGATCTACTATGATATAACATCACATTTATCTCCCACCCGTCCCATCTGATAAAACATTGCACATTTCCTAATACTTGACAGACTGCCAATACCATTTTTGAATGTTCTATTCGTTTATATGAAATAAACTCAAATAGGGCATTTAACATGTTTAAAGGGATACAGAGTGAATACTGATTGGCAAATAGTGGAGAAAGGTTTTACTGGATTAAACCTTGTACCCTTGGTGACACTTAAATAAATGTACAGTTCCTTAAATTTAGCTTGAACTAAGATTTGTAGCCTGAATGTTGTATATCTCTCACACCAGCAATTCAGTGACTATTCACTGTCCTTTTAAGGTGACCCCAACAAAATTATAAATCAAGGAAGATGAACATTTGTAATCACGAAAAAAGAAACGATCAATGACTGCACCCATGTATTATATATTTTTATGTGCAAATGTACATGTAAATATATATAATCTCCATTTTGAAGCTTTTTTTGACAACACAGACATATGTATTTCTCTTTCAGTGTCTGAATGCATCAGGGTTGTTGGCCCTTTTCTCTATACCAGGGGACCTAGGTGTGTTTGGAAGTGACTTACAGAGACTGTCACCAGCCCTAGTGTATCAAGCTCACAACTGCCGTAACACTCACACAGATCTGGAGGAATTCCATGTTAAAGAAAGACCATCTAGCCTTTCTAGTCAGTGGTTGCTTTTTCTCATGTATTTTTCTCTGTATTTTAGGTACTGCGCAGTAACTCTAAAATTGTAGGGTACTGTTACTTTAATGCATTTTGTGCATACTGAGGGGCTAGCTGCACAAAGGAAAGTAAAAACTTGAGCTGACAATCTTGAATTACTATTATGAAAGAAATGGGTCAAGATGGTTTTTTTTCAGTTATAGAACATTGTAAAACATGACATTGCCAAATGTGCTTCACCAGATCACGGACATGTGCCCTGACTCATCTGGGGTTTATAGGATGATATATTACCTTTTTAAATTTTCCACATATTCATATATGATTATGCCATCTACTGGAAGTACATGTAGTTTTCAAATAAAGTAAAATTCATTGCATACATTTAGTGTCTAACAAAAAAAATGTGCACAGGTTGGTTATTTATTACATGTAAATGAAAATGCTGTTTAACAAATGGTTGGTGTTTATTGCCACATTAGCACTATTTCAGCCACATCATGGAGAGGCATTGAATAGTATATATTTTAGGTTTAAATAATAGGTTTTAAGTTTAGGCTTAGATATATGTTTTTTCTACTGTACTCTCATCTGACACATGTGAATAACCCTTAAGCTATGCCCATTGAAATGTCAGTGAAATCATTCATTCTGAAACTCATGGTCTGTGGGTCTCTAAGCCTTATACTTTCCGATTACTATGAAGTGTAGACCTTCCTGATTTGAACAATCAGACCTGCCTAGCTGTGAGAACCATAGGCCATGTTCCCAGCCTATTTTCCACATTTGTGTTTCTGAAAGCTGACCTGTAAAGAATGAAACAGATCTCAGATCTCAAATGTGATATCTCCCACACTGATCATTTCAGTGTCCATATGGCACACCGTGGAGTATGAAAATAACAGTTGTTTGGCCGAAAATCAAGTGTACATTAATATGTATGTGTATATACACATATGTGTGTGTGTGTGTGTGTGTGTGTGTGTGTGTGTATATTAATGTATGCCACCTGAAATTATAAGATTGGTTGAGAGGAAAGGAGGGGGTGCAGGCGATTGATGTATGACAAAACTGTGGATTGTTTAGGATGCACTAAATGTACATAATATCACATGTATATGGGCATACATTATTTAACTCATTGAAAGTGTTTCTTTGTTAAATGTTAAGGCTATTTATAGCATTTGTTTGGATGATGGCCTGGGATGAGACAGTACAGTGTAATTGTTTGTCTTTGTGTGTTTTAGCCTGGGGCTATGGATTCATCTTTGTCTCAATCATCAATGTCTGTTCACTGGGGGGAGCCATTGTTTTACCCTTTATGAAGTCTAGCTTCTACAAACACATACTGATGTTTATGCTGGGACTGGCTGTGGGAAGTCTGGCAGGCAGTGGACTTCTATTTCTTATTCCAGAGGTACATGATGTGTAATCATATTTCTAGTGTGAATTTATTATCGTAAGATGTCTTGACCAAGTTCTATTTCAAAGGGTAAAATAGTATGAAGTACTTGTTTATTATTTTGTATGCAATTATTTGAATTTATCATTTTATAGAATGGTGTAAAGCAGCACAAAGGAAGAACATTGACGGTATTTTAATTACTATATTTCAGTTGGACTTTATGACAGCTGAATAAACATTAAAGTTTCATTGTATAAAGGTATGAATTATTTTCTAGAGGTCACCTTTTTCTTGGCTTTGCAAAGTAATTCTTACCTCTTGGCCAGTTGAAGAAATGTTAACAAAGGTATTCTCAGCTTGTTGAGAGTAGAAAATGATTAAAATATTTACAGTTTTGTTACACTCAAGTTTTCATTTTCAGGCTTTTAACCTTGTGACAGATGAAAATCATTCAGACTACATATGGAAGGCAACTACTGTCATGGGAGGAATATACCTATTCTTTCTTATAGAAAAATTTCTTCAATTTCTCATGGAATTCAAAAAGGTTTGTAGAAAAATAAGTGTTAACTTTTTTGTCCTCAATTTTGCCTCTTATGACCAGTGTGAAATGATGAGTTTTTTGGTAATGAAATTACTATGTGAGAATTAGAGCCCATTATGGAGTTGCTATAAAGTGATGAAATTTCAGATAGGAGCTTAAGACTTTTTCCATTGTAATAGGATCCACTTTATGACTTTTTTTAACCTTTTTGTCCATCTTAAACAAAATGTAACAAAGGCATGACCTGGGTACCTTTTTTTGTGACTACAAATGAAAGCTTGCGACATGTGACATGTACACATAGGTAATACACATAGTTAAACCACATAGTATAAAGTGGTTTAGGAAACAGGTATTCTTGACTATTTTACACGTTTATGGACTTTGAACCTAAATTTGTGACGTTGCTAATGTTATATTGTTCCACAGATATGTGGCTAATGTTGCTTGTCTGCCCTGTACCAAGTCATATCTATGCGTCATTACTTTGATTTGGTAATGCTGTCATGAGTATATTTAAACTTCTTAATAACCTGAAGACATACTTTCTGATTGCTGAGAAAATGGTGCTAATATTAATGTTATGTGCCTGTCTTAATTTAGAAAGACATAACATTAACAGCAGTTTCAAATCACCTATCAATTCTTGTCAAACTAATTGGTGCAATGGGTCATTTCCCGAGATTGATTGCCAGCATATCATCTACACATGGTTATCCACTTGTGCCTTTATAGCTTTTTTCAGCCTTACTACCTAGCTGGCAACATGAAAAATAGCTGGGGCCTTTGATAATAGCGACCAAAATTAGCAACCCTGATCTGACATTGCTCTTGGGAATGATGATGTGCTGAAACTGTGTCAAGAGCTAGTTTACCTAAACTTCTGTTGGGTTAAAAAAAAAATAATAATAAAATAAATGAAAAAATAACTATGATAATTTGCATAGTATTAGAAATTGTTGGAAATAAACATTAACCAGGTCTTATCCTCTAAAAACAGTTCCCTGCAGAATAGTTTCCACTCCAACAGTAAACTGTTGTAGTAGTGTGGTAGTATGTATTGTGACAAACTTAAAGGACATGGGAGGATTACTCTTATGCTAGCAGCCTACATGTAGATGTGTGAAAACAGACCTAATGTACATAGTATCCCCTTCTCAGGTGCCCGGGTAAGTGTAAACCCAGTACAGTGTTGTCTTTACTTTGTCCTGTGGCTCGTTTTGTACCTGGAGAAGAGTGGTACTTCCTGACCTTCACCAGTAAACATGACCTTCACCCCTAAAGCTGATCACCTTTGTACTGTAAAAGAGAAATGTTTTTAGTACAGTTTGAAACTCCAGTTAGATGAATAAGTCTACAGGAGACATTTGCTTTATTGGCAATGAACTTTAACCTCACCGTCACAACATGCTATATTCCATTTATTTTAGGAATTTTTTTGATAAGCGTCCCCGGCAGAGTTGAACTTCAATCAGGGTTATTTTTTTCCTAAAGCATACATGACTCCTTAATCTCATTAGAGGAAGATTACCTGCCTTACCTTAAAGGTACTTGTTTCTTTTTGTCAAGACTTTATAATGAACTCTTATCTATAGTTACTCAAAATAACCTGAGATGTCACTCCACAACAATGCATTTTCATTGTAAATAACTGTCATAATATGCTGTTTTGGTGTGGAATTGTAAATTTATCCAGTAGGATATCATCCTACCTATAAAACTTACCTATACAACTCAATAAAGCTCAAGACACCAATAAAACTCCCAGAATCAGGAAAAAAATGTAAGCAACTGGTAGTGCTTGTAAGCCATTTACCCAAAATGATCTAATATTTTGTCCACAATTAAGTTGCTCATTTTTCCTCATTTTCCCTAATTTGCCATATGTGGGAAGGTCTGCCAGCAACGTGTGGATGGTGGAGGGTTTCCACCGGGCCCAGCCTGGTTTCCTCTCGTTACAATGCTGGCCGCCGTTATTCTCAAGTATGGCGTAAAACACCAATCAAATAGATAAATAAATTTTCCTCATTTGGAAAGTTCTATTGATTCTAAAAGATGTTTTGAGGTTTATTTGAGAGATAGGGTGACATCCCACTAGAGGTTCCCATGTTAAGTTCACCACCAAATATAATATTTTATGACTGATATAGTTTGCCTTTACACTGAAATGCACTTTTGGGGATGAACCTTTGGTTTTTTGCAGTAGGTGGAGTTTTCTGCAGATCACTTACCCTCCATCAAGGTGGCATGCATAGCCAGCTGGCCGCATGGGCGAAAATTTGTCAATCATACATGTTGGAGAATGTGGAAAATTCTTATTTTGATGACTGGGATTTCCCCCACTAATGACACAGCACAACCACCACTTTATGTACATACATGTATTTGAAAAAATGTAGAATAACAATTACGTAGTCAAACACCAGTCAACAAATCTTGCTACTAAGGACTCCTCATCGTCATTGGTCATCTAAATTGTTTAGTACAACGTACAAACCTAAGGTATACATACGCATAACAAATCCTTCCAAAAATGCACATATAATTACTGAGACCTGAGCTTTGTTATTACTTACTTCCTCAGTGTCAGTTTTTCATCAGGGCTACCAGAATAATAAACACCTTACAAATGTTAAAGCGTACAAAACTTAGCATACTTGTAATATGAGAATGTATTTGGTCCGTTTTCATGCTAGCGGTCGTATTTGTGTTACTTTCAGCGTCAGAGGTTAAGGCAGGCCAATCTGCCAGACAAGTCATACCCAGACACTGTGGCCACAGATCCAGATTACGGCATCTGCTCAGTCCCGGTCAGAACGCCCTCCTCCGTTGTGGAGAATGCCAGGATGAAGGATCTGGACATCAGCTTTCACATAGAGGGCAAAGGGGTGTGCTCCTCAGGCGACAGTCCCTCGTTGTCTAGAGAAAACAGCACAATCACTGAGGACCTCCACTCCAATGGATATAGCGTTAATGGAGAAGTTGCGGTAAGGGCGCCCATTTCTCAGGTATACTTTTAATATGTAGTACAGGGTTTACAGTCAGATATTTAAATGGAGAGACCACACAAAAATGAAGAAAA
The DNA here is from genome assembly GCA_016165875.1 of Acanthopleura granulata. NCBI lineage: Eukaryota > Metazoa > Mollusca > Polyplacophora > Chitonida > Chitonidae > Acanthopleura > Acanthopleura granulata. Next base: position 42,654,496 of record JABBOT010000001.1, on the reverse strand, counting down.
GACTATTGAAAACTGTATTTGAAGATACCTTCATTGATTTTTTCCCCACCAAATTGTATGGTGGACTTAATAGACCATATTGCACAGACTGAAGCAGGGTGATGTCACGCATTCCTTTAGCCACTGAACAGCTTCTGATTGTTATATCTCCACATTAAATACAGATACAGATGTTGTGCTTCGTGTATATCTGTGTACAATGTAAACATATAACAACCCGAGGCTGTTTAGTAACTAAAAGGAATGTGTGACATCGCTGTACTTCACCCTTTTCAGTATGGTCCGTTAAGTCCACTGTGCAATCAAAACATTTGACTATGTTTAATTTGGTGAAAAAAAAACCTACAAACAATCAGTGAAGATATTTTCACATGAAGTTTTTTCTGCTCTTTTCACTCGCCATAACTTTGATTTTGTGTGGTCTTTTCATTTAAAAGAAATGCTGAGGGTTGTAATCCCAACATTAAAGGTGGCATTGTCTCAATGTAATAGACATTTAAGGCAACCGAAAACGATGCTGCTTGAGAGTCTGTGAATAAAAGAAACCAAACTTTTCATTGGTAAACCAATCAGATTTTTGTTTAATTAGCTTGTTGACTTTAACACAGCTTGATTGGGTAGTGCTTCCAACAGTTTGAGAGCCGAAATGTTTTCCGGAACTAAAATGGCTCTGTATATTGCTTTGGTATATTATTCAGATACATTGCACTGGATGATGTGGGATTGCATATCAGGGATTGTCAGATGTAGACAAGTGATGGCCAGCAAGTGCTGAGCACAAGTTGAATGTCAGGTGCTGATCATGCATTGAACATGAAGTACTGAGCAGGCTTTGAACATTAAGAGTTAACATTGATAAGCACACATTGAACATTAAGGGCTGAACGCGAGTTGAACATCCAATACAGAGCATGCATGGAACAGTATTAAGAGCTAAGCACAAGCTGAACATCAGGTGCTGAGAGAGAGTTGTACATCTAGTCCTGAGCACAACACTTTCTATGCACATTTAGTGCTGAGAAAGAGTTGAAAATCATTTGTTGACAGCTAGCGATTCAGTGTGCTACATCACAGTTTGTAATGTTGTTGTGTCCTTGACCTTCCAATGTATATTAGTTTCCATTTCAATCAAAAGGCTAACTGATGCAATCAGGAAGGATTTCCAAAGTAAAGATGATCAGTGGTTCTGTGCTGCCTCTTTCAGAAGGGTAATGAAGAGAATGATGGGTGTCATGGATGTAAAGCTGCGCTGGATTCAAGACACAAGACGGAAGTGGCCACGGTAGCCTGGATGATCATATTTGGGGATGGATTACACAACTTCATTGATGGCTTGTCAATTGGGGCGGCCTTCACAGAGAGTATCCTGTCCGGAGTCAGTGTCTCCTTAGCTGTTATATGTGAAGAAGTGCCCCATGAGTTAGGTGAGTTGTTAGCTAGTTCAGAAAAACAAGGACTATCCATTCTGGAATCAGTGTCTCTATGGATGTTATATGTGAAGAAATGCCTCATGCGCTGGGTGAACTGTCAGCTAGTTCAGAGATCTGGTGGTCATAAACTGAAAGATGGGAATTGAAGAACATATGGACAGATCTGTGACAATACTCCTTATTCCTAAGGAGCTGTAAGATGGGAATTGAAAAACACATGGACAGATCTGTGACAATACTCCTTATCCCTAAGGAGTTGTCAGAAGAGGAATGAGAGTATGCAGATTAAATTGGTGGTTCTGTGGCAGCATAATAATACCAGGATACTGGTGGATGTTGGAGATTTGAAAGTAGTACAAGCCATACCATTTGACTGAGCAGCCATGTTATTCTTGCATGATCCCTGCACAGTGTTGTATACATGTACTTGTGGCTACTTGTGACAGCCATACCATTTGACTGAGCAGCCATGTTGTTCTTGCCATGATCCCTGCACAGTGTTGTATACATGTACTTGTGGCTACCATACCATTTGACTGAGCAGCCATGTTATTCTTGCATGATCCCTGCACAGTGTTGTATACATGTACTTGTGGCTACTTGTGACAATTTCAAATGACCAAATCTTGTATGTAAGCCTTCTTCCACTCATTTAGAAAAACTGGCAATCATCCTTGATGAGATTTGTGTTCAGAATGAAAGTAAACCATAACAGTTCATAAATCATTATTTTTTCTTTATTGCTGGGTACTTGAAAAACAAAGATTTTACAACAGTTTCAAAATATTGTTTGCCTATCTTATGTACTGTTTTGTTGTTTCTGCTCAGGTGACTTTGCCATCCTGTTGAATTCTGGGATGTCCCTGAAGAAGGCCTTGATGTACAACTTCTTGTCCGCTTGCATGTGTTACGTCGGTCTGGTCGGAGGCATCGTGTTAGGCCAGAACACCTTGGCTCATGACTGGATATTTGCCATTGCTGGAGGCATGTTTCTCTATATTTCCCTGGTTGATATGGTAAGTTGGGCTGTAAGCCTTTAATACCTCTGGATCGCAAACTATCATTGGGTTTAGTGCTGCTACTTAATAGCAACAGGGAAACATGGGTTCAGGTCAGCCATCTTAGAAGGCATATAGAATTGTCACTGAGTTTGTTGGTGTGAGGGATGGGCAAGCCCAGGATCTGTCATGTCTAGGCTGAATTTTAGGTATGGCAGATTTATTCATAAGTGGGCAAGGCTGCAGGGATTATCTGAAGATATCCTATCTCTGCTGTCAGTCAATCAGCAACATCAACAACTCAAAAGTTGCTGAAATCAACGTTTAACCCCAGACAAACAAATCAGAATTCTCTTACAAATCTGAGCATATTGAACTGTTTGTAGATCACATAAAACAAAAATCGTGAGTTTATTTGAAGCTTAATAGTGAGAATGCTATTGGGAAGATAGTGCAGCCCTCAGTGGCTAGTGTGGTTGAAGTGTTGCGGAACCTCTGTGGCTCAGTCTGTTAGCACAATGACCCAGGAGTCCCGAACCAATACAGTCACTGTGAGTTCAAGTCCAGCTCATGCTGGCTTCCTCTTTGACCGTATGTGGGAAGGTCTGACAGCAACCTGGATGGTCATGGGTTTCTCCGGACTCTGCCCGGTTTCCTCCCACCATAATGCTGGCCGCCATCGTATAAGTGAAATATTCTTGAGAATGGCGTAAAACACCAATCAAATCAAACTGAAGTGTTGCTTTGCTGCGTAGCAGGGTGTCCTACATTGATGAAATAGCAGCTTAACATCAGCTCCCAGTGGTTCCACTGCAGCTTTGAGTCTGGTGGTTTGTCAGTGATCTGGCTGATGGTTGGTTCGGTCCATGGTCTGTGCGTGATTTCCACCTGCCATAAGCTTGACTGCAGTCATATATATATATATATATATATATATATATCAAAATACACAATCACATAAATGAATAAGTGAATAATGCAAAGATAGGCAGATATGTTTATCATGGATGATCTCCCTTGGAAAAGGCAGTGTGTGCTTTGAAATCACAGCATTTGTGAGCAGTACAAATAGGTCACAGACTAAAATCTCTGAATCCCTATGATAAAATGTGTTCACCAAATTACTGTGTTAAAATGATAATATATGAACATATCTCAGGTCATTTTCAGTCCTAGTCCAGCCAGATGATCTCTAATTGAGGGTGCTGATTGTGAAGTACTTCCATCATTGAGTTGTTACTTCCCCTTGATTAGTGATGCCTGGAATTTGTCCATATATTCTATTACTTTATTTTCCAGCTGCCTGAAATGAGCAGTGCAGCGAAAGATGAGGATCGGAAGACTAACAAACTCTGTAACTGGCGTGTATTTTTCCTGCAGAACTCTGGAATTCTGATTGGCTATACTTTACTGCTCATTATGGCAGTATACGGAGAACATATAAACTTTGAATAATCAGGGACTCGCCTATGCATCTATATGTATGCATTCTAATTCAGGACTTAAAAATAACAATGAAAAATGTCTAGTTGCAGTTTTTATATTACATTGAAGAGGGGTACATTATGTAAAATTATCTTTTGAGATGTTTTTAGATATTTGGGTGCAGGGGATATGTGTGCCTGCAACACATCGGAGACCTGACACAAGCTACATACGGACAATTGGCTTTAGATATGAATGATTTTAAACACCGACTTACATGATAATCACACATTGTACACATTGAGGGCCCATATTATTCAGCGTTTTTTTTTTTTTTGTCATAACAGGATCAACGTATGTAATAAGGTTATACACCCCTGTATATGTGGAAGATATTTATTTCTGTTTCTGGTTGTCTCTGTTGGGTAAAGATGAAGTATTGGATACATGTGTATGCATGTGCTCTGTGGTGTTTGAGTTTAACTATGGAATGTTTTAATAGGTTTCCAGGTACTGTATATTATGTGATATTAGATGTATGGAAAGCTTTTTCCATCGCTTATGTTTCTGGTGTGGTTATCCTTGTTAACACAGGTTTGCCTGACTTTTCATGTGTGGAAGTAGGCAATTTGTATAAGGAAATGGGGTATATGGGGGTATTCTCTGACTAGTGAATGCTGTCTGTACAGACTATTGACAAGACAGATTCTTGTCTGTTGCCAGAGATTGTGTCTGCTGTGGCATGGAAGAAACAGGTTCCACCTATATACAAGTGCTTGTTGTACCCAATAGCCTCCAGACGCGAAAGATGATATTCCAGTGTTTTTGTTGCAACAACACTTTATCACAAGAGATGAAATTAAAATGAAATGGGAAGTGCTGTTTGCATTTTAGATATACTGTATGTAGACACGTTATGTACACTCTTGTTTGTGATATTTAATACCAAATATAGATAAGTCATATTATTATCTCTTTTTTTTTCTTTGGAGATTAAATATTTGAGCGAATCACAGAACAATCCATAATCTTGTCTTGTGCTATATGTTCAGGTAAATATGTAGTTGCTTCAGTTTGGGATAAGTGTTTGTAATTAGCACCATGCTCATTCAATATGGTAAAAAATTACTGTTGCCATTTTGGGTGAATAAGAGAATTAAGAATAGGTCTTCACGTGCTTGTCTTTATTCACCCTATGTGAGAAGGCCTGCAAGCAACATGCAGATGGTCGTGGGTTTTCCCCCATGCGCTGTCAGGTTTTCTCCTACCATAATACTGGTTGCCGTTGTATAAGGGAAATATTCTTACAGCGTAAAACACCTAAACAAATTAATGAATCATCCTACATCAACAATCATCACGTCAGGATATGGCCTACATAGGCCAACATATGTGGACACTGGGAATGAATCTCAATGTCATTATTTCAGCCACAACTGAACTGTTTCACAGGTGTACAAATGTAGGCTGATAACGCAGTTAAAGTTGATGTAGAAGATTTATTCTTTTGTTTTAAGTATATTTCTAATTTGTTTATTAAAGCAACTGGCTCAGTCGGTTAGCGCGCCAACACAGTGCAATGACCCAGAAGTCTATCACCAATGCGGTGGTTGTGAGTTCAAGTTCAGCTTATGCTGGCTTCCTCTCTGGCTATACGTGGGAAGGTCTGCCAGCAACCTGCGGATGGTTGTGGATTTTCCCCGGGCTCTGCTCGGTTTCAATAGTATTCAAATTTGACTGTGCGATACTTATAGGTTACTGTATGACCACGGGTCAATATTGGTTTATATTTTTGCGTCATAGTGACTGCGTGATATGTACTGAACAGTGAAGGGGCGCGAAAATTAAATTGAGTCAAGAGTCGCCGACAGGGCAAAAGTAATTTCTGACGTGACAGGGCTATATTAATACACTGGCGTGTACTGCTTTGCAGAGAGAATTTGTTATAACCTGAAAAGTTTTAAATGTTTGTATCGGAGGAAAGCCAACATTCAGGGAAGTCAAGGACCTCGGAAGGATAGCTTTGATCATGTAAGACGCATGGAATTCCTTTGAGGTGTTAAGGCAAGCTATATGTGTGGCTGAACGCTGACCGAACGAATTCTGGATACGAGGTTCTTTTATGGAGAACGATTGTGAGAAGAGGATTTGGCTACATTAAAGTTGTCCCAGTGAGCATTTCCGTCTGGTCATCAGTAAACACATTACCTTGTTCAACATCACTGAGGTAAATGGAATTAAAGCTCGAAAGACATGCTTGAATGTGATATCTAGCAAAATCTGAAACAGAGGACACTAATTAAGTAACTGAGCCAATGGGATCCGGCAGCAGGACCTTTTATTGACGTCAAATGTTCCTTTCCCGGCTCATCATAGTGACGTCATATTAAAGACAGCGCGACGTTACAGCTGAAACCGACACATTGTAACATTTCAGACGTTGCATAACAAGCAAGTTTTGATGTCACAATGGCTTAATAAGGCCCTGCTTTACTCTAGCACCACCTCACGGGATTACAAAATACGCCGCCTTCCCATTAGGCGTTCATGGGGTCGAAGCTTTGGTTTTCAAACATCAATAAAAGGTTTGGCAGTGCCATGAAAAGTTCATTTGCACGTTTGAACAAGTCGGCTTATATGCTAATACATGACAAATGGAACTGCTGTACATGTCAGGATTGTCGAGACAAGCTTAATTGTCAAAGTAGACCTGTCAGTGATGTCTTCTGTATAGACCTCTTCTGTTACAGGTGAACATCTCTTCGCAACCAGAAATGAATAAATAGCTGAAGCGATATACCGCTTTTGCATGTCAATCATGAGCCACGAACAATAAGTGTTCGCTTAAATACTACTGATTACCACGGTCCCGTGGAAGGGACATGCGAAAAATTCCTACATTTATGGAGGAAACAATTTTTTTTTAAGTGAAGAATACCTAAAGAAGAATTTCAGAGTGATTTTGCACGTAACAGATTGACTTTACACGTAACTGTAATAGGGGAAAAAATTGTTTTTGAAACCTTAAAAAAGAGGAAACTGTTAACTGTTACTACATTAAGAACTCTCTGAATAACCAATAGGAAGGTTTTGTGGTGGAATTTTTGTGGTGGTCCAAATGCTTACTTTTCATTGGTTACTTATCGCAGGGTTCATGATACTATCACGAATCCCGACTTAATAAGCCAATCAAAAAACACTTTGTATATGTGACAGCCATGGCGAGTGTGATGGCAGTTTGACGGACTTACAGGTACGTGGGCCTAATTTCCAGATCAGTTTAGAATAAAGCTTGTTATTTTTTAGTTTCTGTGAAAGTTTATGTTTACCACTGAATACTACGGAACCGTGTTGTGCAACTCGAGATTGTGCTGACGTCATCTTGCGCATGTTGACCTAATGCCTCGTACATCAGGTAACTGAAGACAGGCAGCTGGGGAGCCAGGTGGTATGTATATGTTCATGTTCATCAACTCGCCATTAAGCTCTGGCGTGAAGGTGTGAGGATTGGTGTAATGAAGGGTTTGGAACGAAGTCATTATTTCATGTACTGTTTGTCTGCTGAGCCGCGAAATTCATCAGGGCAACCTAAGATTTGCATCCCACACCATTTTCAGCTTAAAAGACCGGGTATATGATGGAAAACAAATAAAATCTCTCCAAACGCTACCCCGAAAATAAACATTAGATTTAATGCGGCTTGCCAAACCATTTGATGTCTTGAAGATAATAAGACGCAAAATAAATCAAGGCTAACTATTCTCCGGACAAGGAATACGTCATAGAAACGATCGCTACTGAAGTGAAAATGTAGGCCTGTGGAACATCTTACAAAGGTTTTGCTCTTCATTTCCTGTTTTATGTTGTTGGAGTGTGGGGTGGTGGCGGAGGTGTTTTATAGGGAGACTTTATGTAGCAGTAAGGAGCAGTGATGGCCATCATGCCTTCTAGTTGATTGATGGGAAATTAATGCATGGCCCCATTAGTGCTCTTCTGTTGCTTTTGTATTTCTAGGAAGCTTTTCAGTTTCACGGAATCGTCCGTCTCCACATGCATTATAAACAGTGCAAAACATGTACAAGCAGGGCTCCGGTCAAAACAATGATTGCTTATTTATGTTGAAGAAAGTTTCGTTTTTGCATTGTCACACTTGTTTTATTTACATTTCTTTAGCTTGATTTCTATAGACATTTGGCTTGGTGAAATATGTAAACATTGCAAATAACGTTTAAAATAAATCGGCTCACATTTACACTGCGCAAGACAATATCAAACAATGATTAACAAATATTGAAAACCCAATATTTATATACGTTATCGGTATATCAATTATCCTGTGAAGTATTTAAACAAAACTGCATGGGATATTGTAAGGGCATACATGTACAAGTTAAGATCATTCACTGGTTACATACCAAATATTACGGTGCTATTCCGTCTAACAGCTGAAGCCTTTCAACCATTAAAGCAGCACTTTTCTGTAAATTATGTCAAAGTTGTACATACAAATTTCTCAGTCCACCGGACAACCTTCCAGCTGCTTTCAGCAATCAATTTCACTTATCATCCAAAAGCCATTTCAGATCGCATGAAAACGCCACTTTCTACCAGTGATCTATCACATATGTCAGTACTGGAGGCGATGATTTTAAGTGGTATGCTGGAGCTTCTCATATCGTTCGCAGTGCACAAAACTGCGATCAGAAACCGGCAGGTCAGTGTCATGCCTGACTGCCCGCCCACATGTGTTGACGTGATTATACGCTAGTAGATAGTGTGCGGCATCAGCATTTTCACGTAGTAGACTGACATAGAGCTATTACCGGCAGCGATTTAGCTGCTAAAGGCCTTAGCTGATAGTGTAAAGAGAAGTGTGTTAACCTGGATCTCTCCATCAGTATTTTATTTAGAAATATCAACAGATCGTCATACATTTCATTGCGTTTTATTCAGTAAAAAAAAAAAAAACAAACAAATAAAAAACAACAGGTATTATTTGTTTCACCTTTCTTGTGAAAAATACCATAGTTTTTGCGGTCATTCGGTGTTACTGAGACAAGCATGTGTACAAACTTTCATCATTTTAAATCCATGTCCCATTTACTCAAAATGGAGTTCAACATCCCATTTTTCTGACGCATTTATATTTCACCGTAATTGTTAAGTTATGTACGAATCACATTTGAAATTGAAGAAGTTACCCAAAGGCGTTGCTCTCCAAAAACTGCTGTACACCGAGTGGTACACATAATCCTGGTAATAATGAATTTGTGAAAGAGACGCAGTGAGATGTGTTTTAGTCTTCCAAAAGTGGTTTTGCATTAATACACATGCCATTGTGTATGCGCAGATTTGTTCACAGCTTTCCTTTGTAGAGAATAAAATAACGAAATATCGCACACCATATATTCCTTCTTTTAATCAAAGGTGTCCTGTCTATGGAGACAGGGCTGTACTAACGCAGACAACAGAAATCACTTTTGAATGAATGCATGGTAAAGGTCTTTTTTATCGATCCCTGCCAAGGATTTTGTTGGAATCCCAAGACCAATTACGTTCCATAGCCATTTATATCGAGTGTTAGTGGCTTACGGCTCTCCAAGCCACGCTATTGTTCATCTTGGGGGTCATTTACTTTCCATTATTTAACCAAAAACTTCCCTGGGGAGACATTTTCTGGCTTCATCACACTTGTTTACAGCACAGCTGATCAATTGAGCTTGCGTCGCCGTGACATAATATGGGAGAAGGTGATAAAAAAAACTTCCGAAACTAAACAGGTTTAATCAGGTTTGAAATAAAGTGTACAGAAAAAACTTAATTGTTAACATCAACACTTCGAATACAAAGAGCATTCCATTTTTTTCCCCGAAAGGTTTTCAGGTGAGGTAAATCTCTATATTCCGGAGCTTGCTTTGAACATAATGCAAAACTATTTATCAAGTTTACAAAATTCAAGAAACTGCGACAAGGAAAATGATTATTATATCCTTATATGGAAATACCACACAAAAATTAAATTATGGTGAGTGAAAAGAGCATTAATATCTGATATCTGAAAGTATCTTGACTGATTTTTTTCCCCAGTAAATTAAATGCAGTCAAATGTTTTGATTACATTTTGGGTTTTTTGGACCATATTGATAATGTAGTTCACCAGTGACGTCACGCCTACTTTTCTCTGGCCCTAAAGCAGAAACTGAATGTCTCATTACCTTTTTAACACACAGGCAAACGTTACCTGAGTACAATTTTCAAGAACTTTATTCAGAGCTAAACATAAAAAGGTGTACAAAGTTTTGTGATGTCACTGCTAAACCATGTCATCAGTATACAACCGTACAATCAAAATATCTGACTGCTTTTAATATGGTAAAAAAGTCTTTTTTTCAGATACAGTTTTTAATGGTCTTTTTTACTCGCCATAACTTCAGTTTTGAGTGGCCTTTCACTTTAACTCATTGAAGGCGCTGAGATTGCTGATGGATAGCCTATAATTAGTTTATATTGTGCATCATAGCAAACTTTTAAGCGCAGTGCCTACGTTAAAAAATCTGAAGACAGTATAGAAATGTATTCTACCTTATACACTAGAATTTATTGAGCATGCCTCAAAATAATAAAAAAAATCGTGTTTGTGGAGGAATGGATGGAGCTCGAATATCTATACATACCGGTAGATCAGGAGAGGTGTGTTCACCATATCACCGGCTAGGTCAGAACACAACTGCCTGTCTCTGAACATATTCCATGGTAATCACCCAAATGGTGAAGCATTCTACGAAAAGCATACAACTCTTAATTTGTCGTCTTTGTTGTTTCCGATTAGTCCTCATAAAATCCTAGCTTGTATGTTTATCTCCAAATTACTGCATAGCTGACCCTAGGCAAATGTCGTTGTTTCCTGGACATAATGGTCGACCACAAAGCCATGTAGAGATCAACCCAAAGCCCAAAGGCTAATAATTCAATTAGTCGCGTTTCTTACAGCTGTGAGACGGGATAGGGCCCTCTCTGAAAAAGATCGACCTCAGTATGGTTACTAGTTGAGATATGAAGTGAGATACAGCCAGAAGTTCTGTACGACAACAAAGGATATTATTTATATGAACAAGTGCCGTATTTCTGCTGGTGCCAGACCACTGACCCTAGTCACCTCTGCTGGGAAGCGTTCTCTCCACCAGGAACTTTCTCTCCGTCAAAGTCTGACCTAGGCTCTATAGTGCGCCTTAAAGCTGATCGAGATTGATGTTTCCGTGAACAGTTAGTGGCTTTATGTTGTCTTCTCATCATGGCACAGATGGTGTACCAGTTTCCAGCATAGAGGTCTCCAACATAGAGACCACCAGGATGTATGAGCCTAAACCCCGAAAAATGTTTATAGGACATGGCGTGTCATTCCTTTCTGAAAACTGGAACAGCTAGAACACGTTTCATGCACAAAAGGAACATAAGGTATTGAATGGCTACGATTCACTAGACTATAGCAATCTTTCTACAGCAAAACGGCTAAGTATATGCCAGTGTCGGCACAACCAGCAGCTTTGGCCGGAAACAATCCCAAAGAAACGTCTAGCCCCAGGATCATTACTGGCTTCTTTGTCACATCAACAGGAACCTGGCTGTCTGCGAAAAGAGCGGCTTATCTCCGCCCAGAGACCCTGGCGATGTGAACGTCAGTCATCGGGATGAAAAACTTCACTGCATCGCAGTACTTAAATACACATTTGACAGTGAACAACGCCGAATTAGAAGTACATTTAGGGTGTGTAAATTCCATGTATGCAACTAACGTTCGATAAAGATCAATATGGTTTGCACATCTGTATGTCACATGTGGGAAGGTTCGTCAGTAATTTGCAACAGGTCGGTGGTTTAGGCCAGGCACCCCGGTTCCCCCCTCTCCCGCCCATAAAAATGATTATATATATATGATCGTATAAATAAAACATTTTTGAGTGTGGCATTCAGCAACAACTAAATAAGTAAATACCAAGTTTGTCCGACGCCTGTGCAAACGTCTTCCCATACGTCGGGAGTTAACAGACAGTCATCGCCATTCAATCAAATAAGTACCTGTCAAAGATTTTGTGCAAATAGATATTTTCAGACGTACCGTTTAAAATACTCCGTGTAGTGAAGTCACTTCTAGACAAAACCTGGCTTACTATCTTGAATATAAAGAAGCGACCGAACGCTCCAAGAAGTATTTTGACGTCGCGTCCAGTCATGACAGCAAAACCATAAACGGATTATTTCTGCCTTTTTGATCCAACTGATAGCGGGATTGGACAGTCCTTGCACTAACAGATTCTTACATGCTATCGGTTCTAAATGCAGACAACCTATGCATATTAGTGTTTTTGTCATCTCTGTTGTCTGCCATTAAAGGGAACTACTTACTGATTAGATAATTGGATACTTATAAATATTCATCAGCCATAGAGTCGAGTGTTTCGGTTGTTTCTGAATGTTGGACCAAATTAGAAAACGCAGCTACAGATAAATAGGTTCTGACTAAATTAAACAAAAATCATAGCCTCAGGCGAACAGACAATCCACACAGCTCGATGGAGTTGTAATTTACATTGCGACACATCGCCAGGTATATACCCGACAACTGTAAGGTACACTTCTTTTTTTATTAAATAAATAAATAAATAAATAAATAAATAAATAAATAAATGATAAAGGATGCGATAGTTCATTTCTAAAACGGTTGTTGAGCAGTAAAGTGTGTAAAAATTCCAAAATGTGAAGCTTAATTAAGCTTCACGACATTGGCAGAATCCATCCTGGCAGAACTAGTCTCTAGTTCTCTTTCCCGAAGATAACTACATACATTTGCCAGCTATTTGGAAATCAATTTATGCGAATTCGCAATATTCGCAAAACCAAGGTAATAGTTTGACCCGAAGAGCACCATATCGTAAACAAACATCAGCGTCAGTTTTAGAGTACATAACTTGGCAAGGTTCACACGTAAATCTGCGAACTGGGCCTACATAGGGCAGGATAATCTCTTGTTAATAAAAAGTGATGAATGAGTTCAAGGCATTCGTGCCCTGGCCAAACGATCATGAAGTTACTTTGGGCATACTTTTTAGCACCTTGATGACGTTTGTCTCATTCATCTAGACACCCGATCCGTGTTACTGCGGTACTATATGGGTAAAGCCGTATAATCATGTCGACTGGAAAGAAGCTAACAAGGTTGTTGTCATGTTTCAATGCTGGAACATATACTTGACCAACACTTCAATGGTAACGTCGCAGTTGTAAACCTGGAGGGCCATAATTATAAAAACAGAGCACGTGCCATATTGCCAAGCATACCTGAGAGCCCTGTTCCCAGCTTAGCTTCCACATTTACCCCTGTCAATTATTTCATTCATGAACCAAGGGTCCGTTTTAACGGTCTAACGTTTCGTCAAACGTAACTACCTTGGCGAGTAGACCAGTGACTTCTACTATATTGTATTTAACATCATAACACACAGTTACCTAATTCTGCTTAAGCCATGGTGCTAGGGGGAGTATAATATGTTACTTCTTAAACAATTACATAAAGACTTAGAATGAAATCCTATCAGATGAATTTACAAGAGGCCGGATTTCACGGGTAAAGAGCGACCATTCGCCGACTATGACACCGTGGTCACTGCTCTGGTTTAACTCTCTTGACTGTAGTCTATTGTATTCTATACAGTAAGTGTCACCAATTACGTGTATAACTCATTCCCTCTTTGTAACGCGGGTACCTGGAACTCGGTCCTGTCGCTTTCGCTGTCCTCAAAGTGTAACAGCTGTAAAACACAATTGTATCCGATGGGACCGTAACCACAAGCTGTTACCTCAACGTGGGTTACCGAACATTCGGATGTTATCCGTATGATTATCAGAATATTGAATATCCCGTATCCCAGACGAAACTCCTTCCATGTTCACACATAGAGGGAATTTGTAAAGTTGGGAATGCTGTCACGTGACAGAGTTACTTCAATTTATTAAAGAATCTACATTTCACAGTGAGCGTCTGAGAAGCGGATCAGCGACCAACAAATATCTCATATTGACGACAGTCTTGTAGGGAAATACTCAAGAAATGAATTTTGCGAGCAAAGTAAATTTTCTTTGTAGAAACATACCTCGGGCGTACCGGGCTTCGTGCGGATCGGAAATGTTTCTGTCGTGATTTTAAAGAATGTTTGCTGCAGCCCTTGTACAAATGAAAATCTGAATCTAAACTTGCTCTTCCTTCGATAAATCATTAGGAATGGGTCATAAAAATGGAAAGTATTTTTGCCATGTCTACAAAAACGTTTGAATTCAGGCGTATTTTTGTAGTATACGCCATGTATTTCTCAGGATTTGTACGAGAATGGGTGAAGCCATCCATGATACAACTGTGTGCAAATGTAGGGAAATCCGTGAAAACTCAAGGTGGCAATTGGTATTTCCTGTCAGAACTGTTGGCGTCGCGATTCTAATTTAAATACAGTGTCTTGGAATTTGGCAATTACGGACTTTTTGTTTTTTTTTTTATTTCATTGGTGTTTTACACCGTGCTCCAGAATATTTCACTTAAACGACGGCGGCCAGCAGAATGGTGGGAGGAAACCGGACAGAGCCCAAGGGAGACCCATGACCATCCACGTACGGCTGGAGAGGAAGCCAGCATGAACTGAACTTAAGCTCACGGCGACCGCATTCTTGAGAGGCACCTGGGTCATTACGCCTCGCTGGTGCGCTAAACCCATCGGCCACGGGGGCCTCTGGCTTTGTTATTGACGTAATCCTTACTTATTACGGTACCAATCTGAGGACAAAAGAAGTCCATGTTAACCGTTGCTGTCTCAATGAAAGTAGCAGCGTTGATAATGTCTTAGAATGTATTGTTCAATGCCTACATAGTAGACGGAACATGGGTAGCGTGAAGATCATACTCGGTGAAGACAATTGCATTCTTGACTTTGTTGTAAGAGAATCGATTCTGTCTTTGTCTGGTACACTGTTATGAGGGTTCATGTTTTTTACTACATTAACTTCGGTGTTTCTATGAGAGTTTCACCTCTACAGTCGCTTTAGTGGTAAAACACCCGTCATAGGAGAAACACGAGATCTGTGCGGGGTTCGCATATTATTTCACACGATGATACTACGACCATTATGACCGTTATTTTACAGTGGAAACACCTGGCAGCTTGTTGCCAGGCCTTTAACCCATAGTGTAGTCTTTTCTCGAATTTATCCATGTGAATGTTTATGAAAAACCAAACTTTACGTAAAAAATCCCAAAAATACATAAAAAACGGTGCATGCTGCATGACATAAAAGTCATATCTTAGATATGGACGCGATATTGCAATAAGCAGGGCCGGAGATGCGCGAGCTATATGTCATCCTTCTGCTGTCGGTGGCTTTCATGTGACACTTATATTACGGCTTTTTCTTTGATATATGTAGCCGGTACTGTCCACGTGATCCTTAATAACATGGCCTTATATATGTGCATCCGACACCGTTGAAGGCAAATTGATTCCATAGTCTTCGGTGCCGTGACGTGCATTTTTATTTCTTTATATACTGGGAGACCTGTAGCTATGGCCTTGTACACAATAATGTTGTTCTTAAGGTGTCTTAAGCAAATTCTTAAATAGACCGCTTGGGTTTGCTGACGATTTGCAACATTAATGTGCGGTTTTATGTATTGATTTATTGCTTTATTTGTTCGATTGGCAGCGTTTAACCTGGTTCTCAAGGATATATCGTTTATTTCGGATGTCCCCGGTGTACGGAGGAAACTGGAAAGAAACCCGGAGAAAACAATCGCCTTTCGCCTTGTTCTAGACTAACCGTCCCACCTGAAGCTGCAGCTGTACCAGGAAAGTCTAGCGGCCTCGTTGGTCCAAAGCTTACTGAACAGATGAACAGATATCAAACGAGTATTGAACATGTGCTTGTATATGGCACCACCACCTCTTGTATATATTGATGTCTTATATTGAATATTTCTCTGTCCAACTCGAATTTGGCGTAATGATAATTTGTAACGTGTAGAATCTCACAGGCTGAGACACCTATATCTTAAGTAGACCTAGAGACATTTGTACCCCATGCCTGGTCTGGCAATCCCCGTTATCTACGCCGATACACCATATCTTAAATAACGATATTTGTACCTAAATGCTATCATAATTGATGTTATCTTCGGTGAGACATAAATGTCGTGTTTAGAGATGCCTGTTATCTGCGCTGATATCCATATATTTTACACAGATAATTGTATCTGTATTGTCGGGCAATGTGTGTTACCTGCACTGAGATATACAGAGATATTTATATCTCTGTGGCCTGAAAATATAGACGTAGAGATAGGGCATGCTGTGGGATTGTAGACCTATATCCGGAATTATGAGCTCGAGGGAAGTGATGTTCGACGAGGGCTGAGCACGAGCTGAACATCCCTTGTGGAAAGTGGAAGAAAAGGAAAAGCTATGACCTGCTAAAGCCCTGAATCACTGGTCTTCTACGCCGTTGCTAGCTGAGAAAGTCGTCGCCCGACTGTTTACTTTATAACCAAGTGGACGTTAGAGAGCGGACGAAGGGAGATAACCGTTTAGAATAAGTGCACGAGATCGTTGGCCATTCGCGCACTGTCGTTGTACATTGCCTCTTGACCGTTGTTCATCATGTTTTGCGGAATATTATGAGACCACGAATTGACCATTGAATCACTGTGTGAGGCATAATAATGAAAGCTATCTCCTCGGAGACATCCATATCTATCACATATCTGATACCTGACAATGCATGCCATCAATGTGAGAGAGTTTGAAAATTTACCGCCAAGCAATACTAGTAAACGAGTTCATTGCACTCGTTTGTACCCTTGCATTCTCCTGGCTTCAAACACACAATATAGTTCAATCGGCTGCTTTTGAAATTCTGATTTTATTCAACTACATGTAAATGTCATAAAAAAGTGGCATTACGTAACGGACCAATAAACAAGGCCATTTTATTTCTTTTTTCTTCTCTCTGTCATAATATTTATACATAATGGTAGGTTCCAATCTATTGACCAATCAGCGCGCCTGGGTAATTCTTTGAGAAGCGCCCCCTCCAACTGATGGGCGTCAGATGTTGATCGATGGTGGAGACAGAGAAGAGACATGCCGCTGGTTGAGGCCTGCTCAGTCTGCTCTGTCCGATCATCTGGTCGCGGCCTAACAGCGCCGGATAACCAGGTCTCAACAAGAGCGCGACGTACAGTCAATAACTACACGCGTTGTGAGCAATCGTTAAACTGATGTTATAGGGCTATTGCCAGGATATCACAGTTATAGAACAGAACGTCTGCAGGCAAAGTCTAGTCTTATTGAAAAATTCAGCAGATGATTTCCTAAAGGATTATCCTATCCATGTGGTTGTTGAACCAAGATGATATATGTAACTGCTAGAGCAGAACTTCAGGCGCCACTTGTGAATAACAGTGAGAAGGCTGGAACTCTATAAGCATATATTCAGGTTTTGACAAAGTTTTGGATGTAAGTGTTTCTCTGATCGTTTCCTTAAACCCAAGCGTCTATGGCCTGGTGGTGTTCATGTTTACGATTTTTGATTTCAATCTCTGGGAACAACTAACAAAGGAAAAAAAAGGATGGAGAATACGCAGTTGTCCGACAACGATACGTCCGCACCAGAGTCTACACGATTGGATTTTTCTATTCGAATGACTCTTGGATTTCTTTACAGTTTTATGATCCTCTTGACTGTTGTTGGTAATTTACTTGTGGTCGCTGCTGTTGGATTTTACCGTCGTCTGAGAAACTGCACAAATTACATTGTGATGAGCTTGGCTGTTGCCGACCTCACAGTGGCCTTCCTTGTCATGCCATTCTCTCTTATGTACGATATATTCGGCAAATGGCCGTTTGGATGGACTTTCTGTTACTTTTGGAGGTCATGTGATGTCATGTGCTGCACTGCGTCCATACTTCATATCTGCTGTATCGCCCTGGATAGATTTTGGGCGATCATCAATCCCTTGAATTACAGGAATAAAATGACCAACCGTAGATTGTGTGTAATGATATCGTCGTCTTGGGGCTGCAGCATTGCTATTTCCTTTGTGCCAATCTACATGGGATGGTTCACGGACGACCCCAACACTCTCTACAAAGACATGGATAACTGTGATCTCACTGTGAATATTGCCTACGCCATTCTCTCTTCCTCCACTTCCTTCTTTCTTCCCTTCATCTTTCTCACGGTGGCATACGCCTACATTCTCCGGATCGCCAAGCGCCAAGCCCACGCCTTAAAGCTCCAAGAGTCGGCAGTGTATATCAGGCAAGACGGCACAGTTAATATGAAGCAGCAGTCTAACCGACGTAACACTAGGGACAACAAAGCTATTCAGACGCTGGGAATTATCATGGGCATATTCAGTGTGTCCTGGTTGCCATTTTTTCTCATGTACATCATTATGCCATTCTGCCCGAGCTGTCAGCTCTCTTTATTACAGGTATCCTTAATAACGTGGTTAGGTTATGCCAACAGTTGTATGAATCCCTTCGTATACGCTTATATGAATCGGGATTTTCGGACTGCTTTTAAGAAGCTCATCTTTTGTGACGTTTCGGGCAAGCATCGTAGTTATCAAGACAGCAATACCAGCCTTTGATTTGAACCAATCGAAGAATAAAAAAAAAAAAACACAGAAGCTGCCTATTTCTGGGGGTGGATGGAGGTGTTTAAAGTAGAGTTCTAGATTGTAAGACTGAAAAGCGTTACTGAAACTCATTATATCCCTGTAATTAAAAAAAAATACGAAGCTGTTCAAACTCACTGGACGAAGACTGCCGTCACCACTAAGTGCTTGATAAAATGCCAGGATGCTAAGCTCACAGCGTTCAAAAGGTCCAAGACAAAAATACGAAAAAATGTTAAAGGTGTCTAGGTGTCTTTTTAAGCATTTGCCTGAAAACGTAGAACATGAGGGAGATAAATTGTGAAGAGGTCGGATTTCATCGGTCACACGTGATCATTTGTCCACCATCACGCCGTCTTCTCTGCAATAGTTTTATTTTCCATGCTGTAGTCTTTTGTATTTAAATATCGGTATTCTTGATCCATAGAAAAACACACTTCTTTGTAAACAGTGGCTACTCACTACATTCAGGCGTGTGTAAAAAAAATTCAGGTGGTGAAGGCATGACGTCATCACTTTGGCTGTAATGACGGCAAACAAACCTATTTGAGTAGTCCCGTTCGTCTAATTTCAATATCATTCTCTTTTGATACTTTGTGACATTGTACATTAAGTTATATGGCCTGAAAGGAACAATTTCATACTAACATTCAGCAGGCTGTATAGCAGAATTCCATTTTGGAATTCCCCATTAAACGTTGAAAAAGGTTGTTAAATATTGTGGACACACCTGTACTGTTTGTCTATTAAACTATATACCTTGTTAATTCTGATTTGTTATTCTGATGGGCCCTGCTGGATGATTTTTGCCCTACAGACTGCTAATCGATTGTTCAACAGCAATTCTTGTCCTTTCCGAAAGAGAGTTCTGCTTACCGACAAGGACCCTCTGTATTCGTAGAATTCAATTTATTTATTCGCACCGAATTTTCATTGGAACATATATGAGGGGTTTTGCAGCACGCAAGACCAGCATGATTTGTTGTCCTGACCTTACCATGTTACTGTTCTTCTCTGCCAATAATAAGTTAAGCGGAAGTTCATCAGAGCTTTTTCTGGAACTTGCTCCAACCTCGACATGCAAGTGAACCATTTAGCCTGTTAGTTTGAGTGCACACGTTTTTCTCCTCAGTGGCAGTATCTTGGCCCCAATGTTCTCAACAACAATCCACCCGAGCATCAGGCAAATTGATATTCATCGCTCTCAGGGCAACAGTGGTCGACGTGATTTCCTGGGATGCTCGTAGGCCAAAAATGCAGTTTGAAATTAGGATGAAATATTCAGTTTACGACTATTAAGACTGCGATAGGCACATACTAAAGTTTAAATGTCTTGGGTAAATTGAGACAGTTAAATTATTCACAAGATGTTTTATGAAAAGATTTCTCAATTTGAAGTAACAAAATAAATTTATTTAGTTTTGAGAATAAAAGCTAGTCCGTATATTCAGTACTGTCAGTATTCACGTGTTTGATTGTTTATTTTCGAGAAGAAAAACTAGTTCATATATTCCAGTGCTGTCAGTATTCATGTGTTTAGTACTGGTATGTTTGGCATTAAAGAGTAACCGAAGGTTTGTGTCACATGGAAAGAAAAGTGAACAACTTATGAATGGTTCCTGAAATAGAAAGGGAGTAAAAATGTGAAGATGATGAGGGGAGGAAATGGATCACGGACAATTTCCTGTGGGGAGAAATCAGATGAGTTATTGATGCAGTAGTCCAGTATTTTACTGCAGGAGCCCCACGCTGTTTTGAACAGGAGCTTTCCACATCATAACAGAGAATTACGTGCCAGTAAAAATCTGCAGTGCTTCCATTCATTTTCTGTAGAAATGAGCCGGGTTCAGCACAAATATCTTATTTACGCCAGATAACAATTGTAATACGGCAAGGCCGGCACCTTGGGCTTTAATTCAGAGTACTTGTTAACACCTTGGTTGGTGAAGGGCTGAGGACATTCCGTATTCCGGACAGTCACGTAAATGGAAAATTCTGGGGTATTACGTTTCACTATTAATAAATAAATAAATAAATAAATAAATAAATAAACAAACAAACAAACATAACCACCTTCATGTGACTAAAAAAAACCCAAAACAAAAACCAATCCCACCACCCACCGAAAACACCAATGAGGTAAATGTAACTGTTCCCGAGGACGTATATGAAGAGTGAGATTTCGCCTCCTTTTGTGTAGCCGGCATGTTAAAGAATGTTCTTCCTTCCTTCGTTCCCTTTTCATGAGGTTCAATACATTGTTATTTAGGTTAAATCAACCGATGTAATTTATGAACTATACTATAAACAATTTGCATTTATTCCTGACTTTTGGATTTACTCATCTAATGAGCAAACCCTGTGATAAGTTTTGTATACAATTCATGTTCATGGTTTCATGTAATAAATAAATAGGTAGAACATTAAAGACTGAATGTTCACTTATAAACATGAGTTTTCAGCTGTATGTAACAGTCCTCGTCGTGAAAGCTGAAAGCTTATGGTTTAAACAGAACAGTCAGTCATTAAGGCACTACATGTGTATGTATTTATTGTATTGATAGACAGACAGCTTGACTGAACGAATTTGAGTGATTGTATGAGTGTTATAACCATTGTTGTATAGGGACCATGAGTGTTCACTGGTGCCAGGATTCACTCCTTCAAATACATTTAGCCCCAAGCAAAAAATTATTCCCCCGGATGAAAAGAACTCTATGTTAACTGTATGTTAATAATATAAAAAGTCACACGGGATTTCTGGTTTGTTTTTTTCTGTATATGTATATAATATAAGAGACACGCACTTGTGCCGACCTTTTTGACGTTTCACAATATTCTAGCGGTTCTCTGAGGCTATCTTTTTTTAGGACAGTTCTCTAGTGCATTTCACCTGGTAGTGTGACTGTATCCTGACAGTTTTCCAGTACCTTTTTCTGGGTAGTTTCACTATATCCTGGTATTCCAGGGTTTTTTCAGACTTGTTTCACTGTATCATAAGGGCTCTCCAGGACATTTTGTTGACTTGTTTCACTGTATCATGAGGGCTCTCCAGGACATTTTGTTGACTTGTTTCACTCTATCACGAGGTCTCCTGAGGACATTTTACTGACTTATTTCACTGCATGACGGCGGTTCTCTAAGGTATTTTGCTGATTAATTTCACTGTATCGTATAATGAATAGATGAAGTAACTAGTTTTGACATTTTGGATGTCATGTATTTACGGGAGGTCATACATCTGCGGGAGGTCATATATTTATAACGGCTCAAGGCAAAAGCAAACAGTCTGATACACTTTCACAGGCGAGTACTTTTCCTGCGTTTCCACAAATACTTGACCTACGCTCCTAGAATAAATCCGCTCAATGCATCAAACCAGTATAGTCCTTTAAATTGGAATTAAATCGCCATTACAACGGACGTACGGGACTCTGACATTCTGATAATGAACGGATGGGAAGATGGTGTGCTTTGATGAAGTAGTAGATCGCCTGGAATAATCTCTTCAAAAATGAAATAGGTTTGCAACTATTAGAAATGTTAAAGGTAGACATCCTTCTGTACAGTTTGGCGAATTAAAGGCAAAGACCTCTTCGAGTGATCCGCGTTTAAACTTAAAAATTTATGTTTTAAGTTTTTATACGTTGTTTCCTTTTGGTGGGATTTGGTGCGTCGTTATCAGTAAGATCTCAAGTGCACGATAATGGTTAAATCTAGAGATTACGGATCGTCAGTCGAAGCTTAAGGATGAATGACGCAATTGTCCTCTCCGCCCCACCAGTTATCAGAAAGCACTAAGCAGACTAGCACAATACACAGGGGAAGAAGACGCTCGCCTTTCAGAATTAGCCGACACAGCCATTACTTATTAAAGGGGAACGCTGGTAATGGCGGCCTGACCCGCTACTTAACCCTTTGCCATTACCTTCCCTTGGCTGCTTCAGTCGGGTCGCTTCATTTGCCGAGAGCAGTAGACAGGCGAGCATTGAATCCAAGTCCTATAACGCTGATAAGCCGAACTGGTTATTCATGAAGTATTCATGCGCCTAGTCTAACGGCATAGAAATGGTCAATTTAATAACTCATCTCCAAATTGCATATAGTTTTGACCAAAGCCCCAGAGTCAAACCGTCCACTCAAATTTCGCAGCATAACTGCATTGAATTTAGAACGGCAAACATTCGCTTCCAGTGGTCTCGTTTGTCCACGACTATAAACGCGGCGTGTTAACCATAGGGAGGACCTGTCACTTTGGCACTCTGTGGAGCTGAGCAGAGCTGAATGAGCGCTAATACACGCCCACAAAAATGGAGCAAATGACCAGATATGTTGGGGTTAAAGAATCATTCCATTTTCACCATCTACATAAAATTATAGAACAAAACTTAGCCTTTTTTTCAGAATATGAGAAATGGGTCATCTAGAAACCTGCTGATGGTTGTGGGTTTCCTCGTACGACTGCCTGGAGTGGTGGCTGCCGTCGTATAAGTGAAATATTCTTGAGTTCTTTAAGTCTTTAAGGCTTATCTGGTAAAAGACGGTGGCCTAATCCGGGCACCACGGTTTTCTCCACCCACAAGCCTGACTGTCATCATAAAAATGAAAAGTTCTTGAACAGGACGTTAAACGTAACTCAAAAATAAACAAAATGTATGTTCAGAGTTAAGTAAGATAAAACTAATTGGGTGAACTTTCTCGATGGAAGCTGTTGACCACTGCTACTTCAGGTAAGTATCTTTCGTTAAAATTATCCTCATTAAGAGATTGTGATGCTTGTTTTATAAATGAAACTGGTCTTTGAGAATGCGAGTATAAATATTTTTTGACGGATTGAATATAATTTGGACTACTTTAATGCTAATCCACATAAGCACATTCAGATTGCAGATTTCTTTTCAAAGAATACACCACACCGGTTCATTCTTATTGTATATACTTGTAGAGTCACCTTACAGATATTGGAGGACCGTGAAACAATCTTGCTAGTTACTTGAAGCCTAACCCTTCATTTTAACATACCTACAATTCTTTTAACATGAAAAGCAATTGAGAGCAACCCATGTTCAAACGGCAACACATACATGTCTGTCGGGCGTGTCATGAACGCTCGGACTATTCCATGTCGCTACTGACATGGGCGGTCTTCGCTGTGCTGTTAGAACGTCTGCTTTCCTCAAAGTCTTTTAATACAGCCTTTATTCATTTTTCCAGAATGAAAGGTAAACTGATATAATTAAATTTACCTTGCGTCCAGGCGTTAATGAGGAATCACATTGGTCAATTTTTTGCTCTCATATCTCAATGAATGTAAAAATTATTTACATCCCGCCACCTTACAGACTGCACTTTCACTGAAGTAAAACTAGGCAGAATCATGCCTTTGTGAAAAATGCATTTGCTCGGCAGGCGTGGACAGATTTTAGCACAAAAATGATTATCAAACAACCAGTGAAGACCTCCTTGAATACCCAAAAATATTGAAACAAACACAATATAGTTCTTCCTCATAAGATTCTGTATATTTTTGATATGCAAATTTGCAATGGAGATCGGTGTGAGACGTGTAACACGTACAGTAGATGTCGAAAATACAGTTTAGTATCCCTTCAATTGAATGACAATCTTCGACACTTTGAAACAGATGTTTAATCAAAATATCTTGATGAGAAATCGGCTGTTCTAACTGTTGAATGGAAGTCTGAGAACTGTTATCGTAAAAAAAATCGACGAAAAATATCAACTCGAGACAACTGACTCTGAGCGGGAAAAAGTGTCACAGCGTGACTGTTTCGTCCAAAAATTCATAAGGAAATTATTTCCACAAAACGAACGCGTCCTTAAATTACAAATAAAGACGCTTTTCAAACATGTTACAGAACCAAATTTTCTGCATTTGCCTTTGAACTTAGTTATAAGTGTTGATTAATAATTTTAGGTTCGTTGGGGTATAAAGTATGTAAATAAGACATGCACAACACGCTATACCCAGTCACACACGTGCCATTGACATGAACTTACCCCAAACTATGACAGTACAACCTTGGACGTCTACATATAAACAAAAAGAGCAGATCGAATGTTTTCAGTCCTGCTTTTTTTCCAATTTCGAATAGAAAGGATCTAATATTTTGTAATGGTATGTTAAATAGACATAAAACGTAGCTTGCCATGTTCAAATCACCAAAGATAACAGACAGTAACAGCTCCCGTCTCTTGTGTGTTATCTAGATGATTTGAACATGACAAACTTCGTTTTATTTCTCAATTGACTCATATTTCCTTATTACTTTTTCTTCACTGACTTTTGTGCACAACCTTCTGGCGGTCGTCACTGTCATCATCAGTTTCGAGTATCTGTAATCCTTTCACGTCGCATGCACATATCCACGATCAGTTAAGTGCGGTGTTTGTAAAACAAGGTATAGTGAGCCGGATTGCCATTTTATTCAACATCCTTCATTTCAAACCTATCCAATCAGCTGATCACGTATGAACAAGTCATGAGTATTCGGTATCCAATATCCACAGTGTCTGAAACTCAGACACGGTCCTCCGATAATGTCAACAACTTATCGAAGTTTCCAGATTTGTGGACAGTTCTGCCGATGTAGAATATAAATGGATTGGAAGACAGTCTGGACAGGTCCAGTGTGGTTGAATCTATGCTTCGTGAGCTGAGAACGGAACTACTGAAGTCTGTGCAACTGTAATTTTGGTGGCTAAGCTAGGACTATACAGTAGAGCAGAAATTGTGACTGAAGGCTGAATATTGTGTGTTTTATTATTGCAATATGGTGCCAGGATCGAACCGTGCTGGGTCTATGTTATCATTGGGCGATTTCAGCCAAATTGGAGCATCCAGCATCAAATATTTTGTTTTCTAAGAATTGATTGCAGTTTTGGGCTTTAGCCCAAAATCGCTTTGTGAAACAGGCTCCATGATGGTATTCGCGGAATGAAACGCATAAGCCCCCCTGTAATATTTCAGAAAAGGACAAACACATAGAGAGTGCAGATGAGGCAAGACGTATTCTGGTTATCAGTACAAGTCTTCATGTACATCCATCACTATTGCCCAGCATGGCTGAAACCCTCACTCGTACCTTACTCACTGGTACATTTACAACGTGTACATTGTATAAGACACTACATTTTCCCCTCTCTACAAAAGAGTTTCCTTTATAAAAAAGAGACAATAGCTGTAATTGTCAAGGCTGAATTAAGAGAAAGCAAATAGTGTAGTCTTAATCAACAGAACTCGAACAATGTTGCCTTTTTTTCAAACGCTACTTGTTAAAAACAATCAAAGGTATATAAACTACCTTGTTACAGAAAATATTCTCCATATCTGACATCCAGACAGGCTGATTTCTGGTCCGTCTTGGCCTATTACAGTTAGTTACTGCCTGTTGTGGTACATCAGATTCACAAAAATCAAGATGATTAACATTTTCATTTGGAGAAGTAATGGAAGAACCTGAAAACTGAGCTAATCTCTGAACATTCCATGTTTTTTCCATCAGCAGTTACGTAAGTCTTTTACTGTAACTAAATCACAGGTTTAAAGGTTTGTGATTTTGCACGTTTGCGTTTGTTGGTGTATGTAGTGCTTTGTTCTTGTTTGGATACCACGCGTTTGCGCACCATCCTGTCTTCGTTAAAAACAGAAAATTTAGTAGCATGGACAATGTCTAACTTAGTTTTCATGTGGTCGGTAACAATTTCCTCTGGAATCCCTCGCGAGAAAATACAGACGTTAGAAAGTCAATTACTGATTCTGTTGTTGTAATTTGTGTAAAGCAAACTTCTGGCCATTTACTGCAATAATCTATCAATATAATGGCACACCTATTCTCGTAAGAATGGTATGGTACTACGATGTCTATCCTTAGTTTTAACCAAGGGCTAGTCGGTAATGCCACAGGTTGCATCGGACCGTTGTGACAAATACTAGTTTTGTCATTCATCTGACAAACAGAACAATTTCTGACAGCATCACCGACTTGTATGTCCATCTTAGGCCCCCAAAACACCTGACGTAAACGCTGTTTTGTGCGCACAACTCCTTGGTGTTCGGAATGACCTAGTTCAATAAATCTGGCAGTTAGAGATTTAGGTACCACAACGCTCTCGTTTCGATATACCACGTTATCTATCACGGAAAACTCATTCTGTACAGAGAAGTATGGTTTTACATCGCTTTCAACGAATTTTGCTTTGCTCGGCCATCCATTTTCGATATAGCCTTTAACAAGACTGCAAGACTTTGTCTACAGTTGTAGCTTGAATCAATTCAGCTTTCGTGATACTGGTGTCTTGTAAAAGTATTTCACAGACACGATCGATTTCGCTATCAACGTTGGTACTGCAAGTATCATTCATTTCGGCAGGTAAACGAGACAAAGTATCGGCTACTTTGTTTCGAGCACCAGGTTTGTATTACACTGTGTAATCGTAATACAACAACCTGGCGTTCCATCTAGCTATCCGCATAGGTGTGTGACCCGAGCCTGACGCTGACAAGAGTGTGACGAGGACTTGGTGGTCAGTTCTCAATGTGAACTTTCCACCCCACAAGGAGGTATGCCACCTTTCTACAGCCCAAACGCAAGCTAAAGCCTCGCATTCTCCTACTGAGCAACGTTTCTCAGGATCGTTCAATTTACGTGACGCGCACGCCACCCTAACTTCATCACCATGATCATTTATTTGAGTCAGGATCGCATCGATGCCGTAACCGGACGCGTCACTTGTCACGATCGTTTCACCATACGGATCAAACAAGGGGAGGGCAGAGCTATTTGTGACAGCTCCCTTGATATCGAGAAAAGCTTGGTTAGCACTGGCTGTCCAATTAAATGGTACTGTAGCTTATGTATCTCTGACCGGTTGCAAATTATGGAACAAATTATGGAACAAACTTTGCGTAAAACGACGCCAGACCTAAGAATGAACGAACTTGGTCTGAATTCGCAGGGCATGTCGCGTTCGCGATCCCTTGGATCAGTTAAGGAAACCTTCCCTATTCACTACATGACCTAGCACCTGCATATCGGACACACTAAATTCACATTTCGTGTTCAACTTGATACCCGCATCAGACAATCGCTTGAGTGTTTTGCGTAAATTTACATCATGACCAGCTTGAACTTTACCGGACACAAAAATTGTCATCAAAGAAACAGAAAACTCCATGTAAATTACCTAAAACAGAATTAAGAAGTCTCTGAGAGCACGCTGGCAGACACGCTTGTACATGAACAATCCCTCATGTGTAATGAAGGTGGTCAAATCACGACTTTCTTCAACTAACTCAAATTGGTGATACGCAGCTCTGACATCAAGCTTTGAGAAAACTTTTGTCCCATGTAACCCACTGCGTAACTCATCAATATTCGGTACTGGGTATTTTTCAACCACTATCGACTGATTTAATTTCCGCAAATCGACATACACGCGAATTGCATCATTTTTCTTCCACGCCACGACTATCGGCGAGACCCTTCGGAAGCCTCTACGCGCTCAATAATATCTTCCTGTTACCCGCGTTTTAACTCTTTCGCAACCTCAGCTCTAACGGCGAATGGAAGTGGTCTCAACTGTTGTTGTACAGGAATTGCGTTTGGTCTCAAACGTATTGTGTGTTCGTACCCTGAAATCAGACCTAGACCATCTGTAAATACTTCTGGAAATTCAGACGGTATTTTATAGTCTGTGGTAGAGGAATTTTGTTAGTGACAGTGTGTGGAGTATGTGTTACACCACTTGACCCACTTTCTGTGCTTTGGTCAGCTGAACGAGTAGACGTGGTTTGTGTGGGTGTGACATTGTGAGCAGCAAAACATGACAATATTTTACCATGAATGTTAATGCCTAATGCTGGAATTAAATCTTTACCCAGGAGAGTAGAACCTTGTTTAACAACATACCAGACAGCAGTGGCGCATTTTCCTTTGTACTGAACATTACATTCAAAACACCCAACAATTTCAATGTTATCTGAGGTGCAGGATCTGAATGGTTCTTTGCAAGGTCTGTGCCTCTTTGATTGCAGTTTCAAAACAACGGGCGAGTTCAATGGCGCGATTAAGTGCAAGGCAAGGCTCCATGCGAAAACGTTCCCTGGTACGAGCGCACGTAGTTTTCTCAACCAGTTGATCGCGTATCATCTCATCTTCTATGTTATCAAACTGACATGTGACAACCAGCTCACGTAATGCCGAAATATATGTATCGACGGACTCACCGGGATGTTGACTTCTCAGACGGAAACTATGGCGCTCAGCAGCCACGTTAACAACAGGTTGAAACCTATTTTGTGAAGTTGACAGGGCTCGAATGTAGACGTCGTTCTCGTCGGGGTTACCCGCTGTCCCTCAGCTCCTATGCAGCGTAGCAGTATAGCTCGTTTGCGTTCCGCTGATGCGTTTTGTATACCCGCAGTAAGCATGTAGTTTTCAAACAGCCGCCTCCATTGGACAAAGGCATGCATGGTCTTCCTGGTGTAGACAGAAAAGCCACCGGCGCTAAAAAGTCTGCCGTCGCCATGATCCCAGTAATGTACTAGAGGTGGGCAAAGTTCATCCTCGTGGCCAATTGTAGTATTTCAGAAAAGGACAAACACACAGAGGGTGCAGATGAGGAAAGATATATTCTGATTATCAGTACAAGTCTACGTGTACATCCATCACTGTTGCCAAGCATGGCGGAGATCCTCACTCGTACCTTTCTCACTGGTACATTTACAACGCGTACAGTGTATAAGACACTATAGAGACTCCCTTCCGTTGTATTTTTAACAGAAAGGCATGAAGCCATCAGTCTCAGTGAAAAATATTTTAAACCCTTGATTGTGCTGTTTGCTTTCAAGGTGACAGTAAATCAACTATTCAAAAGACATCCATGAATTGTTCAAGAAAGTAACAAGTATGCTGCAATAAGATTTGTATGTCACTGGGGGATGGGTTTCTTCAGATGTGGAAGCCTGTGTCTGTTAACTGGCATATATTAATAATACATATTTAATTAATTTATGTTTCACGCCACACTGAAGGCTGTTAACCTTGTTAATCGCCGATCAAATTTCGATGCGGCGATGAAGCCGTGCTGAGCCCAGATAAAGCACATCACCTAGTTAGCCTAGTATCTGGCAACTGCTCGTCTGACAAGAAGTCGATAACACTAAGCGGTAGCTGGCTTCATACACAGGATCGTCGGCCAGAAACTAGTAGGCCACTACCCGCTTATTGAGAGAAAGACTTGAGGATGTCTCACTTCACTTTCACTATATTAAGGGTTCGTTTTCGCTTCGCAGCAGAAGATTCCTTGTCAGCGTCCAGTACCAAAACTAGTTCATCCTGGTTACAGAGGTCGAGAGGGGCAACAAAACCTCGACTACCACAACCACTAGAGTAGATTTAAACAACGACTTTATCAAGATTTCCCATCTTTCCCTTGCTTTCTCCAATTAAACACCATACTGGAACCTCAGGCGTCTACGTGCGCCTACAAGATACATGAAGAACCATGCTAGGCTTTATCATGTTATCTCTCTCATGAGGCAGTGATTCTATGTTGTAGCTTTGGTTAATGGTGCAGGTGAGAGGAATTTTCTGTCAGCTTTTTATCACCGCTTTAGCTCAACCCTCTAACATCTTCTATGTAATACTGTTACCAAGAGTTTTGGTTCTGGTTTTACTCTCGTTATTACCATTGGGGCTGAGAGTGGTTAGCGAGATAACGCAGGGTAATGACCCAGGAGCTCCTCACCAATGCGGTCGCTGTGAGTTGAAGTCCAGTTCATGCGAACTTCCGCTCAGGTTGTAAGTGGGAAGATCTGCCAGCAGCCTGGTCGTGGGTTTCCCCCGGGCTCTGCCCGGTTCTTTCCACCATGTTGGCCGCCCTTATGAAAGTGAAATATTCTTGAGTATAGCGTGAAACAGTAATCAAGTAAATAAATCAGTATGAATTTGTCTGACCCTAACTCTTTCGTAAAATACATTTTAAATTTAGCACCTTTTATTTTCATTCAGTTCACTGTAGTGACTGAATATCAGAATTTTACTGACCGTTTGGCATATATGCCCACAGAAGTTTCTTTTTAATAACATTTTCACTGCTGCACGTTGACCATATGCTGGTAGAACTTTACTGACCATATTGCGTTGAGATTTATGCCTTTCTTATGCAGATTTACCGTATGGTGTACCACCATCCAGTGGTTGTTGGATTTGTCAGACCTTGTAACCTCCTCAACCTTTGTTATATTGACAAAGCAGCGTAGAGTATTTTTCTGTTTGTTATTGTTGTCAAATCTGAATGACAATCTTCAAACAATTTCACTCTGATTCACTCTCTAACTTAAGAACACGTAGAGGCAATAGTCAAGGTGAGGTCAAAGTATTCATGCTGCCTGATGATCAGCAAATCTCGATCGGAAGACACGTGTCAAAGAAGCCGCCATAGGGTGTAGATATGCAGTAGATATACACAGTCTGGAGGGGGAGTGGCTATTTGCTTATAGGTTATGTCCTCAACTAATGACGGGGCACTCCTTGGTGGAGTAACGTTCTTTTGTACAAAACGATGCCTGATGACAATTCCAGGCTTTACTCTGTACCTGTCCACGTTTCAGTCCATTACCATGTTTACTAATGCTATGTTAATAGCTTTGTTCCTTTTTTTCTTTGATATTAATGAATACTGTAGTTATGTTACCACCGCACAAGCATATCCGTTCTTTGTCATGTTGAATAATTTTCTTTTTAGACGAACAGCAGGTTCAAAAAGGAAGGTTCGGACAAGGGGTACGTTGTTATTTTCAAGACGACTAGATTTATCTCCCTTCCACCAACAGGTTGCAGGAAACTTGTTTTTAACACACTCAGTCTTTGTCAGAACTGATGAATCTCACATGAATAAAATATCAAATGCAAAATGATAAATATCAATATCCCAGATTTGATGTAAACTATCGAGTATCAGGGAGGACCCTATATCAGATTAAGGAAGCTATCTTTAGTGTGTCCTCACTAATACACAGGTAGACTTACTGAATACATTGTCAAATTCCTATTGCAGTTTTGAACTTTCTTTGTCATAACAGATATCACCTGTTATCAGTGTGAAAGGCAGGGTTACAAACAATATGGCCAGTGGTTACCTGACAACAGTGGTCACATTCACTTTAGCGCATTAGGCTTAACGCAGCCGAGAAATCTTCATATTAATTCTATCGTGACAAGATCATGCTATATAAGATCTCTTCACTGTTATACAACATTCAGTGTTTCAGGTGAGAGCGAAAGTTCGAAACAGCATTTAGAAATTGAATTTCTTTCTTTATGTGTACCGCTACATACACTTTTTTACTTACAACATAGCGGTCATTTTCATGGATGAACTGATCTATGACAAGTTACTGACGAACTCTCTCACGTCTGACCAGTCGAGCAAGCCATATTGAGTTTGAGTGAGTGAGTGAGTGAGTGAGTGCTTGAGGTTTACCGTCGTACGAGGAGTAGTTCTGGAGTGTGCATATAGTGTCTTGTGGCAGGGCGAGTCCATGCCGCCAAAGTGCTGCCGCCACTGGAACATCTTGAAGAAGACAAAGGACATGACACCCCACCCAGTCACATTATACTGACACTGGGCCGATCAGCGCTGTTTCTTGTTTCCTCTCAGTGCTGAGTTCCAAGCCAGGCAGCAGCAGGTACCATTTTAACAAATGAGTATGTTGGCAGTTTAACAAATCGCCATATTTTCGTACTTCATTTTCTCTAAAATGTCAAGTTGGATTGACATACATTTATATAATTTTAAGTTTTGAATGCTTGCCCCCTCAAAAAATCTGCGGGTTTTCGACATAGTGGTAAAGAGATAAGATTGCAACAGTTGAGAACTGGGTTGAGAATGAGCATCTACTGTTATACTGTACGGTACATTTGCTGCTGCCACATCAGACACAAGTTGCCGCAAAATAAAACGTCAGGTCATGATCCCAAGCGGTAAAAACACTGATTTTATGGCTGTTTAAAAATTACGACGTAGATAAAAAGAAACACTTTGTAAAGGAAATTGTCAGAAGAGGTTAGGTTCTTTGAATATTTTAGATATTGACAAGTAGGCCTAACATTCAAAACACCTGTGGTATTATGCTTGCTCAGTTAGTGTTTACACGAAAAAAGATGGTTCTATGTAACAACAGTAAAATATGAAAAGTTCGAAGAACGCAATTCTCATGGTCACGCATAAACAGGAAAAGGAACAGAAAATCGAAGAGAGAACCAATGTGGGATGTCTGAATTTAGCGACCATTTTCATTTATCACAACTTCTACAGGGCTGGTATTGTCCAATATTTCCTTCTTGATTTCACTGAATTTGTCCATTTATTGGCCTTGTAAGCATAGATTGATTACATTTATCGCTCTATTGCATGAGATAAACTGGTCATCGTCAGTCGATAAAACGTGGACAATACGTTTGTTTAGTAATCTCGCCCATCTTGTCCGACTTACAGGAAACAGATAAACTCGGATTTTTGTATCTTCGAAAAACAGTCATATTTTTTGTAGACCAATTTTATATACTGAAGAAAATGAGAAGATTTAATGTAGTGTAATGTATAAAGAGTGTGTTTAACATTATGGCAGATTTAGAGAGTTTGCAGTCGTGAAGGCAGAGTTGACTGCAGAGTCTGCGACATCTGACATTCCGACATTCGGTTATTGGCTAACTTTATAGACATGCTCTATAAAGATTCCCTGGCAGAGAGGGAGATAAGAATGTTGGCAACCAATATTAGCCAAAAAAGCAATGACGTCTATCTGTTCTAGATCGCAAGACATCTCTCACGAGGGCATTTAAATGGGACAACAGACCGGCAAGGAAAAAAGGAATAGAAACCTGCAAAATTAATGAAAGGACGAAAAAGCGGCCATATATTTTGTCAAAATGGACAGGACGGTCGAAAAACTCGAGCTTAAGGATAAAGTAGAGTTTTTGAGCCATTATAGTGATGACAACTCCTCATGGTGAAACAATATTTCAAGATTCAGTTCATTACAATAAACCATTACGCTATTAAATGGGTCCTGAAAACCGAAAAGCGTGATGGAGTGGCAGACGAGGTTCCTCTAAAATGGCATGTATAATTTCTCTCTCTCCCCCCACCCGGCCCTCGGTGCGGGAGAGGACTAATCGACATATATTCACTGATTCAACGTACAGATTCTTGTAACGAGCTACATGCATATCATGACGAGGGAACAACTCCGTGAAGGAAAACAACCAGCATCCAACTGTCAGCCAGGCTTATGGCAAAGGGACAAAACCAAAGCAGCGAAACTTGTGAAGTCATAGCCAGTCACGACAGAGCAGAAATCAACTCAACTGGTGAAATATGTATGATCTCAAGGTATCTAACCGGTATAAAACGTTAAAAATGATTTTTCTTAGGCATATAAAAAGAAATTAACTTACACATCCAAAAAACTTTAAGCTTTCACACTATAAGAAGATGAAGTCACTGTTGGGAAACAGTACATCTAATTCCTAAGGAAGGAAACATGTTATAAATTAAAGGATCAGGGCTAGTAACCCTGATATACATACATCGATACACATATGTGAGTGTTAAGTAAAAAAAATTGAAGAAAACCACTGAGACATTCCGACCAGTTTCGTTATACCTTACTGGTAGTTACCAAGGAGTACAAGGAATTAAAACTGTTCATTGCAATGGAACAAACACATGCACTCGTCGTTTTGAAAATTTTACACGAGCAGTTCGACTTTGGTTTGAATAGTAACAATGTTGGATCGTTGGTATTTTGAATGTTAGACTATACCGATACCGTTTAGAGCACAATAGTTTTTATGATACAGGGACCAGTTTTGTGCTAGAATGTAATCCTGCTTACGAGTTAGAGCTATATCTGTATTGTGCTACAAGCCTGTTACTGGCCAGGTGTGTCTATACTGCATTAAAGTGCGAGTTTGTTCCAGGGATGTCGATATTGTGTTAGATTACCAGCCTGTTACTGCCCAGGGATGTCTATACTCTGTCAGAATGCAAACCTGTTACTGGCCAGGGATGTTTATACTGTATTAGACTACTTGGATTATGATTTTGATTATAACCAGCTCTTGAATGTTTAAGTCAGGAAAGTATTTCAACATATATTTATTTCAGCTGACCTATACTGTTTTATTTGATTGCTGTTTTGCACCGCACTTAAGAATATTTCACTTATACGACAGCAGGCACACTATGATTCGGGGAAATCTGGAGGGTTCGTGTTGATGAGATGCTCTTGATACATCGTACGGTGCTAGCACATTATTTACTCGGCCGCGAAAATTCCAAACTGCCACAAGGAGAAACAGCCATATTTTAAACACCACGTCTACATTAACAAGAACAAAAATCCCCAAGTGCACACCTATTTCAAACGGAGTGATTCAGCTGAAATATGCGATTAAAAAGAACCGTAGTGAAAGGCAATAATATGAAGTGCCCCTGAGGACAAAATGTGCGAAGAAGAATCCATACAGCTTCAAATTTGCTGCATGGGTTTATATAGCTCTTATCTGCATTCCTACATAAAAAGAAAATGAAATCAAATTCTTGGTTTCCATGACAACATGATAGTACCACAGGTGGGTTATCCTAAAGAACTAGATATAAAATGTTTGCTCATGGCTACAGAGACTTGACGTTTGGAGTACAGGTCTATTTTACCCCATTTAGATTTAATTCTGATACTATTATGCCTTCTCAAATATTTATGCCTGTATTTATTTATTTATTTGGAGAGATTTGTACGCCATACTCAAGAATATTTCACTTATACGACGAGGACCATGCAGCATTATGGCAGGGGGAAGTTTATGCCTTCAGGGCCGGCCATAGCAATATATCCGAGACGAAAAACGTAGATTTATTTATACTTTTACTGGAAGTTTAGCTTATTGTAATTGGACAATTTTAATAATTTTCATCAAACGAGAGAGATATCTTTACGAAACTGTAGGTAATGGAAAGTCTAAGAGTAAAGACTTTGGCACTTTGGCACTTTGGCACTGGGCTATTGCTGGTGGGCCGAGACTCTCTACCAATGTAGGGGACTAAAGGCAGGTACAATTGCACTCAAATAACTTGGAACTAGCTCAGTTGTCCTACTGTAATTGAATGCCAAAAGAATGCAAACAACTGAAACATGATGGGTCTTAAATGCGACAACGAAGTTGTCAAGGAAGTTTGCTTTCAACACATGTTTATGGCTTTATTATCTGTTTCATGAAGGTTTAATTGAAGGCAAAGGAAAGAAAGCAGTCCTAATGTTATTTCACCTCTATTTAACAATGTCTAGCATCCGGTAATTTTCTGCTTCACAATGCAAAATATTTTATTTGTGAAACTGACTTAAAAAAACAAACACTTAACCTTACCAATAAGAATATTGGGGAAATATTCTTGAATGATGCCTTAATCGTTAATGAAATGTTCAATGAATGAATGGATCAAAGTTTTTAATTTAATTCTTTATTTATTCAAGGAGGGTTCCAGACAATCAATGGCAACACGTGGAAAGACTGCCTCCAAATATAATATAAATCCCATCAGACTTAGAAACACGGTAACATAGAGCAAGAATTTAGCAGAAGTTACAAATTATCATTGGAAATGAGAATCGCAAGAAAAACATTAATTTTAAGATCAAATGACATGAATAAGTGAATGAAGCGCTAGCATCGTTACATATATTAAGATATGAATGTAAATGTTTTAAGTATATCAACTATGAGGTTATCAGGTCTAAACTGTCTGTGATGTATATGTATGTACGCACACTCTTAAGGAGCTGTATATTATCGTTTGATTCTGTCTCAACTGAGCCTTTGAAAAGTCAATTAGCTAATCGCTTTCCACAGAATACTTTAGATGCAATCAGGGAAGGATAAATGCAAGGACACAGGATATTCGCGAGTTTGTCCGGCATGGGCTTCCACTGTGAGGCGTGGGCTGAGCAAATAAGCAAGAAATGATAAGCAGTCTCCGTCTAAAATACAAACCGAAATTAAAGCATTACTTTTTGTGCTTTTCTTACTTTAAAAAGATAGACAACACTAGAGGAAATTTATAAAAGGATCGATGAAGAATCCCGTATAAATTGTTAAAAGCATATGTTTTTATTTTTGCCCTGTTGCATAGCGGAGATCTCGCAGTTCAAAGTGAACAAAATCGCGCACACTGAGAAAATCGAATGTAATGTTACCATGTACTCAGTTTTAACCAACCGGCTGGATACGCTGGCGTTTTGCCTTTTAGCCAAATATATGTGGGGTACGAATGAGGCGATATCGTTTGTCACTAAGGCCCCGCGGGCGCCGTCGACTACTTATTGTCACTTAAGAACAAGGTACATGTACGCCCAATCTGTGGGATAAATCTATGCTATTTTGCAGTTTTCTTCAGGGGGATAGCGACATAAGTGTTACTGAATTCATTTTACTACGGTAGTGACTAGGTTCGTTAAACTCGTCTTCAGTTAACGAATGGAAAATAAGAGGAATTACTTGTTCCCAATGAGGTACGTACGTGTCTGTGTAGTACAGCTGATGCCGTAACTTATTTTACCGATATAAAACCACTATAGGCAAATAATTTATTATGGATGACTTCACAAATGCCATAACAAGGTAAGCTTCCTTAATAGAACGTTTGCTTTCCAGTGATTGCAATATGCGAATAAATCCCTTAAAATTTCTACACCTCAGACATAGCCAAGACCATTTTTGTCCATTGATGCAGGATGAGAAAAGTATTGTGAGGAAATTGTTTCATCGTCTGCACGGGTACGTGCTCTAGACCGTTTCTTTTAACTTGTCGCCTATATTCAGCTATGTGTAAATTACTAGTGATCACTACCAAAATTGCCTTTAGTCATTGGCCCTTGACAACACGAGTTTTACACACTTATATGCTGGAAGACCGTATTGTGACAAGGAAAACGCAATTAGAACACTAAATCATAACGTTAAACTCCATAAGGTTGGTTTCCAGGCGAAGACTTCATTGCCTCGGGTAACGGCAAAATTATTCAAACCCAAGAGAATTGCTGGGTATGGAGTCTAGCGTGTTTTCACAGAGAGCGACACCATACAGTTACCTAAACTGTTACAGATACCTATTCTCTGATTCTGACACCGCCATGTTTGAAATCGTTTTCAGGATTTAGCAGAATATATCCTTGATAAATGAAATTTATTTTATCGCTTGTAGCTATGTGATCTCACGACAGAATGGCTTCAGGTTTCAATGTTAGGAAAACCTCTGAAAAAAAACAACAACATTGTTATGTATTCCCGGAGATGGTAGCGTAGGCTTTGCTTCTGTTTGAGTCTATTATGCCTCATGAGGTGCTGTTATTATAAAGAAATTGTCTCTCGCCTAGTGCCCAGCAAACCACATCTCTCTGAATAATTGTGAGGAATGAATTCTAGGTGAAGTTTAACATTATGAATTATAAAGATATATTTAGCTGCAGTTTGTTAGCAATAATATGGACGTCCAACATATCGATGTGTAGAGCTGGTGGTGTTACGTGTCAGTAACTAAAGGCAATTTCGATAAGGACTAAGAGTGATTTTTCAGAGAGCTGAGTATGGTTGAAAAGTTAAAAGACACCGACTGTAGAAATTTCTCACATTAAACCCTCACTGCTTAAAAAAATGCCCCAGTAGTTATAACTAGTACCGTGGAAATTGTCTTGCATGATAACCTCTACGAAAATTGCACGCGCGGCCATTTAGCATCCTCACCAAAGTATGTCGTAGTCTTCTCTGAAGTGTACCTTTCTTTACGTGATTTGATTGCCATAGATCCAACATGGTCTCCAGGGTTAGCTACCTATATAAATAGAAAATAAATGCCAAAGATATGAGGAGTTACATGGAAGACTTGGTAAAGGCATAGTATAACCATACTCAATTAAGAGATTTAAGACATGTATTTTTTTATTTATTTGCTTGATTGGGGCTTTAGACACGAATTCTAGACGGCCTTTATGATTAGCCTGAAGCAGCAGCCGAGAAATCCAGCACGAGTTTCGAACGCGCGACAGCGGTCTGGGGCGAGTGGTGTACAATATATGTGGTAAAAAAAACTAAATATGTACATTCGTGCTGAAAAATGTTACATAGTAATTCCATCCGTGAAGAGGGGACATTTTGCCGACAAGATCGCCAAGTGCAAAAAGTGACAGAGCAACAAGAGGATGATAGAACGGAAAAATGTTTACGTAAAAAGAACATGTCTGCTATTTGCCATACAAGATGCCGACAAGCCACCAGCCATCATTTACACAGTACCATGCAATTACCAGCTGCATGCCATCAAATGTCAGTATATGTTATTCCATAAAACTACATGGCACTGATTTCGTAAATGTACGGCTTTAAGAAAGAAAATGTAATTTCTGTTACAAAAATGAAAAACGTGATAAATGCATTAGGTTAAATTAAAAGGCCTCCCAATGAAGTTAAGAATCTAAAATATGAATGATTTTTCTAGGAGTGTTTGTTTGACATGTCTAAAAGGCTTCTCAATACCTCATCTCAGGGTTATAGCAGAGATGTACATAGTGATGTAAGAAGAAGGAGTGGGACCGGGGGTTGGTGAGTGGGTTGGGAGACGGGGGAGGGGTTGTATTCCTGAAATTGACAGGAATCCTGGAGTTAAATCATCGATCTGTGTGGCTGTACCTAAAACACTCAACCGGACTCATCACAAAGCGCTAGCGGGAATTGTCCAAAAACATGTCTCCTATTCCTGTCGAGTTGATCAGCGTATACGTCCATGATTATTCATTTATTTATTTACTTATTTATTGATTTTTAACGCCGCATTCAAGAATAGTTCACTGTTGAGACGGCGGTTATCATTATGTTGTGAAGAAACCGGGCAGAGCCTGATGGAAAAGCCACGCTCGCCCTCAGGTTAGTTGCAGACCTTTCCTCGTTTGGCCAGAGAGGAAGCCATCGTGAGCTGGACGTAAAATCACCATATACGTGCGTTGTACATGCGACAAAGTTTTCAAGTACATTGCACCATTCAGCGCAAACAGTGTGTCGAGGCCAGTGTGTTTGGTATATACATCCAAAACCACATAGAAACAACAGCGTCAGAATAAGCTCTACAAAGTTTACGCCTTGCCATCCAATAAGTGGCAGAGCAATGTTAAATTAGCAGGCCCTTTTATGAGAATATGACAGGCGAGCAAAACTTATGAACTAAAATTTTTTCCCCTCAGGAAATGGAATGAACTTCTTATATCAGATATGAACAATTTGTCTTACTAAACTGCAGTTAGGGATAAATAATCTATTTCATAAAAATGGATGGATTTCCTTACGGGTATAATTTATTTTGTTTGACTGTCAAGAATAATCCTCACTGTCTTTTGGTGAATGTCATGTAATGGTTATCATAAATCAACGTCTTTAGCTAGGCTATTAAATCTCCAAGGACGTCAGCATCGAATCATAAATGACCTTCGGTAAGTAGACGTACATAGATAAGCCCCGCAACGGTTATGTATGTGGCGAAGGTAATACGTAAGGCCACGATCTATAATAGAGTTTTCAGCAAACAGTCCAGGAAATTGAGTAACACTGTGAAATGTTAAGACAGTAATTATTGCACAATGTTCACTATTAGCTGTGCTCTTCCAGCCAGATATGCACCGGACACGGTATGTGTAGTTTTCCCCATTTACTCTCAGAATGGAAGATGATCCATGACACTGCACAACAAAAGATCGTTTTTTTAGAGAAGCTTACACATGGCTTTAAATTTCTATTTGACGAGACATATGGTTCAAACCTGTTACAGAATTATAATATTACAATGATCACGATCTGACTAAACTCACCTTGCACTTGTTCTAGAAAAAGCGTCCGCTATTTATTTAATTTTAAAAAAAATGAAGTTTTTTCTTTCCGTTGTTATATTTATGTGGCTGTACGGGTATAACATATCTTCTCGTAGATATTTAATTATCTAATTAAACTAAACTGCTCCTTACATGCAATGTTGGACGATATTGAATTAAACCGACAATGTTTTGTGATAGATGAATTCAAATTAGAGCTATATTTAGGTGAACGTAAATGAAGTCACAAGAATCTTGAATAAGGCTTAAAAATTCAATAAAATAAGAACAAATGGTGTACCTGTGACAAATCTGTTGTTCCCCTCAGTTCCCAGATTCTGTGAAAAAAAGGTCTGATATGAGGCACTGCATCTTAAATTCCAGGAAGAAGCCAAGGCTTTGCCTAGGATAAGATCTACTCCGCATAGCCTATCTGTCGGCTGCGTGACGGTTTAATTTCGTGTTCAAGTGCAAGAAACGTTATACACCACGTGATTTTTCCAAAATTGGGCACCAGATGGCGTAAAGGCAACTGTAAGCTGCAAGCAAAGAAAGATTGGTTTAATGTCAAGAGTGACAGACAAAATTCTGTGGGCTTTATAAAATGATTGCCCAGGGCACTTTTTCTTTCAAACGCACGAAATTACATGATAGGAATTAGTATGGAACGCATTTCTATCCCTATTGTTTGGGATAGCATAAAATATCATTGGGCTCCATTTTGAGCATCTGGGTGCCTCTTTCATGACGGTTGGCATGTTTGTCGAGCATTTTATAGAAGTAAATCTTGTAGTGTGAATAATTTGGAAAATCCACGGACTGGTGACTTGATTGCTTGAACAAAACCCTTGTTAAGAGCCATTTAGGTACCCCAGAGGCCACGTGCAGTCCAGGGTAGCTAGTACAAATCTATATCTGTGCAATTTATATCATTACTTTTGTGCTCAAGTACAACCATGTGATCGTTTGAAAAAGCCCTCCACGCGGTCTATTTCTGTCATGTAGAAGATAATGACGTTTAGCAGCATTTGCTGAGCATCAAAAGAAGCGGATGACCAGGCGTGTTAGAGGAGTCAACCATGCCCCAGTGAAATGGGCAATCTTCGCACTTCCTCTACTGGCCCTCAGCATTACTGAACGGGTCAGGCAGTAATGAAATAAAAAGTAATATAGTAGACAAAGAGAACAGTAATTAAATGTGTAGCGGTGAAAATCAGACTCAGTTTACTCTTACAGTGAAAATGAAGCTCCGTTTACTCTTATGGAAAGACAAGCTAAATTCGACCTTATTGCATGGAGTTGCTCTGAACGATTTGGTTTTCCATGCTGATTCAAAAATCGAAAATACTACATTTTGAGACATTGTATTTGAAAATATACCGGCGTTTCCGAAAATTTCCCAATATTCAAATTCCGAGTTACAAATTTATAGACAGTCAGTCATGCTGTCAAAGAGAATTTATATCCAGTGTCTTAACATAAATGAGTTTGACAGTAAACATGATGAAAGAGAGAAGCACTGTCAAGTTATTTCATGAAAAATATAAAACCTGAAGGAGACTTAATATCACTTATTAAATTTTAAATATTTATTTTTTCCAAAACTGATCTTGTTGGTTAGTGCGCTAGCGCAGCGTAACGGCCCAGAAGCCTCCCACCAATGCGGTCTCTGTGAGTTCAAGTCCAGCTCATGCTGGCTTCTTCTCCGGTGTTGCAATCCCCGTCTTTAACATGTTGTATTGTACTTTTGTATTTGTTTAATTGTGCGCTAACCGGGTACATACTTCCAATGTACGTGAAAGCCTGCGCTCACGTGTTCTAGAGGCTTCTGTGTTTATCAGTTTCGTGTCATTGTATATAAAGCGTACATTCTGGAAAGATGTACCCATGTTGTAAACATGTTTCCAAACAAACCGTACAGAATTTTACTTACGTTAGTCCATAAATACGAGCGACGAAGTTGTAGAGCTCGCAGTCCATTTACTCAAGCTGATTTGAGAGCAGTCGTATTTACTCTCGTCCACTCAGAAGGATTTTATGGAGTTTGGAGATATCGGCTTTCACACCATTCGACATTTGTCATTGTGTACTCCATTTTTCAGTACGTAGCACTAGAGCTTGTTTCGCCACTTGCTCTTTTTCTGAGGCGTTGTTTTGGAGCTTGCATCGCTCATTGTCTCCTGGTGCGATTGCGTACATTTCATCCCAGTTTACCCTGAAAGTGACTTTTGTGCATATTTCGAGGAGTGACACTTACAGGACTGCCATATATATATACATAAATTCTTAACATTTTGTTATATTTTGCGAAATCTATCAATGGCCAAATAAAGTACAGGCCGATGAGTTTAGTCTTGTTAGCTAGAGACGTCACTTAAGGGACAACCAGAGCCATATAACGACTTAGTATTGTCAGCTATAGAGACGTCACTTCCTCTCCGGCCGTACGTGGGAAGGTCTGCCAGCAACCTGCGGATGGTCGTGGGTTTCCCCCGGGCTCTGCCCGGTTTCCTCCCACCATGATGCTGGTCGCCGTCGTATGAGTGAAATATTCTTGAGAACGGCGTAAAACCAATCAAATAAATAAATAAATAATTATAGAGACCTCACTTAAGGGACAACCAGAGCCAGATAACGACTTAGCCTGGTCAGCTATAGAGACGTCACTTAAGGGACAACCAGAGCCAGATAACGACTTAGCCTGGTCAGCTATAGAGACCTCACTTAAGGGACAACCAGAGCCAGATAACGACTTAGCCTGGTCAGCTATAGAGACCTCACTTAAGGCACTGCCAGAGCCAGATAACGACTTAGCCTGGTCAGCTATAGAGACCTCACTTAAGGCACTGCCAGAGCCAGATAACGACTTAGTCTTGTCAGTTTGGGAGACGTCACTTAAGGGACAACCAGAGCCAGATAATGACTTAGCCTGGTCAGCTATAGAGACGTCACTTAAGGCACTGTCAGAGCCAGATAACGACTTAGTCTTGTCAGCTTGGGAGACGTCACTT
The DNA here is from genome assembly GCA_016165875.1 of Acanthopleura granulata. Lineage (NCBI taxonomy): Eukaryota > Metazoa > Mollusca > Polyplacophora > Chitonida > Chitonidae > Acanthopleura > Acanthopleura granulata. Next base: position 42,610,976 of record JABBOT010000001.1, on the reverse strand, counting down.
TCAGGGGCGGTCAGTGAAAGATTACCTAAAGATTGCTCCCCTTGATCATATGTTGTTGGAAACTGCATAAAGTAATCATAGCGTGTACCTAGCTGTGCCTACTACAATTATGGTAGTTTTAAACTAATAAGCCGTTTAGCCTCTGTATTATACGAGATTTCCACCATAAACATCATTTCTTTCACGATGTGCTACAGCTGTGCACAGTACGCTTACCTTCACACGTGAGGTTAAAGTGTAATGTTATAGACTTACTTTGAGATGAGAACAAAGCCGGTGGTATAAGGGCATAACGATCAATGATTATTTTTTTCTATATTTCTCTTGAATGTAATTGTCGTAATAGAAAGAGAAGCTGCAGCGGAGAGCATGGACATCCCTAGTGACGTCACACACGCATGAGCTAACGGTTTTATACCTCAGTATCTCGAAAACTATTCAGTTTTTTTAATCCGTACGCATAGATCTGTGGTTTGTTTATCAAGCAAACGCAGCTGTTAGTTCTGAGGACAGCATTTAAGCCCATTTCAACAAACGCATTTCTGCTAAGAGAATCGATCGAAGATTCATATCACAAAGGTAAAAGGGTATCTCTTTTAAACTCTATGTGGGATACTTTATCGATTCATATATACATTTGGTCTAATGTTGTCTTTTCTTTTAAATGTCCCTCCATAATACCCTTGTCCTTCCTTAAAACTAGTCTGAAAACACTGACTGGACAAATAATATTTGTTACATCTAACATATTTATTTTATCATGTAACATTCAGCAAAATGACCTGCCAATAAATAAACATTTTTGAAAACTATTATTGAGTAAAAATGTATATAATATTTCAAATGTGTGTATTTAAAATAGCTTAAACTTGTTGGCAGACTTGAGCGAGAATTGTGAGCATCCATTCAGACTCCCTCAATTCTGGACTCACTAATGCGAGTTATAGGATTTTTCTTTTTCCTGAAGTCTGATGCCTGACACCTGTTTGAACAGTTGGATAACTGTTGACTTCACTCTGAAAAAGGACACAAAGAAATCTAAAATAAATATTATCTTAATTTGCAAAGTGATGAGAAGCAAATGTCCTGTTCGGTAGGAATTGTATACAATTTAAAGTTGTAGGATAACTCGGGGACGTATTATATGTCAGTATTGATCAGAAAGCGAGAAAAATGAAAGCTTAAAGGAAAAAGAAAATAATATTTACAACTATGCCTGGGTAGAAAATTTGAAATATTGATGCTTTGATCTAGAACGAGAACAGATAATAAGAGAGATAAACGTGATTTTTTTTTCGAGTTCCGGAGATGCAGGCACTGCGTGGAGGAGTGCTCACCCTATTATTCCGGGAAGATCAAACCGGTTCATCCGCATACTGAATACAGGAGCTGTCGCCTTTTCTTTTTGTACCACAGTTTAATAGGATACACAACTGACCAAAAAGTTCGAGACAATTTTCCCTTGATTTTACATAGAGTTGATGTATACAGGAGCACAGACTGGATAATATTGTCAAACAGGTTTTACGGCTTGATGGCACATCTTGGTGTCTCATTTTGTAGCTTTGTCTGTTTTAGAAACTGACAACTAAATACTTTATAGGCAGGATTGATGCCCATGTCTGCCGACAGTAAATACACATTAATTGTTCACCTCGAACGAACACCTGATGAGATCTAGAACCTGGAACACTATATACACGACAGACAATGGCATATGTTATATAGCGTTCTTAGTCATAGGGTGATTACAGAATATTGGCTTTATATAGATTAAGATGGCCTGTGAACATACTGCTGTACAATCTGACCGTACACGGGCAAACTTGTCATAACACTCCCAAAAGTATCACACACGGAGTACGCTCAGCATATGAAGTGCCATACGCTCAGAACACGTATCATATGCTCAGCACATGCAATGTCATATGCACAGAACATGGAGTGTCATACGCTCAGCACAACCAACGTCAATTGCACACAACAGAGTGTCATACGCACAGAAAACGGAATGCCATCCGCACAAAACATGGAGTGTCCCACGCTCAACACAAGCAGCGTCATATGCACACAACACGGAGTGTCATAGAGCACGGGATGTGTCATACGCTCAGCACAAGCAGCGTCATACGTTCAGCGCACGAAGTTCCATAGGCTCAGCACCAGCAGCGTCACATGCACACAGCACGGAGTGTCACACGCACAGAACGCAGAGTGTCTTACACATAGTGTCTGGTGCTCAGGACACGGAGCTCCTACCTAATCAACTGTCTAGCAAAAAAAAAGCACGTTCATTTTAGTCCTTCTCAAAATGGGTGCAATTAAACTGAGCCTGTTGTAACTTCCAATAATAAAAAGACGTGCATCCACACTGACGATAAAATCTTATTGTCATGGACACCTTGCACATCTAATATATACAGATGCCATGCTCTTTTCAGATTGAACTAAGGCTACAAGCATATATTTTGCTGATGTTTCGCCATTATATATAAACGGCGTTAGGCACTGGCATAGGAGACATACGAAGGTTGTTCTGCAGGTGAGGGATTTCCTCCAAGGACAAAACAATCATAAATTGTTACTGAATCAGGATATAAGGCTTGGTTGAATTTATTTCGAGAGAAGGGGATAATCCGGCAGACAAGAAAGTAACATGAGAGAGAAATTAACTAGAGCCATGTTAGAGATTGATGATAGCTTGTTCGGCGGCTCGCAGTGCCGGATCGGCTAAACGTGCTTAATTCTGTACCAAATGCCATGTGGGTGTTGGTGGCCTGAGGAATGAGGTGCGGGTTATTACCACTAGTCCCTATGACGTACAACTCCAGAGACAAAGTAATCCGAAAATGTACAGAAGTCAAATTGTTCAGCTTTGTGAGAAGCGAATTGATTTTAAAAAAGACAGAAAAAAAGCGCACAGCAACATTGTTTTACTGTATTCAATTGCCAGGCGAAATTTAGGCCTAATTACACTTTAAAAATCCATGGCATCGGCATCATACGAAGCATGGCTTGTTCTGCAGTTCTTTGGAGTTGTATATGGCCTCCAAGAATTGCTTGCAAAATGTGTATACTGTTTAGGGTGTTATCATTGGTGCTTAGATGCAACACTGATTGGGTCCATTCAGCTAGATTCGGTATCACTTCGTTCTAATCAGCCTGTAGGTCCTCAGTCTCATTAGACAAATTTTCAGTTTTCATTCCCTCACCAGTCCTCTAATAAGTTAAAGTCAGATTCATATACAAAATACAGCCACCTTGTACAGAATGTGCTACAGAATGTAAGCGTAAAACGCTTGTAAACGTCGTAACGTCTCATAATGTGTAAAACATGCGTATTAAGTTTCAGCTCTAATCCGTTCAGTTACTGTGATGAAGAAGACAAAGTTCGGCGATGTAAGCCAATATAGTGGCAAAAGCAAGTAACGGGTGGAGCAATTTGTTTCAGATATATTAATTTGTTCTAGATTTAACAGTTTACCTATAGCAGTTTAAAACAGCTTTCGATAACAGACTTTTCTGGAATTTAAAAGAAAACAAAAAACAGAGCTGTTAGATAAGAAAGAGAGAGAGACATGAACCCCACAAAAATAAATGAAAGCAGAAATAGGCTATTGGTCAGCAAGTAATAAATCATTTACTTTTCCTGTTTGGGTACACGTTATGAAGAAATGACAAACTGTGACAAATGACTGGCAATATACTGTAAGCCCAAGGAATTGATCTATACGGATGTATTTCCTACATGTACAAGCAGGGAAATTAGAAAATGTGTATCATGAGCATACTCTGGTAATTGGGAAAGTTCCATGGATGCCAGTGACCAGGAAAACCTATTTGAAACATGGAATGACAAATGACCAGTGAGCCACCTGGCACACTTTATACCGGATCGAGTTTTCCGCCGTTTGTTCCGTTTTTGACAAATTGTGAGCGTGTTGCCTTATTTTGGACTGTCACATCGTAGTTTAGCTATTATTTATACGGCTTACGTTGGTGGTTTCAGATGTATCGTGAAAGCAACGTATTCTCCACTGCTATAGAATGTAGGCGTCAAAACAACCATTCGTATGGGTCAATAACTGCAAACAACAAACAACAAAAGAGCTATGATGGCAAGTAGGAATAAAATTTAGGAAGCAGAAGAGAAGCAGGCAAAAGCTTCCAATGATGGCGGAAAGACGCAAGGGATATTTTGGGCGGATAAATTTATATATTTGATTGGTGTTTCACGCCGTACAGAAGAATATTTCACTTATTCGACGGGGGCGAGCATTATTGTGGGAAGAAATCTGACAGAGCCCGAGAGAAACCCACGACCATCCGCAGGTTTCTGAACGGATGAAGTAAATCAGTATCCATATGGTGCAACATGTCGACGTTAATCAAAAGGTGTTTCTTCGTTGGAAATGTGCATCAACTGACAGTCACAGAAATACGCTACTGACAACACACTCCGGATGTATTTTCTTCGAAGATCGAATCGCCGTGTAATTAAAGGACTTCTTCTACTGCGTCCAAACATTCTCAGACCACTTTATTCTGGAGCTGGCGAACGCAGGAAACATAAAAATTAAGTAACAAGCCGTCTTCAGAAGATTTTTGCTTAATTGACCTAAGCCTCGGGTTGTTTTACAGGCGAGTTATTCCAATGAGGATATATATACTAAGGCTGCGAAAGAGCTCTAAACATATACATATATTGATCCTTTCCCTGAATGGTGGGATTTGTAATTGTAAAAGTAGCATTATCAAGACGGAAGGGACAGGGAATCGTTTGATGGCTAACAGGACTGATACACCTCCGTAAATGTACCTTTCCCAAGCATAAATGTGAGCACTGCGAAATCACAAGGCAAAAAGAACTGCGCAATGTATATCGAACAAAGCCTCTAAGGTCTTTGTGATTGTGGCAATCCGGATTGATTGTTGTATATAGCATGGATGTTCAGAGCTAAAAGACACATTAATGGTTAGCGCACGCTTATATGTCCAGCTATCTACATGTATCTATGTATATTATGTTGTGTCTTGCATTTATCACAGTCATCTAGCACAAAGGGTCTAATCGTGATCGGAGTATTCCACGGAAGACTTCCTCTGGAAATGGCCAGACTTTTTACACATAAAGCAGTTTATTCCGCAATAGACATTCTTTAAAGTGCGTCACGCTGTCACACAAAGTGACAGGTTCGCATCTGGCGCCTTTACTACACTGGCAAACAAAAGAAAAGAGCCTACTCGTATGGTTCAGATATGGTCAATCATTTGAATTTGCATAGATGGCAAATACTAAATCCTCGACAGCGTGGACCGTCTAAGAGACCTTTCTTAGATATTTCTGCGGAACTTTTAACCCTGACATAAGCCTTATGGTTCTCAACCTTGTAATCTCGACATTTTCCCGACAATCGAAATATAAGCTCCTGATAAAGGATCAGTCTCGTATGGTAGCCAGTGTTTGGAATCGTACAACAGGATCTTTCAGATCGTGAAAGGTAACAACGGCTTTTGCAGTATCTGGTTTCATAACAATGCTCAAGCGTCTTTTTTTATGCTTGCACAAGAGCTCCGGAAACCGAACAGAAGAAAAAGACAAGCATTAAATCTCTGTGCTGTCTGGTGCAACGTTATATCTCCTATAGGGGGTATAAAAACAACGGCACTCTGGTCTCAATCAATCTCGATATATGCGGTGTGTTCGTTGTATCTTTAAGTCAGTTTCTTTGTAAGAAACACCTTTATGTTCCCGAAACCAGTTCTTTCAACAAAATTATGCCTTGTTTTGTTTTGCTTATCCCCGCTGCGTGCTCAGCGTGGCCGCACCATCACGTATATCGTGGCCGGTCGAATGGTTTACTGTCAAGCATTGTGACTAACACAGAGCTAGCCTTCCCCATCGATTGGTGAGCAGCGTCGAGGAAACGACGTAGAGATGTTCACTCAGCTCGATACAGCCTAGGTAGAGCGACACACTGTCCGCTTCGCAGACAAACAGCCATGGGAAAGCCTACCGAAACATTAGCCACGACTGCCTCGTAGCAATGAACAGTATCGTATGTCAGCCATTGCCATGGAAACTAGGTACACTTTGATTTTGCGGAGAGTTTACTGAGAGAACAAGGTGGGTTATCTTCGTGGGATGTGTGTTGAGCAACACGAGGTGAATGGTCCTGTAATTTATCTTGCTTGTTTCGAAGACATAAATGTGAGACAGAAGTCTTCAGAGGTGCGTGAGTGACCGGACAGAGCAAGCCCTATTAATAACCTTCATTCAAAAGTGACTTACCCGGCTATCTGCTGACAAACTGGACGTATACAAAATACAGAGAAAGATATTCTATAACGCGAATACCTTTCTGGTCCAAAACTGTGAATATCTTCCTTGGACGTAAACAATGATACTTATATTTCCTTAATTGGAATTGAATTTATATGACATTTGTGTCGTAGAAAAGTTGTGATAACAAAAATCCAAGAAATTTGTGCACATTGAAATACTTCCAAAGTAATGGAGATAAGTACTACTTCCTCCAACACTACCGATCTAGAGTCCATGGATATGTCGTTGATGGATTTTACCGTGAGGTTAACCTTGGGATTTGTGTACAGTTTCATGATTCTGCTGACCGTCATAGGAAACTTTTTAGTGGTGACTGCCGTGGGACTATACCGTCGCCTGAGGACTCGGACGAACTACATCGTAACGAGTCTCGCAGTTGCTGATTTGACCGTCGCTTCCTTGGTCATGCCGTTTTCCCTGGTATATGATATTTTTGCTAAGTGGCCCTTCGGGTGGATATTTTGCTACTTCTGGAGATCGTGTGACGTGATGTGCTGTACCGCGTCTATTTTGCACATATGTTGTATTGCTTTAGACCGATTTTGGGCTATTAAAGACCCACTGACGTACAGAAAGCGTATGACAACCCGTCGTCTGGTCATAATGATCTCTCTAGCCTGGGGGTGCAGCTCGGCGATATCCTTCATACCTATCTACCTCGGCTGGTTCACAGACAACCCCAGTGATCTTTACCAGGATACCATCAGTTGTGATTTATCCGTCAACCGAATCTATGCCATATGCTCATCATCCACTTCATTTTTTGTGCCATTTTTATTTCTCATCTTTGCTTACGCATACATCTTAAGAATTGCTAAACGTCAAGCTGACGCCATTAAGTTACAAGGATCGGTGGCGTCTTTAAGGGACGATCGAATCGTGAGTGGTAAGACCAAGCCCCCTAAAAGAGCGTCCCGGGACACCAAAGCTATACAAACTCTCGGCATTATCATGGGGATATTCAGCATTTCCTGGCTGCCATTCTTCCTCATGTATGTGATTTTACCATTCTGCCCTTCCTGCCATCTGTCCCACCTTCAGGTCTCGCTGATCACGTGGTTAGGCTACGCCAATAGTTGTATGAACCCCCTCATTTACGCCTACATGAACAGAGACTTCCGAACGGCTTTCAAAAGTATTATTCTCTGTGACATCAGCAGAAGAAACTACTCCAGTGACGTCGTTCACTTGTGATAATTCAGCCAGGAACAGGAATAATTGATTAGACATATCATACATAATTCGTGTTTTGCCGTGAAGCGTTTAGCAGACGGTGCGAGTGGCTTGGCCATTCACATATTATCGCCGAACTGAAATGGCTTGCTATCATGTAAGCAACAGCATTGCGTTGTATGTTTAATAAACCACGTTTTATTCTCACCATAAACTGTGATTTTGAAACATGAACATGCCATCAACATTCTGTGACTGTCAGTTGATGCCGTCATTGGATATAAAATGTCAGCAATTAGTTGTTTTTGCACACGTAACGGAAGTTCAATAAGGAATATGTGTTGAAAGGTTGAAATATTTAGCTGAAGAGAGGAGCAAATACTGCCCATAGGCGTTATGGATTTAATGGTGTCAGCCCCGATGTATTTGTGATGTTATGTTTTCTAATGGTATCGTGTAGCCGGGGATTAGCATCCTTGTTCATTATTAAGAATGACAAACTTTGTATCATTCACATCATGTAGGGCAGTCCTTTGTGAACACAGTTTTCCTGACTACACAACATATTGTCTCTTTTTCTGGATTCGCAATACTGTATTCAGCAAGACATTTTCAGTCGGTGTTCTATTTTTCGTGAAGGGAATTCTATTCCCCCTAATCACTCAATGTTCATTCGTTTCCCGTTATCATTTCTTATTATACAATACAATATCTGCAATGTTAAATAGTACATTCTTCAGGCGCTTCCTCTCCATTTCTCGTTCAAGTTAACTTTCACGTTGTCATGCAGGAATTGGAAGGATTGAATCTAAATTTGTGATTTAATATGTCCATGCTATTTTGTATGCCCATATGATTAGCCAACGACATTTTTTTTTATTTCTCTCAATCCAAGTTGTACTATTAGATACTGCCTTATAGAATAAGAATAATGATAATCATCGTTGCCAATAAAACAAGACCAATCATTGAATTATGGACTTAAATATGTGTGAATCTGAAACGTGCTGGTCCTCTCTACTGTACCGTCTCTCAGGATGAAGATGTATGACCTGTGAGTCATGCTATGTGAAGAAAAGTTAATATATAGCCGTACCGTGCCATGAAAAATCGAGAGCTCATTATTAGTGAAATACAACCCATTCGCATATGAAATTGCCAGCTGGATTTTTTGGCACCATTCGGAATCAAACAACACAGTTAGTTTATTGCAGCAGTCAGAAAATCCACAAATTGTTCAAGGTTGTGAATGATGATCTAGGTAGCATCTGTGATCTTTGAGTAAGCAAGTAGGACCTCTCGTGCCAGTAACACACACTATTTTTAGCAACTTAAAATAATCCAGCAAAAGCATTTTTTTTACTTTAATATCAGTTAGAACTGGATAGCTGTATGGCTCAGTGGCTTCCATCGGAAACTGTTGTAATGCGTCCTTGTTGAAAGTGTAAATGGTGAAAAATTTCTGGTGCTCATCGAACGGAAATTTTGACGTACTACTCGCAATGCGGAAATTGAGGGCATTTTGCCGCCTCAGTTGTTAAATCCTTTTCGGCACCGCTTGATTCCGCTCAGATCTGCCAACGAACTATAATGTATTGAATTCGAAAACAGTATTTTTTCCAATCCATTGCCAGAGTCTGTGGGAATCTTGGCAAGCTATCAGACTACTCAATATTTCTTAAACAATATCAATTATTATAATTGAATTTGTGTCTCATGACGATTGGTGCACGACCATTGGTATTTACGCACTATGTGGCAGGTAGAATCAGACTTGCCGAAGAAGCTGAATTTGCAGTTTTTATGTAATGCTAGAAACACTTGACACCAAGTCGCACAGAGGGGTTCTGTGACATGATACAGCTGGGTAGGATATATCGGATTTGTGACAGCCTTTCAGACCCGGCTGTCTGCATGGAGTTGTGCGCTGAGGTTGAGCACTGAGACCAAATCAGGCGTCACGCATGCCGCAAGCAAGCCAACAGACGAGATCACGCCAGTCTTACCGGAGTCACACCGACAACAGTGTACACGAGTCAGCGGGGTACTGCTGTTTGAATTTACTGACAACTTATAAAGCGATTCCTTACGTTTCACTGATGATTCGAGCACAGCCTCTTTTAACCAAAACTGTTTTGAATTTTATTAGGCATAAGGCCAACCAAATTTTGACGTCTTTATGATTTACAGGTTTCATGTCACGTTAATATGAATATGTTTTTTTCTCTCTCTCTTGCACGGTGATCAGGAGCGGATATAGCTGCTGTAATAGTAAGCTGTTCTCAGAAACTTGTGTACACATGTACTCACCGTCTCTTTTCACATGAGATGTCATTATGCTGTAGCGAGTAATGTAGGTAACTGAGTTTTGCTGTGTTTTCTTGTTAACGTTAAGATCATGTTTTCTGATATAGGTGTCACTGCTGTAGAGATTTAAAGTTCGGAATAGTTACTCATCATGGTGCTTCTTCACTCGCACACTTCTCAGCTGGAGACAGAATCTTCCATTAACTCCATTAAACTACGCATTTATAGCTGTGAATATTCTTTTATATTCAGACGTTAGCATGTCTAATTAGCGTTTGACAGGGGTTAAAATGTTTGATATTACGGGCTCTTCAAAGTGATGACTTCGACAATAACTGAGATCACCCAATATAATTTATTGGTGCGAAATGTATAAGAATCCATTTATATCATTCTAAAACAAAATGGAAGTGAATAAAAACTCAACAGACGATCGTAAATTCTGAATATTTACGAATGCAGGTATTTTTATGTGCTATTCCGAGATCATGATTTTTAATTTGAGCTTTTAATAACGAATGAATCACCAAACTATTCGATCGATGCTTACAGGACTGAATGGAAATATTAGCTAATTTTATTTCAACTGAGGTTTTTTTTATACTTTTGTCAACGTTTAGTTTTAACCATAAAGAAATATTCTCCTCTTAATTTGTAATTGTCAAAAGAAACTGGAGAATTCTGCGAATAACAGCGTGTAACAGCTGGATCGATAAGGGCAAATATTCCTACAGTTTTACCCACTCCTTGTATGAAATCAACGATTTTGAAAGCAAAGAAACTTGCTTCCTATCAGGAAGCTTGCGGTAATACATTACAACAAGCACTGAGCCAGATTGATATATTTATATGTCTACAACGAGATCGAGCCTATCTGACCATCCTTGCATCTTCGTTTTGTAGGTTCCGGTCAATATATACACTAGGTGAGTGTATACTAACTGTCAGGGTTTCGATCTCCATGTAATGAAAGCCATATCTGTATTACACATAACTGCGCTGTCTCATGTAATGGCAAGTGACGTGTTCTTGTCACGTAAGGTTGACCTCTTCTCAGGTCTTCCCCGACTTTTGACACTCAGGGGAAGCCTAATTTTGGACACCGAGAGACGGAGATGTTCGTGAACGACCGAGCTCGTACTGTGGGCAGTTCTAACCAAGTTTTACGCAAAAGCTTTCATGTTTGGTATATATCCTCTTCAAAAATTTCCACGTCTACAGTCAAGCCTATGGAAGTAGGGAAAGCGGAGAAGAGTATGAACTGTGGCAAAGCATCGGTCTAGTTGGGAGGGCCTTTCCATAGGTTTCTATTCAACGACTCGTGAATAAGAACAAAAAAGAAAGGGATGTAACCAATTTGCTGGACAAACCACTGAGATTTTTATTCCTTTTCAAAGATCCAAGCCTTTGTAGCGTGTGTTTTAGCATTGCAGAACGACTTGAAAAAAGGTACACTGACTTTTAATCTCTGAAAAAGGAGCTCTTATCCATGGCTCTTGCTGGATGACCCAGCTGAAAATGTGTGAGCTACTGCGTAAAGCGGCCTACTTATTTATAGCATAACAAATGGCAACGTAGCTCACGGGAATTCCCAAGTCACGTGACCGTGAGAACTTCTAATTAGTCCCGTGTGATTGTCAGGGTTGGGTAGGCTCTGTGCTGCTTGGTACGTTAGTATATCATCAGATCAGCTGAACCAGTTTTGTGTGTCATTTATATTCAATTAGATATATAATTAATACGATGCACCGTTACCATGAAGTATTTGTAGTGTTTCTGATAGCCAGTCGCACTGTGTGAGGAAATTGTTTGCCTCGCCAGTAGAACTTTCCGTTTGACCATCTGTGCTGGACATTACTGATTTAAAAACGTGTCATTCAGGAGGAAATTTCAGTTGAATATGCCATTTACTGCCACCATGAAGCTTAATTTTTACTGAACAAGATGACGGAAGTTTTTGTGAAACTGATTAATGTTTATTTAAGCAGAAAACCGGTAAGGGCGGGTAGTGTCGGGGGAAGTGGAAATCCTCGCTTTTCTCCCTACTATCTGTTCTGATGAACATAATGAGCTTTCCTCCGTCCATGTAGACAACGCGCGCGACTTGGCTCTAACCTGCAAGTGACTACAGTGACTCAGCCGACATTTGTCATGCCTGCTTGTTATTTAATGTCCTCCGTAGACAACGACAGAAATGTTCCGCGAACGAGGCAGTGGGATCACGTTGTTCTATCATATGTCATTCAACATATAGTTGGCTTTTGTTGCGAAAGCCTTGTTTGTAACAGGACCGCCTCAGTTAATTCCATTGACATACAAATGTGAATGGCAGAGATGTTAGTTGGAGGGTATTCTCCCGGGAATAACACAGTAATATTGTAACCGCCGCTCCCACCAGAACTGCGCCAGTGCTTTGCACCAGGGTTTGGTAACACTGTCCTCGTGCGTATCTCACAAGGAACCTGCCACTTTTAGCGTTCGGGAGACGCTGTGGTCATGCTGTGCAATTTTACACTGCCTGGTGGGACAATCAGTCGGACAGGTCGACGATCTGCTCAAATTGGCGCCCTTTTATAAGCTCAAAATACGCTCTTGTATGGAAACACAAAAGCCTCAAAGAAACTGTGAACCCAGCCACACTAATATAAAAAGTCTTACGGCCTGATGCCCGCCTCTAGAGGGAGATGCCGAGCAGAATGACAGAATGAATGAGACTGTCTGTATTCTGCGTGGTGATAAAATGCTGCGTCGTGTCAAGTTGCTTACCTTTGGTGTTTTTTTATTCACACATCATGTATTATGTGGCGGGACGCACGCGTCTTTATGCTCTCTAAACTTGTGTCGCAGTTATATACATACAATATGCCAGTAAATGGTAAACAGCTTACAGCTTTGAGCTTGGAACATGATGGTTTTTGATTCTGGGGTACTTTTGATTCATCTCGCCCGAAACTGGTGTAACATTGTCAGAATTAAGACTCTGTGTTGCGATGATCGTTATGGAGGTAATTATGGTTCGAATCTTAAATGGTAAGAAGAAGAAGCAAGTAATGTCATTCGGTGTTTTCCGTTTAGGCGTAAAGATACTGGTTGTTAGAACGTCTACAAACACTCTTTACACTTGGTCCATTATCGTCAACATTCGACTGAGGATTATGTCTGTCTTCGTAGACAAGACGACAGAGATCATGGAGTATACCAGAATTCTATAACCCCTGACCAGCGAAGTTGTTCGAGTTTAAACCTGATTGGTCCAGGACGACTCTCGCAAATCTGGCGAGTTGTGTGGTTATCCCATGGCTCTACCCGCTCTTGCCTTACACTCATGCTTACTTGATCGCCACGGTCCATCCCATTTAAACAAATAAAAATATAAATACACAAAAAATCATTTACCCATAATATCAACACAGATCGTTAAAGATTCGTGCATTTACAGGGATTTAATTGCATTGGATAGCACGTGTATCTTTTAATCTTTAAAGCTCGCTAGCGTCGTCGTATTGTGCAGAGTGAAACGCCAATAAATGTTTATATCCAAAACTCCTTTCATAAACTACAAAGGTATTCATGAGCCCGGAGAATATAATCTCTCACCTGCAGAACCTACATGAACATAGATAGAAACTCTCTGAGAAGCTCGCATGATCTGTCTAATTGAATGGCGTGCATTAAATTATCTTTGAGACAGACAAACGTTTCGACTGATCTTGATTGTCTACCTCACTTTAAGGTTTTCTGGTACATTGCCGGAATTATTCTTTCCAGACGATATGTGCTTTGAGCTTCAAAGCTCCTTCTGTGAGGGATGGTGGCGCCGACTTGTCACACAAGAACCCATACAACCCATTTCTGTTTGATCTTCTCTACTCTTCGCTGTAGGCGATTGGCCCCCACCCCGTGGATACCAGGGCATGGGTTTTTCGCAATGTTTTTAATGTCTACGGTATATGTCAAAAAACTATACATACATACATGTCGAATAATTACTCATCACTATATTATTGCCTCACCAAATACAAATTTAAAATGCTGCGCATAATCTTATAACGATCTTTAGGAAAACTGGGTTTAATCTTGGAATCGTAATAAATCATCCAGTTTGTATATCGTGTCGATGACGACATCAACCATATAAAGTAGATAAATGCAACAATAACTGTCGAAAAATTCACAATGGTGTTATTAACCGGCTATTAAGAAAATTCAACTCAGAGTGAGTACCTACAACCAAGTGAGTGATGGAAACCTTGAGTATCTATGTACCGTATCATTCACTTTCATTAACCTTACATTCTCTCCATATCGCGAAAGTTAAATCATGTTCAAGTATATTTAATACTGATTTAAATAGCCAGATTATATTTTGATTGTACTATGAAGATGCCGAAAAATATGTCTTTTTTTGTCAAATGTACATTGGTTTGTCCAACGCGCATAAACCATGGTTATTAAATTATTCGTTGCCACTATTTACCAAAGCGGCCTAAAAACCATTAAGTCCAGAACACAAGAGAAAAGAATGAAACATTGCCATGTTTATTATATACACTGGAAAAAATGAAGGTTCCCATGGGTATAATGTAGACATGGGCCCCGTGCCGTACAGATCCCCGTGAACTCTGTTCGTGCAGAGCGCTCAGATTGATCCTCACTTTGTTTAGCCTCCCCTTGGTAGACATTAGGTACACACCGAACAAGAGGTAAGAAAAGCTGACACGCCTCCAACTCCATTTGAGCCCAATGATCTTCATCCTTCCTCGAAGTTCATTGACTACACAGAAATATAGACAACAAACAAACAGTAAAGAAACCTCGCCACCTGGGCAATTTAGAGCCGTTTTTCTATGCGACTACCAGGGTAACTCCTCCAATTATATAAAAAATGGCATCAAAATTTAAGACTGAAATAAAATGCATCGGGTGGAGCGTTTAGCGTTGAGCCGTTTCTTTATTCTTCAGTATAATAAAATGTTTTAGGAGCTGTTTTAACATGTTTAAGTGCCGTTTCATCAGGCGCATCATTTTACCATTATTAAGCGCTGTTACAATGACAAATTCCGGTCGCTGTGAGTTCAAGTTTTTCTCTCACCATATTGCTGGCCACCGTCGTATAAGACAACTATCTTTGTATATATTTTTGTTAAATAAACAGACAAAGAACCATTAGGCGCTCGACGGAAGTAGATACCTTGTGTTTGGGGCAAGGTTATATGACGGGTGTTCCTTGTGTGTGGCACGGGTATACCACGGATGCACCTGGTGGGTGGGTTGTGAGGGAGGAGGGAATGCAAATGATGTGTACCTTGTGTGTTGGGCAAGAGTAAGTGACTCTTGTAGTGTGTGTGTCGGACAGTGAAGTCTGACTGACCAATAAACAAACGGGCAATATTTGCTCAATTGCTAGGACAATATATCATGACAGCAAACAACGTTTCGCCCTCAATCTGTGTACTGCACATCTGCGCCAACGGAAAACTGATACATCTGCATACCTGTGTCACCTACGTGGTATGAAGTTGCCCGATAATTGCCTTATGCTTATTGGATTTTTTCAGCCGGAAAGTACTTATCACTCAAAGTCATGGCAGTCCGCGTTTCGCTGTCGAAATTCTTCATCTAATGGCTTGAGCTGTTTAGTTGAGTAGTATCGCCTTTCAAGCTCGCATTCTCTGCATACAATAGAATCACAAACTGTATTCCAGGCAAATTAAACAAACATCGCCCCTTGTGTGCGGGTTCTGTTAATAACGCAGTATGTTAACAAGGGGAATGGGGACAAAGTGACAATTTGTCAGATAGATTTGATTTATTTTGTTTTAGATGTGGCCCAGTCTGACCTGTAATATTATTGATGTATGGTGAATCATAGAGAATCTGCAGTCACTAAGACACTTGAGGTAAGAGTTCAAGCCCCGATCCTGACACGGTATATTTGCGGATTCTCCAATCTCACTTTTCGTGCAGTCTTCCAGCGAATAACTGTTCGACAAGGTCTGTATGGCTGTTTGCGTATGTGATTTTATGTTCGTTGAGGGCTGTTTGTCGTGTACTAATATGGCGTGCAAGTCTGTCGGTCAAGCGTGGGAAAGTTCGTCAGTACGTTTTCCATGGTCGGTGGCTTCACTCTGGGCACTCTGGTTTCCTCTATGGCACCCATAAAACTGTCTGCCATCGTGTATAAGGGCAAGTTTCTTGAGCACCGTTTTGGTGTTAAACAGCAATCAAATAATTCGATTTTATGTTTATATTATGTTTTATCGCAATAATTATGACGAAATCCGGAAATCCGGGATCAAACCCGGCTCCAGTCATACCAAAGACCTCAAGCCTTCGGGCCTTTCTCGTGAGTTTCCCCCGGGCACTGCCCGGTTTCCTCCCACCATAATGCTGGCCGCCGTCGTATAAGTGAAATATTCTTGAGTACCAGTCAAATAAATCAAAGACCTTGAATGTCATACTTGTTGCTGCCTCATTAGGGGCTCAACACTGAGGTTAGAGCAGGGAACAGGGCTGGTTTACCGGGTGTCAGCATGATGTAACTGGCCGGTATGTCATGACTGGTGTCTTCGGCATAATGTTTCACATTGGCCCTACCACAAGAACACACAGCAAATGTACACTCTACTCACTCTCGTTGTCATGTTACTGAAAAGTTGTTGTGTGCGACGTCAAACCCGAGCACGCATCCACACACATACACCATACCTGTGCATCCGCTAATACTGCTGGGACTGCAGTGGACCTCGAGGGACAGACAGACTCTGAATAAATGGTCTGTACAGATACTGCAGAGCAATACTCTATAACAATATTAGATATGGAAGACGATAGAGGACATCTCGTTACCCAGCTACCTCGATTTTTCCGATACAGATCGAGGCCGAGAGATAACAAAGTAGCGAGACAGCGAGAACTCCTTATGGATTTATGAGCTTCCATAAGCATAGAACTTTGTGGCAAGTCAATATCTTATATAATGATTTGGTAATTATGTAGCAGGTTTCGCTTTGTGGTAAAATATTTGTAAAATCGCTACCAAATCACGTTTTATAAGAATTGTGTTGTTCTGAGGCTTAATGAAACACCGGTGTCGGCATTAATCACAGAGTTATGTAGGATTCCACCACGATAATAACGAGATAGTGCAGAGTGATTTGTTCTGCTGGACAAGCACCAGATTCGGACGTCAAGCCGGCCGGTTACCAAACATGACTACGAGCTACTCGCGGTGACCGCGACTTCCTCCTGATAAACTGCCGGCCAGCACAGACAGGAAACAAAAACTAAACATGGATACTGGTGTACATCCAATATATAAACATGTTGAATCAGTTTTCCCCATGGTAAGGAGGTGGGCGTCTTAAATGGAACCCCCGTTCATGTCATTTCTGGAAGAGTTTGATTCCAGGCTTTAACTTGAATCATTCAAAACATGGAGGGATTCAGTTATACTCATTTATAATTGAGAGCTAACGGTTAGTTCAACCTGATTTATTCCTGACAGGTGCATCAGGTCAGCGCTCTAGAGATTAAAACACCTCCACTGTCGCATGTCACAAAATTAATGTGTTTCGTCTCTAGCTGTGACACACGACCAAATTTCCTTTCGTTAATAATATCATTTTAATGGGTCTTGTCGCACTTGGACGTAAAGTCCAAAGCTATCCGAACCTCGAATTGCTTGATGATCGTGGTTATATTACACACATAATTTGCACAAGCCGACGTATGCGATGTGCCGTGTAGCCGTGTGCTGTGTAGCCGTGTGCCTTATTGTTGTGTGCTGTAATGTTGTATGCTGTGTTGCCGTGAGGGGTGTTGCCGTGAAGTGTGTTGTGGTGTGGTGCTAATTCGCCGTGTGATGAGTAGCCGCTATGGTACAAATTCTCTTAGCTGCCTGTAGTTATTCCAGTATATTTAAAGCAAGAGGAAAGAGACTTTAAAGGCTGAGCTAGCACTTATCGATTTAACGTTTTTTTTCTGTATAACGGGCTATAGTTTCTCTCATAACTACGAGAACAAAGCTGTGGTTAGCCACAAATAATTGAAGTTTGTAATATGCGAAACCAAGATTACATTTGAGAGGATCCAGAACTGAAACCAACCGCTGAACATATGACCAGAAATCAGACCGATCTCATGTATGAGACATTGATGCTGGTGTATATACCACGGGCTAAACTTATAAACAGAATAAGGAGGCCGATCTCATGCACGAAGACTGGATGCCGGTGTATGTACCACTGAATAATCATATGACCAGAATCAGAAACCGATCTCATGCCTGATGTCTGGACGCTGATGTATGTACCACTGGATAATCATATGACCAGAATCACAGACCGATCTCATGCATGAGGTCTGCTTGCTTGTGTATGTACCATGAGCTAAACATATGGCCAGAATAAGGAGACCGATCTGATGCAAGAGACCTACGTGCTGATGCATGATGGTTCAGATATGACCGTAGATGTAAGTGAATTGCTTTTTTCTATGCAGCTAGATATTTCCCTGGATGAACGGCCGAAAATAAAAAAAACAGCTTTTCCCATGAACCTTAAGGAACTCGCACTCGTGCCTACATGTAACTAGTGGTAAAAAAGGAATGCATTTAGACAATCCTGACCGGGTTATATCGAGGATCATTTTACACATCGAATGAGCCTTAACGATTGAATTAATTTAATTCTTCATCTCTTAACTCTTAGTAGTGGACATATTGAAATTGACAGTTGTGAGATCCAGTGTCCACTTAATTCATTGCCATTTGTACAAGTTAAACCTTGTAATACGTGTTGAAGGGGCGAACATCTTAGATAAAATCAATCTGTATGACAGTGGGGCTAATCTTTGGTTAGGAAATGATATGTCGTTATAAAACCTTACCACATGTAGTATATGTCATTAGTGTCATGTTGTTTTTTGAGATGGCAAGAGAAAGTTCTTCTTCCTTTTGCCGCGTGACATCCAGACCGATCCTCAGAGCTTGTAATGCTGATCCATGCTATCCTGACGCTTCTCAATTACTCAAGGAAAGGATGGGATTGACCTGACAGGCAATGTACAAAATGTATCGATTTAATCAAAAACGAGAAAAGGTTGCAGACATTGAGAAGTCCATCTGTAATGAAAGACACTTAAGCATATCGGCCTTAGGACGGCGTGTGTCGTCTCGAACTACAGCTTGCAGACCTGACATTTTGTGAGCAAATTCCTTATAAAATATGTCCCTAATTTGATTCGAATCATTAATTCAGTATTCAGTTCCCTCATACAGAGTGTGCGTGGTAGGACATCAGTATGCTTATACGTGGGGATGTTTTCAATTTAATTACATCGTAGGAGCAAGGTACTGTAGATCACACGAACATATATTTCTTCAGTGGTGGTGATAAACTTTACCCCAGGGAGATGAGCTCCTTAACCTGTTAAAAGCTGAGAAGTGTTATGTTTTCACAGAGTAAGGCTATTTTCTCGGCTCAAGATCCACTCATTGCTGAGGCAAACTCTTAGCCTTTGTAAATTATGCACGCTGGAGTCCTGTGATGTGAAGGGTCCCCAAATTCGTGAGTTAGTTTTGGAACAGCCTGTATGAGAGTGCAGGCCAGTGAAATCAATCCGTTCTCGTCCACGTATGTGCTCATGACAAATGCCTTTGGTCAGTGGTCAACAATTTCCGGTTGTCGTTTCCAGTTTTCATTGAGGTAGGTCTCACATCTTAACGCTTCACTAGAGTGTATCGAACGAACGTTAATCTCAGCCACAGCACTTCCCGCTTCTACTATACATGAAAGTAACAATGGCAGTGTTAATCCTCACAAGAGGATAACACGCTTTGATTCCCATGGCCTTGTTTTTGTCCAGAATGTTCGAGCCAGGTATACCCTCTCTCCGAAATTGGAAAACATAATGTCTTTCGATAATCTTTAAAAAAGGCGACGAAGGCGACAAAAATGACGCATACACCAGTACTTTTACACATTTTCACCAGCTGAATTTTATCATTAGTAAGTTTTTCATCAGAATACGCACAAATTGTTTTGTGGTCATAGGTACGTGTCCATGCATTACATTATAAGCTAGACAAGATCACAAATGATCGAAAATTTGCCCTAAAGGTGCAAGAATATATTTGAGGTATCAGCGAGTCGTACTCTTCAGTCTGTGCAAACAGAGCATTAGATCCAAGTTCTATTTAGTCAGTGGAGGAGCATTCTTGAAAGTATGTGCGTGTTCCATGAAAAATTGTCTTAGAGTTAAGATTGGCTGTTGTCTAGCGCAATGGTGAATCGGTATCTATCATTGTCTCTACCCAGATCTAGTGATTCAATGAATTAAGTGGCAAATTCTGTGTTGCTGCGTTGACCATCTGCACAGTATATATGCTACCAGTCCAACGGCAATATCAACAGTTGGTTTTACATGTCCTGGGTTACAGGAGAACATAAGAAAAGACAGTTCTGGCCTGGAGTGGAATGGTGCTCTGTGTGTTGTCAAACGAAACCCAAAGTGACCTGCAGACAAAAATATAGTAATGCGTTCTGTACGGCACAGCCACTGGTTAGGTTAAGAAGATGGACTCTCTTGACCGGTCAAAACTACGACTGTTGTAAGGGTCTGAGGTACCTAAGTACTTGTAATTGTGAAACTTTAAATCAATTAACATCAGCTGATCGTAATCCTGCCGTTCACAAATGCGCACTGGAGATTCTTAAATTAGAGCCTAATGCTCTGGGGTCGGACGAGGACCTCTCCGTTGTTTAGCTCATCAGGTCATTTTAGGCCCATCAGACAGCCCTCTGGACAAAAGCACGGCTATAATTAACACAAGAGCAGCCAGGAAATGTAATTGATGTCGGCTGTCGACCCCAGTGGATCATCTTCTACTTTGGTGGGTCTGGCCTCCTAATCTTGTCTCATTTGACAATAAACACCCAGCTGACCAGTAGCCAATATTCCTTACGAAGGATCTCTTGGCAAACTCGATGCTTTGATAGATTGCAGCTCCACAGGGACTTGACACAGCTCTAATTTAATTCTTCCTCCCACCAGCACCAACACTTAGGCCTGAAGGCTCGTTCTACCTGAGTATTTAAGGTTTAAACTGATGGGAAAAGCCAGAGTCATATCTTACGCAATGCCAAGAAGAAGACGAGCTTTACAAGGGAGAAGACACTCCATTGAGATAGTGAACCAAGGTTAGGAACACAAAATAGAATCTCCCTGGTAACATTTTTAAACGGGAACACGGCATTTGAGCAGAGGTAGTGAAAATGTATCAACTCGTTTAGAATATCTATATTTAAAAGATTATATTATCTACGTTATAGCATATTCTTTCAGTCTTTCAGCCAGTCTTTTTTCTGTCAGAATTAGAATAATTATGAAAAGTTGATTTTCTCGCCCCAAGATGGAACTCGAAGGTATGGAAAATTAATGTGCTTTGGAGAAAAATCTCTTTCCCTTATACCCTAGCAACCATCATTAAGGTAAGAGAAAAGGGGACAGACCTCGGGGATACCCAAGACCACCCTTAGGTTGCACAGAGGCCGTATTTCACGTTACATGAAGGTCACGGCTGAACAGCCAGGTTCACCATCTCACACCACTCGGGTGTTGAACAAGTGGAGGTGTAGTCCGAAATTGTCCAGACTTTGGAATGACGCAGTCGCCAGTGACGGTGAAATTTGCATGAGAAATAAAATAATTGAGCGTCGCTTGCGATCGCGACATTTCTAATGCAAATTTCAACGTCTCAGCAGTCTCGCACTAGCCAAGGGTATAACTTTTCCATGTGGTGATGTTATTGGTGTAGGTGATTCTTTTCCAGGTGGTTATAACTTGTTTAAATACTTGAATCATTTGTTTTTTTTTTCTGTTCAGGTATATCAACACAATTGAGACGAGCCTGTCAGTCAGGGTTACTTATACATAAGATACCGTCTGTACTCAGTGCTTCTGGCCTTCAGCAACGCGCCTGTTTATGCTAGGAGAAGCGTCCACACACCGTAACACGTGTGTGTTTCAAAAGCTGACTATTAAGCAAACATGTATACAAAGTGGAGTGTATAACAACTGTAAGCAAAAGTCCGTTGAAATATAACGCTGGAGAGACGGGTTATTTGATTGCTTTAATGCGCAGCAGTGTCCATGATGCAGCGGGTTTCAGCGGTAAAATAATCGGATTTAAGCAGTTATATCAAATCTGCATATGCTGCATGTTTTTCCCCTTCTGGCAAAGTCTGGGTACAAATTGGTGCAACCTCAGAAAAAATAACAAAGATAATTTAATTAGTCATTGTCTGATGGCTCTAAACACGAGGCATGAATTATTTAAGCCCCTGACGGTGATGGGTATATACCTATGGTTATATAGTGACGGCCGGCTGTGCGGCTGTGGGAAGCTGTATGTACACGATCGAAGCCTATACGGACATGGTCTACACTCTGTGTACCTACCTTTGCCACCATTGAAGATACAGAGTAAACAGTTATTCAGATAGTTATTCACAGAAGCGCCCCCTGGTGTTGGAATTGGTAACTATGTATATCAGGTGATAACCCTATGAAGTTTCTTTAATAGACTAAGTTTGAAGCCTGTATGTATAGTATTAATGGTGATACAGGGTAGACAGTTATTCAGAAAGTTATTTGCAGAGGCGCACCCTGGTGTTGGAATTCGGAAGTATGTACTTCACGTGACAGCCCGTATGAAGTTTGATTAATGCGCTAAATTTGAAGCCTATAGGTGTATATCTTTATCTAAATAATGAATGGCCACCATTGAATAACTACCGGCTAACTGCGAGCTGCTGTCTAAAGTATGATACATGCCGTAGAAGTGTGTACTGATTGGCCCGAGGGCGTCTTTCACAAAAAGTCTACAGGTCAAGCTTAGGCGGCTAACTCAGTTAGCCGGCTAGCAATTCTGTCTAGCCCGTTTCACAAAGAAAACATTTGGCTATCGACTGAAGCCTTTTCTCTTAGACTTTGAAAGTTAGCATGAATTCCTTAGTCATATCCTACGGTCGTTAGGAGGAAGCAAATTCTACTTTAAAAGAGTTATATGTCCAATTTTCGAAAGTTTTTTTTTCTTGATTGGAGAAAAATAGGTATATATCAGCTTCCTTCAGCAACTGAAAGATTTTCAAAGCTCACAATCCACCAAAAGCCATCTGTTGTTGTTGTTTCCCTTCGACTGTCTATGTTGAGAGATATCGCTCATTGCTTAAAAGCTGTGTCAATAACGAAAATCAAGAAGAAATTGAGATCTTTTTCTGATATTTAAACACAGTAATTTAGTTTATTTATATTTTGAAGCTAATTTAGCAATTATCCTTAATGATCCAAGGGATGAGATAACTGCAGTGTGACTACATATCCGGCTATGGTAAGTCCGCTTAACATTGGACAGTTTTACTTATTCGCGTACCCTGCTTACGGAAGTCGGCTAAAAGACGCTGCCCTAGACGCCAACGACAGTTTCGTGAAACAGGCCCCAGAGCGAGTTCCCACCAACGATACCGCCTCACAAAGTGACATTGTGGAACGCTTTCACGTGTGCTGAACATAATGTAAATCAGTTAAGCTTTTCTGGACAAAAGTCTCATGTTAATCATGGAAGGCCAGTTTTCAATGACGGAATGCAGAGGCACAGATGGCCATGCTAGAACTACCAACTTAGACAACAACAGCAATACACCTGAGAGCTGTAAATACTTCTAAATTACAAACGGCTCTTAGCGATACCGAGCAAAAGATTCGCCAAGAACGTGGGCAAAACGTGGCCATGGTTATAGGTACTGACGGGGAACATGTCTGACCTTAGCGGTGCAATCACCAGCTCGAAAATTTGCACCAGCCGACTTTTACCGCCGCAGGAGGGGAATCAGTTTCCAAAAGCGGTCGTAACGACACTTCGGTCGCAATTAGCTAGTTGGCCTATAGCGTAAGCATGCGTCGTCATGGCGATTATGCCGGTGTAATCGTTACGATCCCTTTGGGAAACACTCCCAGGGATGTACATTTGCTATATTACAGGGCACTAAACTCACTAGTGAAAAATCTGGTTTCAAAGCGTAATGTAATAGTCTCTATAGTGACAAAGAAAACAGATGCCACGGTTTGTGAGAATACTTTCGAAGAGTACAGGCTGTGAAGGAGGAGTCACTTTATTACGTGCCCTTCCTACTCGTCGCTGACTTAAGCAAGATATGGACGAACTTTCCAATGTCTGACATCCTCACTTGAAGCCATAATGGTGGAAGATAAGGGGTCTTTAACGATTGCATAAGCGGCCTGTGAAGCCCTGTTTGGAGGGATGGGCTAGGAGCGGGGCTACCAACTCCTCTCCTATCACGGTGTTTTGTCCAGCTGATTATTAACAGTTTATTCCATTACCTGACCGACAAATAAATCATTACCTCGATTAACCCTGGGACAAACAATTATACTTATCTGGATTCTACACAGAACGCCGAATTTCAGATCACCTATACATGGTCATATCATAACACAGATGTACATTTTGGATATGATTTCAGTTGTGATGAAAACAGCTTACGTAATTCCAGAACAGAACCTTCAAAAATTTTAAACACGACATAAGCCGTTATTTCGTTCCTTTAGTGCCCACCTATGTTCATTTTTCAGCGAGTTTCAGCACTAAGACTGAACTCGTGTAACAACCAATTAAAAACCTAGGCTGCATGTCTTGCTGCCTGCCTTAAAGTCAGTGTATGACTTGGTGCATCCTCGGGAATGATAACAAAGATCATTTAATTAGTCATTGTCTGATAGTTCCAAACACGAAGAATCAATTACTTAAACAGCTGACGGGGATGTGTATATGCCTATGATTATACAATGACGGCCGGCTGTGCGGCTGTAGGAAGCTGTATGTACAGGTTCAAAGCCTATGGACATGCTCTACATTCTCTCTGGCCACCTTTGCCGTCGAGTATGTTGATAATGGCAAAACTACACATGTACATGCAAATCCCACAGACAGTGCCATGGAAGGGTAAACCTGGTTAATCAATTAAACTTTTCTGGATAAATGTATCATGTTACTCATGGAAGGACAGTTTTCAATGACTGAACGCAGAGGCAGAGGTGGCGACGCTAGAACACCCAACCTACACCAACAACAGAAGTACACCTGGGAGCTGTAAATCTGGGAAAATTAGAAGCGGTCCTTAGCAGTACCGAATAATAAGTTGATGTCAGGGTTAAATCATCTGGATAAGTAGTGTCTTCGCAAATAGATCCCTGGGACTTACAGATGTTCTCTATATATGAATCAGCCTCGACACAGAGAAATAAATTCCGTGAACGACCTTGGTGCTGAACGAAGGTATACAGAGAGTAACTGTGGCGATCTCATACATGATGGACACCATTGCTCAGTTTATTTCAAAAGTAGCTGAAAGGTTCTTCTGATAATTTCATGTGTTCAGTAATTGTATCTTACAAATACTTCATTCTGTCACAAACCTTATGCGACATCTACAAGTGTGATGTACATAAATGTAGTAACAACATAGTATTTTGAGGAGTGACGTCTAGTGTTTTGCATTTACCATCACTGCTATTATTCACCTCTGTGCAGTATAAAGTTTCACCATCCCACATCATTTAGATGTTTAATAAAGAATGAATTAGTCTGAGATTGTCCAGACTTTGGAATTTTCATAAGAAATCACGCGATCTCCAGTGACGCTCAAATCTAACGTCGCTTGCAAGAGCGACATCTTTCCATGGGATGATGTCAGTTGTGTATGTGATTCCCTTCTAGGTGGTTATAACTTGTTTAAATACCTGACTGATTTGTTTTTCCTATTCAAATACATCATCACAAATTAGGCGAGCCTATCAGCCACAGCTGTTTTTACATAAGATATCTCCTGTATTCTGTCTTGTCCTCCAGCAACACGCCTGTTTACTCTAGAAGTGTCCACACACCGTACCACATACGAGTTTCACCGTAACACGCGAGTTTCAAAGCTGACTATTAAGCAAACATGTATACAATGTGGAATTTATTACGAATGTAAACAAAAATCCCTGGAAATATAACGCTGGAGAGTAGGGTTATTTTGTTGCTTTCATATCCAGCAGTGTTCATGATGCAGTGAGTTTGCTCAGATAAATGATGGGATTTAAGCAGCAGAATCAAATCTGGATGTGCTGCATGTTTTGTCTCTTTTGGGAATGTCAGTGTGTAAATTTGTACAATCTCAGGAAAGGTAACAAAGATAATTTAATTAATCATTGTCGGATAGATCTAAACACGAACCATGGGTTATTGAAACGCCTGATGTATATATACGTATGATTATGCAATGGCGATCGGCTGTGCGGCTGTGGAAAGCTGTTTGTACAGGGTCGAAGCCCTGTATGTTTCTAATCTTAAACCAGCCCAGAGTCAGTTAGCACCTGCGATACAGCCATGCAAATTGACATTGTGGAACGTTTTTACGTGTGCTGTAGATTTGGTTAATCGATTAAACTTTTCTGGATAAATGTATCATGTTACTCATGGAAGAACAGTTTTCAATGATTTAATGCAGAGGTAGAGATGGCAGCGCTAGAACACCCAACCTACACCAACAACAGCAGTACACCTGGGAGCTGTAAATTTTGGTAAATTAAAAAACGGCCCTTAGCAGTGCCGAACAAAAGGTTGATGACAGGTTTACTTCATCTGGATAAGTAGTTTCTTCTCAGATATATCACTGAGTAATCCTCCACACAGAGACATATATTCCATGAACGCCCTTGGTGGTGCTCTTCTTTCTACCTAACCGCAGTATATAAAAATCAACACTGACGATATATCTCAATAACTCAATTCTCAATAATAAATTTGTGTTCAGTAGGGATTGCAAGAATGTCCTCCAGCCTATTTAAATAGACGATTTTATCTGCTGTTTGGACAATGACCTACGACCGTTGTGCTATGTAAATTACCATTTCTGCAACCTACAGCGAATTCCTACGTGTAACTCCAGGCTAAAAAGGTATTTGATGCATAATGTGTGGAAAATGGTCTTGGTTAAATTTTTTTTTATACACAATTCTCACGAAGTAACACTGTAACGCTACAGTCAGCCCTTTCAGTTTTATTTATTCATATATCTGGATGAAGCACGCATGATCGGCAAGAGTTTCACACTGGTCCGAACCTGGTAACTATTATCGGTATTGAAGGGGAACATATCTGACCTTAGCGGTGCAATCTCCGGATCGAAAATTTTCACCAGCCCACTTGTACAGCCCCGAGGGGATTGCTTCCGAACTCGGTCGTAACCATACGCCGATCGCAAGCACCAAATTGGCCCATGGTGTAAGCATACGTCGTCATGTGGATTAAGTTAGTGTAAACGTTACGACCCCTTTGGGACCCCCCAGGAACGGGCACTAGCTTCAAGAGTGAAAAATCTGAGTGTAAGAGGGAAGTGGACTTCCTATAATGATAAAGTCAAGATCCCACGCTACTGAGGTACTGAGGGCACACAGAGTGACCACTGTCAGAGAGTAGGCTGCTATGTCAAAGTCATTTTATGACGTGTTCGATTTATCTCTCGCCAACTTAACCAAGATGTCGTATGACTTTTTCATGTTTGACTTACGCACTTGAAGCCATAATGGTGGACGACAAAGAGTCTTTTAACGATTGTTAGAATAAAGGCTGGCACCAGTGAGACCTTGCGGTCATTATAATGTAGTGCCTTAAGTAAATGCGGAACTGGATTTTAGGTTGATCCTGTGAGTCATTATTAATATGAGTGGGAATCCATCCTACAATGAAGCCCGAAAATCCAATATACGTTATCAATACAATCATTGTTGAAGTATTTCAAATGAATAGCAGTTAAGTGTCAAGTCAAGCAGGGAGCTTTTACCCGGCTGATTATTAACGGTGTGTTCCATTACCAATAAATCAATGCCTTGATTAAGCCTGGGAGAAACAGTAGTACAAGACTTGTCTGCATCCTAAATTACATAGGACGCTGATATCATAATAGAAATGAACATTACTGACATGATTTGAATTGTGATGACAACAGGTCACATAATGCCATCGTGTACAGAATCTTTAAAAAAACTTAAAACATGACATAGGCCGTTGTTTGGTTGCTTCAGTGCCCAGCAGTATTCATGTCACAGCGGGATTTCAGCACTAAGACTGAACTCGTGTAACAACCAATTTAAAACCTAGGCTGCATGTCTTGCCCCGTCCAGTAAATTCAGTGTACGACTTGGTGCATCCTCATGCAGGAAAGATAACAAAGATAATTCAATTCCTCAACGTGATAGCACGAAACACGAGACATCAATTATTTAAACCCCTTACGGTGATGTGTATATACCTATGATTATACAATGACGGCCGGGTGTGCGGCTGTCGGAAGTTGTACAGGGTCGAAGAATATGGGGAAAGGTCTATATTCTCTGTACTCACCTTTGCCGTCAAGCATGTTTCCAGTCCCAAAACTCCATGTGTACATGTGAGTCCCACAAACAGTATCATAGAAGGGTGTATTGATCAGCCCAGAGCGAGCTCCCACCTATGAAACCGCCACCACTAATTGACATTGTGGAACTTTTTCACGTGTGCAGTAGATTTGATAAATCAATTAAGCTTTTCTGGAAAAATGTATCCTGTTACTCACGGAAGGCCAGTTTTCAATGACCGAATGCAGAGGATGAGATGTCGACGCCAGAACATCCAGCCTACACCAACAACAGCAATACACCTGAGAGCTGTAAATTTTGTAAATTAGAAACGGTTCCTAGCAGTGCCGAAAAAAGTTAATGGCAAGGTTAAATCATCTGAATAAGTAATTTCTTCTCAACAACATCCCTGGGGCTTATAGAGGGTTTTCTGTTTACGAGTCGGCATGCCAAGTAATAAAATCCGTTAACGTCCTTCGTGCTGCTCTGCTTTGTGCCTAACTATAGGCATATACAAATCAACGCTGGCTATCTTGTATATACTCGTTAACGTTACCCAGTTTATGTCCAAAAGCAGCTGATAGTTTCTGCTGATGAATTTATTTGTTCAGCAGGTTTATTTTAGAACTATTTTATTCTGTCACAAACCTTTTGCGACACTTGAAGGTATGGTCCATATAATATGATGGCACCACGGCATTCTGAGCAATTCTCAAGCAATAACGTCTAGTACATTGCATCTAGCACCACTGCAATTATTCACGAATTAACAGTAAAGTTTACCTGCCTACGCCATTCATATGTTGCATCAGAGAAGTATAAGTCCGAGGTTGGTTTGACTTTGGAATTGGCATTAGAAATCACGAGGTCACCAGCGATATTCATCTTGCGAGCGGGTCATTTCAATTGTACATTCCAATGCACATTCCAACGTCTCGGAGTCGGTTAGCGTGCGATCGCAGCGCCATGACCCAGGAGTCTCCAACCAATGCGGTCGCTGTGAGTTCAAGTCCAGCTCATGCTGGCTTCCTCTCCGGCCGTATGTGGGAAGACCTGCCAGCAACCTGCGCATGGTAGTAGGTTTGTCCTGGGCTCTGCCCTGCTTCCTCCCACCATAATGCTGGCTATCGTCATATAAGTGAAATATTCTAGAGTACTGCGTAAAACACCAATGAAATAAATAAATCCAGCGCCTAGGTCATCTCGAAGCATGAATTATTTAAGCGGCTGACGGAGGTGTGTATATATACCTATGATTATACAATGACCGCCGGTTGTACGGCTGTAGCAAGCTATATCTACAGGGTCGAAGCCGATGGGCATTAATTTTCTGCATTAATTTTCTGTACCCTGCATTGCCGTCAAGCATGTTTCAAGTCCCAAAACTACATATGTACATGTAAGTTCCATAATCAGTGCCATGGAAGGGTGTATTGATCAGCCCACAGCGAGATCTCACCTATGATAAAACCACCACAAACTGACATTGTGGAACCTTTTCACGAGTGCTGTAGATCTGGTAAATCAATTAAGCTTTTCAATGACTAAATGTAGATACAGAGATGACGACGCTAAGACATTCAAGCTACACCAACAATAGCAATACACCCGAGAGCTGTAAATCTTGGAAAATTATAAACGGTCATGAGCAATACCGAACAATAAGTCGATACCCGGGTTAAATCACCTGGATTAGTGCTCTCTTCTCAGATATATCCTGAGGCTTATAGATGTTTCTCTGTTTATGAGTCGGCCTCGATGAAGAGAATAAATTCCATGAACGTCCTTGGTTCTGCTCTTCTGCTTAACCAAGGTATATACAAAATAACGGTGGCGATCTGAGATATGCTTGATAACCTTGCTCAGTTTGTTGACAAGCCGTTGGCGCTTTCTTCTGATTAATTAATGCCATCAAGAGTTGTTTTTTTTTACAATTATTTTAACCTGTCACAAACTTGATGAGACACTTGAAGGTATGGTCCATATAACATGGTAACAACACAGCATTTTGAGTAATTCCAGACCAGTCACGTCTAGTTTATTGATTTTAACATCACTGCAATTAATTTTTTTACCTAATTCTGCTTAAGCCTTGGAGGTAGGGGGTGTGTAGGTTCATTTTTATTAAACACTTACATGGACAGTCAGAACGAAACCCTAACTGAGGTGAACTGACAAGAGACCAGATTTCACCGGTAACCTGTGACCATTTACGAACTACCACACTCTTTCTTTCTATGCTATAGTCTTTTATAATATATAAGTGTCTATCTTTCTTCCTTACACATCTCAGACACAACAGAAATATACAAGTAGTAAGCTTTGGTCGTTTGATACCGTCCCAAATAGTAGGGACATCGGCATGGAAATAACATAAAAACTAAATATAATCCTCAGGGCAAAAATGCTAAACAACAACACAGCTAAACATCTTTTGATCATCTGGGAGTCAGGCCCACCCGTCATGTTGACTACTGGACCCCGCATGCCCGCTTTCTCTGAAGCCACATCTGAAACCCCACAGGGGAGTACCTAGTACGAATGGCGGAGGGCAATGTAGCGAGAAAATGGTGCTTTACTAAAAGTCTTATTTATCAGGTGAAAATGTAAAAAATATACTACTGAATTTTCAAAGGCTATAAAAGCCTTTATATGTCAGAGTGGAGGCACAGTCAAACATAGGTTAACTTAGGCACATATTTGGGCGCCCAGTCTGTGTTGTATGTGAAAAGCGTGTTGTCATTGTAAGTTAGTGATCGATGGGACAAACTCTATGTTACCAGGTTTTATACACGCATGTCTTACTTTAAGACAATGAAAGCCTACAGGATTGTACGGATGTCCCGAAGCCTATTTAAATAGATGATTTTATCTGCTAAGATAGAATGTTTGGACAATGACCTAGGGCCGTTGTAACATCGAATTTACCAGTTATGTAACCTACTGGAAATTCCTCCATGCATTCTACGCTCCAATGCTACTACATTCCCATATTCCCATATTCCCATAAGACTGGGAAATGGTGCTGGTTAATATTGTTTACACAGAATGTTGGGGAGATAAAGACTAGCACGCTGAAGTTTTCCTTTTTATTTATATGCATATATCTGAGAGAAGAACGGAAGACGGTCAAGATTGTCACACTGGGCCTAACGTGGTAACGATTATCTGTATTGGGGAAGAACATGTCTGACCTTAGCGGCGCAATCTCCTGCTCGAAAATTCTCATCAGCCCACTTGTACCGCTCCAGAGGTGTGTGTGGGGGGGGGGGGGGGGGGCCAACTCGGTCGTAACGGTACGCCGATCGCAAGCACCAAGTTGGCTCATGGTGTAAGTATACGTCGTCATGGGGATTAAAGGACCGTAATCGTTACGACCCCTTTGAAAAACACCCCCAGGAACGTACATTTGCCATATTACAGGGCACTAGCTTCAAGAGTGAAAAATCTGAGTGTAAGAGGGAAGTGGACTTCCTATAGTGATAACGTTTGCAGAGCACAAATGCCTTGCTAACTGAGATCACACTGGGCGAAAAGTGCCAGAGAGTGTAGTCAAAGTCATTTTATGACGTGCTCTTTTTGTCTGTCTGTAACTTAACCAAGACACCAATGGACTTTCGGCTGCCTGACGTACGCACTTGAAGACATAAGGGTGGAAGACAAGGGGTTTTTAACGATTGCGCAAACGGCCTGCTCGGCTCAGTCGGCCGCTTATTGTCACCAATTAAGGCCCAATGTACCAGGAAGCCGTGGGGAAGACTGCAGGAGGGAGGCGGGTCCACAAGGCCCTGCCCTAGGCTGGCATTGAACTTACACCGTCTGTCCCTTGTCCTGTATCCCTCTCTTACCATTCACGTGCCTCCATCTGTGTGGTAGAATAGAGGCTGGGACCTATGTGACCTGGCGGTCATTATAATGTAGCGCCTTAAGCAACTGCGGTTCTGGATTATCGGTAGATCCTGTAAGTCATTATTATTATAAGTGACAGTTCTTCCCACAGTGAAGCTCTAAAAGCCAAAATGCATTATCAATATAATCGTTGTTGAGGTATATCAGATGGAAAGCAATTAAGTGTCCGTTCAAGCAGGGCGTTTTGTTCAGCGTATTATTAACAGTTTATTCCATTACCTGATCGACCTACAAATCAATGCCTGGTTTAACCCTGGAGCAAACAATAGCACAATAATTGTCTGCATTCTACACAGAACTCCGAAGTTCAAGCGACATGGACACGTTAATATCATAACAGAGATAGACATTACTGACAAGATTTCCATTATATTGCTTTAGGCTCATTGCAGTACTCGGACTCTAGCAGTAATCAAGTACTCGAGATGTCACTACGTAAATCACTTGAAAATGTCGAAAGTATGAATCTCGGTACCTCAACATTTTTCTACTTTTCAGCATCACAAAAGTATGCGCTTCAACATCAAAAGAGAAGGCACTTTGTAGTGAAGCAAATTTCGTTCTTCGTTGTACCAATCCAGCTATGAGGGACCTCTATCTGTATATGATTTGGCCTTCTGCCTTTTAGGATATAATACTGCCTTACACAGATTTAATTTATTATGTGCCCAAGAAGTGTAGCAGATGAATTCTTTCATGTTATAATTAATATTTCAGGCAAAAATTGCCATACTTTTCCAGAAATTCATTGCTGAATATTTAAAGGGCTTGCACCTGATTTTTGTGCTTATTATTGGAAAACAAACAGATTCTTTATTAACAGAAGACAGCGCTTTAATCATATTTTCGAATCTGATAGTTTTTCGTCCGGAGATAAAAGAACAGATCCCATTTAAACAAATCACTCATTATCTAAAAGGTCATCTCACGCTCATCCCAAATATGATCTTCATTATTTTTTACTATTTTTTGTAGTGATAAAAATGGAAATAAAGAATGATACGCTACGGTGGACGTTTTGGACGATATTGAACAGGCTGAAGAACAATGACGTCACAGATTCCATTTCCCGCTACTAAATACGCTGTTATATTTTAACATTAAATGCAACTGCAGGTGTAGGATTAGAGGCATACAGATGTAGAACGTAGACATATAATAACTGGAAGGTGTGCTTCAGCGTGTTCAATAAGGATTTCCATTTTTATCACTGTAATGAAATGCCTAAAAATAACGAAGACAAGACTCTGAATCAGCAAGAAATGGCCTTTCAGATGATATGTACATTGTTTAAATGTGATCTGTTCTTTTCAGTGAACTTTTGGTACGAAAGACATGGCTTTATTTAGCAACGTAAATGTATAAGAACCCGACCGAGGAAGAGAGAACCAAGGCCTGGCTATAAACATATTCAAGACGTATTTTCGCGATGCTATAAAATAGAAAATCTGGCAGGTGTTTGGATTTCTTCCAAATCGGAACAGATTTCTACCATATATCTATAATCATTGAGCAGCACAGCCCAGTACTATACAACGAGGGCTGCTCACATTAAATACGTACATATGCTTATACTTTACGCCATATTTTATGACAACAAGGAGTCCTTTGTACCTACATGTGTCATGGTGAGTCCAGGCCGCCAAAGTCACCCGCCGCAGAATTGACGCTTTGAAAACATATATTAATCTGTATACAGCCCGAGAACGAGTGCATATCTGATCTCAGCTCTGTGTACCTCATGTGCGACTTCAGCGCAGGGGAAGTCTTGTGTCTCTGGCGCGGCTTTATAGAAAGGAAATTTGTGTGTCTCGTGTGTGGTTTTATTGCAGAGGAGTTTGTGTGTCCCGTGTGCGTCTTTACAGGAGGGAAACGTATGTGCTTTGTGTGCAGCTTTATATAGCAGGGAAATGCGTGTGTCTCGTATGCGGCTTCATAGCAGGGAAATTTGTGTGGGTCGTGTGCAGTTTTACATCAGGGAAATTTGTTTTTCCTGGTGCGGTTTTATAGCAGGGAAGTTTATGAGTCTCGCGCGTGACTTTAATGCGGAAAATTTGTGTGTCTCGAGCGCGGCTTTGTAGCAGGGGAATTAGTGTGTCTCGTGTGCTGTTTTAACCCAGGAGAATTTGTGTATTTCTAAAGATGCTTCATAGCAATGGAAATTATGAATCTCGTGTGAGGCTTTATATCACAGGAACTTGTGTGTCGCACGTTTTAGTGTATTACAGAGAAACCTGTGTTTTTCTTTTGCTTCAATGTGACGTGCCGCACAATGAAAAAAATGAACTGGACATTGACCTGCAGCAGACCTGCTTTGTTGTCTGTGGGCTTCAATTTCGTGTGGTTATCAAACATGTCTTATCTATCGGCGTTTTCAGACGGACTCGCCATCGCGCTGTCTCCGTAGTTGTCAACCCGTGTTTTATTCATCATTCTGTGAGGCAAGTATTATGATGTTCAAATTGATGTCATCAGTTTAAAGTCCAGCAGAATGAAAGCTTTTAGCTACGGCAAACAAGTTCGAGTCAGGGGTTTTTTCACGCTATTCCATATTTAATGCGGAAGGTTATCCTGTGTTGTAGTTTGACCGCTGATGTGAGGGAAATGTGAGCGGTCGTCAGCCTTTTAGCGTGTCTACATCTCCTGCTGGATGCCACAACCAACTACACGCAATGCCTTTGAAGGAAGAAAAGTAACGAAAAAAAACAACAACATTTGTGAGCAGCCAGAAATTTCTCTCTCCCGTAAATACGTTACAGGCTAAAACGTCAAAAAACAGCGTACATTTAATCATTTTAATAGCCGAGTTTGTTTAAAAACTCCAGGAAGATTGTTGAAATTACCGAGTCTTCTGAGCAAACAGCCTGAACATTCTGCTTCTGTTAAAAGCTGCTCTGAGGCAGATTTCGTTGAAATCGGACAAAAACTGCAGGAGGAGTAACGTTTTGATGAGAAAGTTAACAGACAGACAGACAGACAGATGGACGGGTGCCGGACAACATGCTAATGCATAACCTCTTCAGTCTTCTACCAGTAGGGCTAAAAAACGATTCTTACTCTACTTTCTACATTTGTGCTTTCCCACTTTAGCTTCGAACGTGCTATTCTCATTAACTTAAGGAATTTAATATTACAGTTCAATCGTTTTTATATGTTGCCAAGCAATAAATGGTGACTTGAACAACACATGTTCGAGTAAAGAACATACTTGAGCACTATGGACAGCTACAAACAGAGAGACCACGGCATTGTTAAGTAATATGTAATAGTGGCTGGTTAATTACTACTATTGTCAGAAAGGCCGACACCTATCCAGGATGACGACGTCCGGTCAGTCACGGATGATACTTATCAATAAACAAAATTTCATTCAAAAAACATCGAAAAAAGCCTGGTTTTTGGTAATAAAAAAACACAGTATTTATATTTCCCGTATGTGTGTGCGTAGTTTTTGTTAATAAGTCGTGCGCAAGACATCTTCAGTTGTGCTCTCGAGACAATTGACCGATGAAAAACGTTATCGGCCTACTTTCTCGGTCCAAGCATTTTATCCCATAAACGTATCAATTTATATCCTTTGTTATAACATGATATTTGTCTTGATTGTTTTCAGTGGTCAAATATCTCGAGAGTAAGACTTAATAAAGATGTCGTGCGCACGACTTAGAAAAGATCTCGTGCTTACGAGATAATTGTTCGTGTCTGTAGGAAAATTATCTCGTGAGCACGACTTATTACAAAAAATACGTGAAGCTTTAACACTTGTGTTGGTACATGTATTTTTGTCTGTTTATATTTTTTTTTCATCATGTCAGTTTCACGGCTCCGCAGGTTTTCACCCGGAAGTATGTAAGACGAAGAAAATCCCTAAAGGCAGGGTTAAAGAGAGAAGATCTTATCAAATGGAGTCGACTAACAGGAAGAAAACATTTATTTTCCTTGAAAATTTGTTTATCTGTCTTGTAGATCTGTTGTCT
Organism: Acanthopleura granulata; assembly: GCA_016165875.1. Lineage (NCBI taxonomy): Eukaryota > Metazoa > Mollusca > Polyplacophora > Chitonida > Chitonidae > Acanthopleura > Acanthopleura granulata. The sequence continues at coordinate 42,574,802 of JABBOT010000001.1, read as the reverse complement.
GATCGATTTATTGTTTGCCACACACCTGGCATATATACATATGTATACAACATATGCAGACAAGCATGACATGTTTATTTTCATAGTGAAGGTGGTGACGGATCTAATAATAAATTTAATACTCGGACTTTCTAATATATGAATGCAGCCCCTTTCCCCACCCACAAAGGGTGGGTGTGTTACATTTAATACTCATAAATGACATTAGCTTTCTGAAGAAAAAAACCCCAGTCCTCGTTAGCAATTACTCTAGCTTTGGTCCCTTTCGTTTACTATAAACAATTGAAGATTTAGAAATAATATCTTTTATTTTACCACTAAAATGAAGACAGAACTGGGTATCTGTTTATTTCCGAAATGTATCTGTATAGTTATTAATTCGTCCAGAGTAAACAACTGGAATACTTAAATGAGACAAGAACTGAACCCATCGTGAAAGAAATATGAAGATGTGATACATTAATGATATTGTACAGTGATTCGATTGTATATTTTTTTGATGGTGAAAAACAAAAGAGACCGCCCATGTAACAATGCCACTGTTTTTCAAAGGCTCTATGATATACTCAGTTTTAAGTTTCGAGGAAATAGTTTAGTGCAATTGACTTTCAACAGATCCCATGAGCCATATTGCATATGCTTGGGTCATTTTAGGTTTCCATGGCAATACTTAATATTTTGGGAGTAATATTCATCATTGAAGCCGAATGAGTTATTGTACAAAATAAATTTAATAGCACCAATGATAAATTTACACTTGAAATGTTGATGAAGTGAGCTAAAGAATCTAGTAAGCATGTATTCTATGGCTTCTAATCCGAGAGTTTTTGGTATGATTTAGGGATGGCCTAGGAAGGCGTAAGATAGCCTTAAAGTGACTCTTGGAGTCCGATTACGGACCAGCAATGATGGGTGTGAAATTTTATATCGCTGAGACGAGGTAGAGTAATGCATTCCGATTTTTGAATTTGAAGAGAGTTTCTGTTTTTTCCTGATAAATGCGTTTTTGAAGGCCATTACAAATTGCCGGTTTCAGATTAGGCCTTGGTGAAATAATCTCGTTCTTTTTCTCGTGATGAGGTGTTCGTACTTCCTATAAACTGCAATTATCACTTAAAATGCCATTAACTTGTTGTATATGTTCGTGCCCTACCTGAGTGTTAACCATTTGTAGAATTCCATTTTTACAGTGACTCCGTTTCCGTAATGACTACAGCTTTACTCTTGTCTTCTTCTTTGATGATGATGTCTCGAATGCTATAAGATGTTTTAGCCTAATTCTTAGCCTTTGGGAATAGGAAACATTATATTTGGCCATTAGCGATGATGCTAGTGGTGTGTCTCTCAGTAAATAGTTCCAAATGATTGTCGTCGTTAGCTCTAGGTCTAAAGTGGATGGATTACAAAATAATGGGGCCTCCGTGGCCTAAGTTATTAGCATGCCAGTGCTGTACAGTGACTCAGGAGTTTCTCACCAATATGTGAGTTCCAGCCGAAATGATTGCTGGTTCCTTCTCTGGCCTATTAAAATTGCGTGGAAAAGTCTGCCAGCAACGTGGGACGCTCTGTCCGGTTTTCTCCTACCATAATACTGGTGGCCTAAGTTTTCTACTGAAGCCCCCGACATCTTTACAAAGATAACTTCAGACGATTCCACGAAACTTGACTTTCATCTGTTTAAATCAATTTAAAAAACAAAACGTGACCGGCTTAGTTTTGTAGAATAGACTTAAGCCTGTTTTGATGCGCGCCAGTTTTAGTGTCTCAAGTCAGTTTTATTGGCTAAACAATGTTTTGTGGAATGGACCTCTAGAATTCAGACCTAATATTAAAATATTACTTAGTTCTTGGCTCAAAGTAAAATTTTTACGGTTGACCCTCGTAGCTCGTAGGTGAGCTGGCTTGGCGTCGTGGAGGCTGGTCCGTTTTTCATTCCCTCCGTTATCCATTGTCGCCATCGTAGTTGGGCGGCTTTCTGGTGCTCTTTAGGCCTGTGTCCTGCTTATGGGAAGCTCCTGAGTTAAACCAGTGACTTGTGTTAGCTTGTTACCGGCCACCTACAATCGCGATACGAACACATTGGCATAAAAACTATATCAGTATCTGAACATTGACTGGGGAGATAGGCCCAGAATAAGCTCGCTTTCTCTACAGCTTTATATGATCTCTGAAGTCCATAATCCAAGCAAAAAGTGTCCCTTTACTTCCCTTTGCCCCTTCACTCCTTAGAAGTTATCTTTTACCTATCTCCGTGGATGTGTTTTACCACCAGATGAATGTGTGTATCTTACAAGAGGAGGATCTCAGTTATTACTGCCTTTATCTCGAGGCCCCTTCTTAATATCCGACTGGGTTGGGCTTTCAGGTTTATCGATGGAGACTCGGAACTTTCTGGGATCAAGAAGGTTCTCTTGTGGTTGTGAACAGTACCCTGGCGTCTTTAATACTGCACTGAAGTTCTGTTTCCGTGAGTTCGATGTAATACTACACTTTCTGCCTATATTATATTCTTGATGCGTGTTTTTTTGACGCACGAATTTATATTCAAAATGCCTGGTCAACCAAAGTGAAAAGTGCGAGCGGAAAAAAGTCAGTCATGTTGTGTTAACACGAGGATACAAACGTAAATCAATGTTAATGTTTTGGAATCCTGAAAAGGCTCTGTTTGTCATTAAAGTTATTTTTATATGAAAATATCCGGGTTCAGAGAGTAAGTCTTTCAAAAAAATGACAGTTTTCGAAATTGCTCAAAAGTCCCAATCTAGTCGTGAGAATTTCAACCCGTGAAAGATTACGATACCAGATGGAAAACAGAACTGGGGGTACACAGCTGTGACATCTCAGGGAACATCAAACGGACAATTGTAAACGTCACCCTGGCAGTCGATAGTGTCATTAAACAGCTATGGAGTTTTATTCCTCATAAAAATATTTCCCCTGGGAAGAAACCCATCTCAGCAAACACATAGTTTTTCCATGCAGAGGACATACATATGCCGAGAATATCGGACAACGTATTCTTCATGTACAGCTGATTGGTACAGTGGCTATCATGTTCTTAGTCTTACAGCTCTTAAATAATCCGATCACACCCTTCTACCAAACACCCACGCATTTATTTTGTAATGCCAAAAGACATCAACTTAGAACCGCTCTTACTCTTTAGAACAGTTATAAGGTTAATACATAATGGGGTTAAACATCTTACGGTCCCTACCGTAAGATATTTATGAAATATATATACAAGACAAGATGAGAAGAATTCTGACCGAAGCTAGCGCAGTATTGAACTGCAAATTACAGACTTGCAAGGCAGCTAAACTACATGTGCAAAGTTAGTAACACCTACCTTGTTCTTTTCTTATTTTTTAATGGAAATAAGAAGAAAAAGATGTATACCGTGTAACGAGACTCAGTCTCCCTCCCTAAAGGATAAAGATGGATAATGGCCAAACTCTAAGGCACTGGATCTAACATTGTCCCATTGGCCCTAGAATTGTGATACAGACCCTACAGTTGTGATATTGGCGGTAGAATTGTGTTATCTGACCGATAATTGTGCCATAGGATGTACATAAAAAATTGGGGCTTCTAGACTGTGTCCACAGAGCTGAAAGGCTTTTAGAAAACTCGTAAAGAAATCCATGGCAGAAACACTTTATCCTTGTGGAAAACGAGCAACTCTCAGCAAGCAATTGAGCCGTTATTGGACTCCTCTCTCATATAAGGAATCCAAGGTACACAATCGCCAAGCTAGTATTAGAGATATACTTCACAACCTACAGAAATCCAAACACACTCCCAAACGCTATGTTCCCAGATAGACATTCACAATGCAATGTAGCTGTACCCACAAATTTGTACCAAGCATCACGGCCCCTCGCAACAAGAATAAAGGATGACAATCACCAGTTCCAACGTTAACAAAAGAGAAATCAAGACCCCTCGAAAGAAGAATATAGGATCACAATGATCAGTCGGGAAGTTAGAATAACAGAAATCAAGACTCCTCGAAACAGGAATAAAGGATCACAATCAAAATTATCAGTCGGGAAAGTTAGAGTGACAGATATGAAGGCCTGTCGAAATAAACATGAAGAATCACAATCATCAGTGCCAAAGTTAGATTAACAGACATTAAAATCCCTCAAAAAATGAATAATTAAGGATCACAATCATGGGTGGCAAAGTCAGAACATAGTACATCAGTACCGTTGAAACAGGTATAAAGGATCACAATCATCAATCGGAAAGTTAGAATAACAGACATCAACATCCCTCGAAACAAGAATAAAGGACACAATAATCAGTGTCAGAGTTAGAATAACAGACATCTAGACTCCTGGAAACAGGAATAAAGGATCACAACCATTAATCCGGAAGTTAGAATAATAGATATGAAGACCGGTAGAAACAGAAATAAATGATCATAACCATGAGTGACAACGTTAGAATGAAAAGCACACCTCGCAAACCACCTAGATACCAAAGCAGACCACACCAGTTACACCGGAAGTAACTGTCAGAAACCATCTACATCAAAGGATCGAAGTCAGAGATCAGTAGAGACCATTCCAAACGTTTGTTATCTGCTAGTACTTTAGAAAAGCAAATCCATCAAAAGAATACCTCAATGATAACGTTACAAGGAAAGAAATCTGATGTTTCCCATTTTCTTATTAACTTTGCTCAATGACTTTTTGGCAAAATCTATGGTGACATGTTAAAAAAATTGTTTTACAAATGAGGTCATTCATCGTGATAATGTATGTATGTATGCATGGGGTTTTACGTCGTACAAGTTTTCAGGGAAATGAGGATTCCTTGTAATGTGTATACATTGTGTCTTCTTGTGGCAGGGCGAGCCCATGCCGCCAAAAGGCTGTCGCCGCTGGAACATCATGCCAAATACACCAAACATGACACCCAACCCAGTCACATTATACTGACACCCGGCCAACCAGTTCTCTTTCCTTGTTCTTAACTCTCAATGCTGAGCGCCAAGCAAGGCAGCAACAAGTACCATTTTTTAAAAAGTCTTTGAAATGACACGATCGGGGATTGATCCCATGTCTCACGAGCTCGAGGCGGACGCTCTAACCAGCAGACCACCCATCCGATAATCATCGCTGAAATGGTGCTGGGACCTACTCCGAAACTCTTATGTAAAAATAAATTCATTTTACCTCCTAAGTCAGCAAGAGTTTTCAACCTCCCGAAATCAGTTTTGAAGATGTACATTCATAGAGTCAGAAATTTTTAACAGTGAAAAACCATAACACAAACAGCAGCTTCCTGAACCGGTAGATCTTTGTGGCTGTAGCATTTCATTTCTGATCAAAACTTGTTAATTTTGCCTGCCGGTGATTGAGGCTCCACAACATGTCACCATTATTACATGTGTAATCTTTATGTTACAGTAGAAGGATGTACATTCAAAAAGCTCATTAATTTCAGAAAATATAATACTAAACTGAAATTCTGTCTGTTTTATATACCCCTTAATAACCCATTTGCCTTCCATACTAATTTTCTCAAACGTCTTATCGGATGTCATAGTGTGCTCATGATATAAATTTGTTTATAATACATCAGAAAGTATGCAAGCGCAGATACTTTACCGCTGATCTCTCGGGTCACTTGTCAGCCAGCTGAATAATGGTATCATAATACACATTTATGTCGTCTCAATATTCCATTTCCTACAGAACATATAAATACAGAACATTTACTGCGAAACAACACTAGTTACGGAAGACGCATGCGGCCACTCACGTTCTCGAGACGCGCCTTTTAAAAATCAAGAGGCACATGAACGGGAGAATGCCAGATTAAGCAAAACCGCTCTAGATTAGTGCTAACCTCGGGCACGATATTCGTGCTAACGTCGAATCACTGGCGAGTAGCGCTAATCGATCGATCTCGCTTTCTCGTGCCTAGTGGTTTTTAAAATTCACGCCTGGCGAATGTCAGTGATTGCATCCGTCTTCTGTAAGTGGCAAACCAGTTCAGAAATATCATTAAAAATGCTTATCTCCTGTCATTTTCAGGCTTTTCTTGGACACAACTGCAACAACCGATCATGAAATACATTTGGGAAGTATCCATAAAACCCTGGGGTTCCCCTCTCCCTTGTCGTGTTTTAAATCGCCGAGTACACGTGTTTCTTCCACATGTGGTGTTAAACAAGATGATTTTCCCTGAGAGATTGAAAGTATGAATGCCCTCGAAAAGAATAGAAAGTATCCAAATACAGACGCTCTTCTATTACGACTTTGATCTACTACAAATATGCGCTGACAGAATGAACACATTGTTGTTTAGAGCCGACTGAGCTGAGTCATCCTCCAGGTCTTCGGCCTCAAGATAGTTGCACCATGTCATGGTATGAGGTACACGTTTGTTTCCATTCTGGGCAGGTGAATGCCATCTTGATGGATGAATGGTCGATAGGCAACTGATGGCTTTTCTCCTAGACAGACATATGCACAGTGGTTAGAAAGTTCGAAGGTAACTTGCCAATGGTCAGTGGTTTACGCCTCGCATTCCAGTTTCTTCCATTTATAAAATTAATCACCATTATACACGTGAAGAAGCCTTAAGTAAAGTCCTATTGAAATCAATAAATCATTAAAATAAGTAAATAAGTAGATAAACACAGAAATGAATGAATAAATAAATAAATAAAATTACCAACAAATTACTCTGTTAAGCGTTTAAACTCCCCAGTGGTGAAAGCAAGCTCTTGTGAGCTTTATCCAGGCTCATGCCTTTCCTAATGTTTATTTATGTAATTATTTTCTTTACGGTTAACAAATCAGTTGGGTCCATTCAACCTATCCTCCAGGAAAAACTTGCTGTCATAATGGGGAGCTGGGTCAGAAGAGTACGCTCCGTCAGATTCTCCGATCTCCCTTTTTAATCGTCTCTGGAAGAGTCGTGAGAGCTGGAAATCTATCGTGCCTTAAGTTTCCAGATGTATGTATTGACTTCAACAAGGGTTCTGTAGTAACATTTGGTTTGGTCCTCAGTCCTGTTAAATCAGTGGCATGAAAACTAGCATGCAGAAGGTTGTTCAGCAGCATTCCCGTCTTTAGTCAGCGAAGCGAGATTAATACAGGTGTAGGTGACAGAAACCCTACGTGGCTTATCAAATGCAATTAGTCACCGTCGGTGAGCATTCTCTTCTTCGATGGGCAGATTTCCTCCAGTTAACGTTGATCCTAAGTGACAGCTCAAAATTAACTTCAATTTGGTCGTCTGTCTGCGAGGGACTGGCGCATTTGACGTGGTATTAATCGCACTTTCCAGAGATAATGAGTATTACCACGGACTTAACTTATACACTATACCTGTCCTCTGTGCTCCCCGTTCTGTGATGACCTGAAAAACGGTATTTGTTCTCTAATGACAATAGGTAAACTATGGCTTACAGAAGACGAAGTAGTTCTTTTACTGCAGGTTAACGGCTGACAGTGTAATTAGGTACTGCCCGGACAGTTAGATATGCGTAGTTGTCGTGGTTAGCTACATGTCTTTACAGATAACAGTGCATAGTTGTGGTGGTGTTCAGTTGCCCCATCGAGATTTTGAAGGCTCTGTCCATATTTGCGGGCTGGAATTTACTCAATATAGAATTTAAAAAACTTTTAGAATGCATACGAGTTGAAACAGACATTCCCATGCCAGCTGCCAACTACAATGTGCGTCCCAGGCCAATAATCGCAAGGCCTTATTCCAAATGATGTTAAAGAACCGGACTCATCCGGTTCCGTACGAGAAACAGGCCGAGAAGTTTTGTCTGAAGACAACGATGACATTGCAGACAGCTCAGCCGGTTCCGTACCAAAAAGAGCTCGAGAAATTTTATCTTAAGATAACGATGACATGGAGTGTGGCTCAGGATGGTTTCCGTACCAAAACCAGATGGATATGGTTTGTTTGGAGACAACAATGACATGGAGGATGGCTCAACCAATTCAGTACTAGAAAAATGCTGTGATGATTTGCTTGGAGACAACAATGAGGCGGCTTCGCAAAAGAGCTCTGGTTGAGAATCACTCACAGAACATTTCACCGATTAGACCTGGAGTTAGTGGAAAGCAAGGATTTACGTCAGGCAAAGAAATCAAATATGATCTGTGTGGGATATTGTGGCGACTGAAGCTATTCCTGATTATATTCTCGATGGAGATGGCGAAGCGAAAAACGAATACCACTCAGGAGAGCTCAGGATTTTAGGCCTTTTGATGTATCAGGTTCTAGGCGATGACTCATAAGAAGTTTATGCAAACCACAGTCGTCTTCATCTTTTCCCGTTTTGCTTCAGTTTATTATAAATTTTTAAGTTCATGTATTTCAACCCGATAAGAGCCCTTACACCAGATTTGGAATCCCTGTGTGAAACAGGTATGACTTCTACGTTGTTTGGTCTTGGAATTTCCAGCCAGTTGCCACGATAACCAGACAGTTGATTGAGTCACGTCCCGTTTAATAAAAAAAGTATTTCACCCTAGTATTAACCAGTATAAAAGCTTCAGAATCCAAGTGTAAAACGGTACGATATCTGTTGTGTTCAAACCAAACTTAGTCAGTTGCTATGAAAACTTGAAAGTTGACTATTCACAACTTTTGCTACACACGAGGACATCCATCTGCGATCAAAGGTTGCATGTGACTCACACGCCTGGTGATAATGTAATCAACGATCAAGAACAAGAGAGAGTAAAACCAGAGCAGCGGCGATAGTGTGATAGTTGGCAAATGGTCACGCCAGTTTAGGTTTCATAATATCTGTTTATGCAGATGTTTGAATAATAGCAACCTACACACGCTCGAGCAACATGGTCTAGGCAGAATTAGGTAAAAGAAAAGGCGGTGATATCTGTGGCAATTGAGCAGAGCACCCTTCGCCAACAACAGCGAGAACAACAACAACGGCGTCCTCTCATGGAGCCCATCGCAGTTAAAAATAGCTGGGAAATGCAGAGCTTCCCGTATTCGTGTGGAGGTGGCCAAGGATTACAGAGGTCATGCGTGTTCACCTAAGTGGGCATAAATGTACCACGCCTTTAGGCCGTTGGATAAATTAATTTCCAAATGACTACGTCTGAGATTTTCACACGCTTGTCTAAATAACAATGCAACAAGGGAATTTGTCTATTTCAGACATTCATTTAATCTCTTGAAGACAGGATGTAAGAGGCTTAAGGTAGCTAACGTACAGGCAATTTGGCCGTCTAGTTCAGCGTCATCCCTCATCAAACCTGTGGGAAAACCAGCTAAGTAAATATTGCTTTAGGCGCCGAGTAACTGGGTAGAGACGACTTGGTTAGATCAATAGTACGTTCGTGTAATGACAAACACCAATGACTCCGACAACATAGATTCCAGCACTAGAGCCCATGACTAGGCCCACTACAGTCTTTCCTGTTTTAATATGTTACGTGTCGGTGGACTATTACCGTAGACTTTAAGATTTGGAGTAAGCAACTCTAGCTGCAAAGACAAATAATCATTATAAGGAATGGAGTTCACACTTTACTGATCTTTACACGTCGCATAGGAAAGTTTGCCAGGTTTCAGTGCAAATATAGTAAATATATAAATTCTCCGTGGGGATATACACACAAACTGGTAAAATCTGATTACGTATCCGACACAAACTCTTCACCTCCACATCTAACAAGAAAATTCAGTTTGGACGAATCAACAAATAATCACTTAAATGTTATGATTATCTTGACATTCAACGTTCACACAGATATCTCAACGTTCACACAGATATGTCGTTTGCGCACATAATACTGAAATACATGCCTTAGTGCCAAACACGACCTATTAGAGTATATGCCTCAGTGGCAGACAACTGAACAGCCATATGATTCCCACTAATACTACCAATGTTAGACGACAGACAGATGTCTCAGGATGGACTTTGACTGATAGCTGTGATTTCAGGTAATCACATTCTGTTATTCATCTTACTGATCGCTGATCCGCCAATCGTCCCTTATTCTTCAAGGAAATTGTAGGATGGTTACCTTAGAGCAACTGTCATCGAATTTCTTCACATTAACTTGGGCTAAGTATGATAAGTAAACTAAGATGTATTTGAGATGATTTGTGATGCTATTACTTCAAGAATTCCTACAAGGCCGTACATAAGCCTTCATCAAAGGGAAGACAGCATAAAAATTGCATACTTATGTATTGTTCAACAAAGTCAAAATCGTTTCTCAAAATTATTTTTTTTTATTAAATAATATGCCTATGTATATAATCCGATGTGGATGACCACCACTCCGTTACATTTTTGCCCAATCATATTGCCCCAGTTTTCAGTCCATATCACACGTTAGGTCATGTCAACTATTTTCTATTTTGACTTGAACTTCCCCAAAAAACTAAAACCCAGAGTAGACGCGAGCTATGAGGCTAGCAAATCGGCCCTGATGCCCGTTTGTTCAGCACTTTGCTCATGTCATGTTTCAGCGCACACGTTGTCGGCTCACAACGTCGTCGGCCACAACGTCATTTCTGAAAGTGAGTTATGTGTCGTCACATGACGAAAACGATGGTCTTTGACTTGAGCTGAGGGGATAGCTGGCTTCAACGCACACACTGAGAATTTTGTCTCACGAGTAAAACAAAAAAAGAGGACAGATATTTTTCTGAAGACCTACGGAGGTGAAACTCAACAAAATGCGCGCACACATGAGCAAAGCTCTGAGCAAACGAGCTGGTAGCTCGTGTTTGCGCTGGGTTTTAGATGTGATGGTTCTTGGCACGTTTGTTTTGGGTTGTATTTGTTTGTTTGATTGATTGAATGAGGTTGTATGTCGTTTTCAACATTATTTCTGTCTTATTACGAATGTTCATTTCTATATGATAGTAGACTAGGCTACTTAATTGTTCGTCACGGAGAATCTTTACTGTAGCCTATTATTAGGGCAGGCAATTTAATACGTTTATATGTGGAATTTCCTGTATTTTCTTCAGAATTTACTATTTTGACAAAGGTTTTGGCAGTTCATTATACCATGAATTAAACAGGCATATATACTGAAGATAGCATATGGTGGACTTTCACCAACTGTAAAAAGAAGATAACTTACAATAATAACGCATCCAAGTACATTTTTCCTATAAATTCTCTGGGCCAAATGAGAGCAGTTAAACCATGAATTTATAACTTTATTTAAAAACAAGACAAGTTCAGAATGTTTTCGACTATTCTGCAACGTGGGAATGTTGAAAGGTTTACATATATACATTTATAAATCGTTTTATCACAAGTTTAAAATGATTTCGAGTATGAAAACGTCATGAATTTCCCCTGCAATCTTTCTAACCTGTCCAATACTGTTTTTTGGTGTAGAGATTAAACTTCGTTAAGTAATCTTATCTAAAGTAAATTAGAGAGACTTGCTAGCTAAAGCACTGATGAAAGGTGGACAAGTTTTATGTAAAACTTTCAGCATTTGGTTTTCTTTCTCTTGAGTGGGTTATATTTTACCTCGCAAAGGTCACTCGAGCTCATGTCGACTTGACTGTTGTTCTCTTGCAATGCACGGGTGTAAATACAGGGATGAACAAGAGACTACGAATTACTTTGGGCGGGAAAGGTTCCCCATTCGTTAAAATGGTGGTTAAAAGGGCTGTTGCTTAATATAACTACACCAACCTTTCCTCTCGTTCTCGAATTCTATAAAGCTGTGGTTATTTTGTGCACGAAGTCAATCTGGTGAGGTTTCTTTTGTACTATAAAACGGGCATAATTTGCTGATGTTAATCACCAGCCACCAATCATTTAACCACTTGGTTAAGTTGAAATATCTTCCTGGAACTAATTACAATCATTGGTGATTGACACAGAAAAAACGTTGCTGTCATTACAAGACAAAGACAATGTCATCGTTTAAAACAAAGGTAAAAGAACAACTCTTATCTGTTTTTTAGACAGATAGAACTGAATAGAAATCAATTTAAACCATTTCCATTAAAACACTTAAGACGAAATTTTGGTGGAGTGAAAAGACAATGGCACATAATGTCAAAGCCCTTATAGAATTGGGTACATATGTCGTGGACGTCTTTTTGTTCATCTACTTCATTTGTGATTAAATTAGTAAAACGTAATAGTTTAGTTAGGGAGATGTCATTTAGAAAGTGGATGTAAGTAACAGTATTATCGTTATTAGAGATTACACTTTCTTAATATAGCACAGGTTCTAGTGCTGAAATTGGCTGAGAGCTCTCCGGGTTTCGAACCATGGACCTCAGAGTCAGGCACCAAATCGCCAACAATACATGTCAACCATCTAAACCACTCGACCAACCAGCCTTCTACGAAAATAGAAGGTAGTTGACCGGTAGACTTTACAGCGAACATCCCATTACCCCCCTGATGATCAGAAATGACGCAGCTCTCTTAGCTGACCATATCAGATTGGGAGATGTCATTTACCTTCTATTTTTGTAGAAGGCTGGTTGGTCGAGTGGTCTAGATGGTTGACATGTATTGATGGCGATTTGGTGCCTGACTCTGAGTTCCATGGTTCGAAACCCGGAGAGCTCTCAGCCAATTTCAGCACTAGAACCTGTGCTATATTAAGAAAGTGTAATCTCTAATAACGATAATACTGGGTGTTATTCTTCACTGACGAAATGTTAAAAAAAAATTGATGAGATAAAAGGGTTAACACATTTTTCAAAAACTTGTACAATGATTGGCAATAATGCAATCGGTCTTTCCCCCTGGGGGCTGTTTCTGCCGACAGATTTAAAAACTGGGATAATATTAGAGTATTTTGATAAAGTTGTGAAAAAGACATCATTTTGGAAAATTTCTATGAAAAGGAAATGTTACCCTGGAGCGGTATTTTTCTTTTATGTATTTCTTCACTTTGTTTCGAGACGACTTTGAACGTGTAGAGTTTATAGTACAGTTTACAGCTACACGAAATGCAACATCTGGGAATTTATTTACCCATTCGTTGTTAAAAACGCCTTTTAAAGCGTCAGTTGTTCCATATTCAGTCATTATGTTTGGCAGGGAACCTCCACCCTATGTTTCGCATCACGACATTCCAGAACAAGCCCGGGTTATGATTGATTTTTCCATTGAACAAGATTTTATATATTCCTTGAGTTTGGACTTTGGTAGTTTGTTGACTTCTGACCTCTGTTGAAGAACAGTTTGCAGTATAAGGTACTTCTGTCGCTGCCTCTATGGACACACCGTCCTCCTCTCCTGTCTCCTTCTCTCGAATAAACCCAACCGAATCCTCGTCATATCAGAAAGGATACTTTCTGTTCAATGTTCCAAACCTTGGTATGCATTTCTTTATTATATGTATACTTTTGTGACTGTTGAATTGCTAAATTGACTATTGTTCGCTTTCCTGTAAAACCTTATCATAAAGGTAGTGAAAAATAATAGACTGCACAGATTAGGCACATTTTACATTTGGCAGGAAAAGTACGTGATACTCTAAAATGTATCATGATCTCCGTGACCCAGGTGGTTAGTGCACCGAGGAGGTATTTGGTGTTATTGTGTTTGTCAGACCATAGCATATTCCCGCTGGAGTTCTGCAAAGACGACTTGCAAGTTGTATTTCTCAGTACTTGTTTTGATATGTGGGAGAAGTTTTCGCTTTAAGTTGTGGTTGGTTTCTCTCGTCTTTGTTATGCTGGGTTTAGACCGTTATTGAGAACCGATGCAGTTTTCCTCGTTTAGGCTAACATGGCAAAATGGTGTAACCAATGAAATCAAGTTTTATTGATAAGCGCTGTGGATGTTTTTAAAAATTGTAATAAAACACCACTGGAAAACTGCTTTGTGGATTTATTCAAAATTATGGTGACTAACTTTATGTTCACTTTAACAAAGTGATCGATAGTTGTTTTGGAGGTAGTGGGCTTTCGCCTCTTAAAGTTAACAAGTGTTGAGTTCCACTACTTTGTTGACGTTTCCGTTAAGGGCCACTTCTAGCATACAAAAGAGATTATTGACGTTTTTGCCAGATAACTCTTCGCCTAAAAGCGTCTTAAGTGTCTCACAAATATGCTCAAGATCCGCTCAGCCCACGCATCTGAACACGTCTTTGCCATATCTGTACATACCAGCCCAAACTTTACATTTTTTAACACTCAATTTATTGATTTTGCAGACTTTGCTTCATATCTTAACATAACGATTTATTCTGACGATGGGTCCACCAGCAACGGGCGGTTGATCGTTTCCTCCCACCGTAATGCAGGCTGGCGTCGTACAAGTGAAATATTCCTGAGTCCGGTGTAAAACACCAATCAAATAATTACATAAACAAATATTCTGACAGTGTGCCTGTTACTGTTCAACCTTTTCAAGCTTAGAGTGTCTGGTTTGGAATCATTGCTAACCATGCACTATAATAATAATCCGTACTGAATCTTTCTTAATCGATTACATGCATTCTGAACATGCAGTCGACTGCGATTCACATCTCTTTACCCGCGACGCAAGCAAAACCAGATATGAAAGAGGATGGTTATATACACACAAGCACAAATATGAGGAGACAATTCGATCAAGCGGTATCTAAACATGATCAGTGTGTCATGGCTGTGTTCACGCATGTCATGAAGTTTTCACTGGTGAGCCTTTCCCCTCTAGCTCGATGGAACAAAAACACTATTTCGATATCCATTTGAGACGCCTGAATTCCGATTCGAGTATCTGTCTCTATGCATGTAATAAGTAATATCGTGTTACGTCATTACCCAGATTCACAATAACAGGTGGGAGATGGAATTGATACGGCCGCTTTGTGCCGCTGTCAATTCTTTGCAGGAGACCTGATAATTAATGCACTTCTGATATATACATGCATGTATACAGCCATAATGGAGTCCAGTTAACATGGACTGGATTAAGAACCAGTACTGCGGTCTGAGTGCCAAAAGCAGGTCATAATCCCTCTGCAAGTTGTTAAAACTGTTACTTCTAAGCCGAGCTTGTTTTATTTCTCCTTACCGCTGTGGTTTTGAACGTAAACCTCCTGGGTTTGTTTCGGCTAATGAATTGGGGCGTTTCTCCACCATGTGCACACTACCAAGGCCAAAAATTTTAAGATCAAATCCATAACATTAAGTAACAGATACCGTTGTCACAGCGCAATATATTATCGTATGTGGTGTTCTTAAATGTGTGAACAATAGACCGTTTGAAGCCTTGACAAGATTGAAAGACCAATGATTTTAGATCTGGGAGTTGCAAGTAATGAGCACTTACGTAGACGCCTTTCTACACAATTTTTTTTCTCCATGCCCATTTGGAAGTACTTCAAAGCATGTCTGTAGAAATGTTACATTCTGTGTCAGATGCTCGAGGTAAAATGCCCACTGCGGATATGCCACAGTTAAGCATGTTAAATGTCGATATGAATCAATAAAGAGCTCATGTAAAGGTGTCGAGGAAATGAAAGGCCATTGGACGCTTTGGCAACACAAATATTGACACACACTCTGTTAAAACGGCCAAGTGTGTCCAATAATCGTGCCAAATCGATAGCAAGTGGCAAAATCGCACTCCTGTAAAAGGTGCCATATCATGTAAAATCTAATAATGGCTTTCCCAAAACAAACTTACCAAAAATCGGACAGACTGAAGGCGATCTTGATCAGCTCAACAGGCGTAAAATCATTGAAATCTGGAAGCAATATGCTCTCTGTCTTGTTTCAGCTCTATGGCCTATATCGACTGTCGATCAGTACTGGTAATATCTTTCACTGTTTATTGCGGTTTTATTGATCTCATTCACTCCCGGTTCACGTGTGATCTCGAAAAAACAAAATTGCTTCTTGTTAGGATATGTTCATTTAGGTTGAACACGAACGGTTAGAATGTACCGTGTCATCCTTTGCTTTCATTGAGCCCATAGTACATAGCATAAAACACATTCATTTCATTATAACAAACTGTGCTGTGATCTCCACAAATCATGATGAAACCGTAATCTGTAGACCTATGGTCAATGTTTAACATTATCTCAGCCATAGGATTTTATACAGCAATGCATCGTTTTATCATCATATTCACACTCCGTGTACATCTGTGAATTGTAAGTCAGAAATTCACTGTCACGGTCTTGTTCTACAAAATAAAATGGTTCCAGTGTGATAAACTTGTTATATGACATGAGTTTGATCAGTATAACATGTGTGACGACAGTACATCAACAGTAACTACAAACGTAGGACAGTTCTATCAAACGTGAATGCTAAGGCCTTCGCCATATCGAACAGATTACAAACGTGTTTTTTTCTTGTTTTTTTTTCACTTTGATTAAACGATAAAACTACTACGCATATGACTTAGTTACGGCTAAGAAACAGCTCAAGGGACAATGATTACTGTATGTAGGCCAAACTGATTATGCAATTGCACGCCTATATATATATATATGACCGATTAGAAAATTAGAAAGTAATAAGTTTGCCTCTTATGTGTGTGTTATGATTTTACTTACCATAGGCAACTCCGTGAGTAGTGCAATAACAAAATGTACATGTCTAACAGCGACCCCGGACTATTTAAGGCTGCCGACTGTGTACTCCATGTCATTCACATTTTCTCAGCTAAATTATAGTGTGCAAGTTAATCTAGTGTCCCTGTATACTCCGTGGGGATTAATCCTCAACTAATTTTGAATCTTCAGTTTATTTTATGGCCATGCTGGCTGTGTCTGATGGTTGGATGGCGATCCTCCCCACACCACTAGAACCACTTCAGTTTGCCCTGTAATGTATTGTGATGGCCAGAAAGGTATGCCAAACTAACAGTGTGCTTCCGTCCTAGAATGCTATAATGTTTTGGTGCTCAGAGGGTCTGATATACCGGATGAAGACCAAATCTGTCATCGTAATACAGAACAACACTAGCAGCTCTGCCAGAAGAGTAAGTTATGTTATCTAACAGTTCGCCAAACGTATTTCTCAACGTCAGTGTTCAGTCAAATTGCCCAGGTATTACTTTCAAATATATGAGAACACAAGGAACTATTCGATTATATCAGGAATTGTTTTGCCTCTCATCTACTTCCATATAATGGCTATTCTTTGGCTTCTGCCATTATTATACTTTGTACATTATGATACAAAAGAGGTTAAAGTACATTTGTAAAAAAAAGGGTGGGAGGTGAAAATGGAATATGTAGTTTACGGACTTGCTTGTTCATGACGTGTGAGGTTCGAGGGCAAGACCCACAAATCTGACAAGGCCAATAATTGGTTTTCTTTCAGTGCTTTACAATGTAATATTTTTTCCTGCACAAACTCATTACCATGTTGACTTAATGCAGTGTGGAGCAGTAAGATGGTAGAGGCTAGCCTGTGGGTGTCGGCAAATATATTCATCACCCGAAACATTCAAACGGCTTTCCTTTATTTACTGGTGTACAAGTACCTTACAGATCTATGATCTAAGCAGCTTGAGCTTGTACACGCAACGAACGCTTCTCCACAGAGTCTGGGTTGGCTATATTCATGTCAAGTATGTTCAGACGTTTTGTGTTATTAGTGATTAATCTGACTAACATCTCACTCACTAAGTAGCGAAACCAATCAATCAGCTTTCAGTAAGCAGACACTCAGGAGCTAATATTAAACAGTTTATGAAGCTAGTATAAGACTTGAGGTGAGTTTTTTTGTCTTTTAACAAAACTCAATTACAGTCGAACTTTTCAAGGCAGAGGCGAGTCAAACTTGACTTACCTGCCAACAGTATCATTATTATAGCTATATTTCACTTCAGAGATCGGCTCTACTTCTGGTGAAATTGTCCTTATTGCCGGTACACTGCATTAAGGAGACCGGTCATAGATAGACAGGGTGAGAGCCATTATTATTACTTTTCATCTTACAGGTCACATGTTTTATTTTGACAATGAGTCCGCCAGCAACCTGTGATTGGTCGTGGGTTTCCCCCCGGCTCTGCCCAGTTTCCACCCATCATAATGATGACTGCCGTAGTATAAGTGAAATATTCCTGAGTACGAAGTAAAACACCAATCAAATAACTAAATATTTTCTCAATGTGCTTGTCACTGTTCAAATTTTGCAGGTTTGGAGCACAGTACCTTCTTTGCAATCATGGCTAACCACCACGGGCTGATTTCTTAATCAATAACATGCACCAGGAACATGAAGTCGACAAAGAGAAATTTATGTCTTGTTAAACTCGGGTCAAAAAAACAAAAATGATATTAAAAAGGCTGGACAAACACAAAGAGCACAAATACGACAAGATAAGGTTAAGCGGTACCTTAGATATGATGTGTATGTAATATTTGTGTTCACGATTGCTATGAAGCTTTTACTGGTGAACCATTCCAATGGCTACTTCAAATGTCAGGATGGAAAACAAAAACAATATTTCGTTGTCCATCTGCGAGGCCGGAATTCCGATTGGCGTATCTCTGTGTTTCGTCTTTACTTGCATGTGATATTGTGTACCTTCATTATCCAATATTCCACCATCACAGGTCGGAGATGGAACTGATAAGACAGATGTCTTCCATTGTCACTTCTTTGAAGGAGACCTGAATTAGTACTGCACACAATATTTAACGAACTTCTCATAGCAACATGTATACTGGAGTTAGATGTGACATGATCTCCCAGAAGGTTACACATGAGAATTTCGAGTGATTGGGTCCAAGATTTCGCTCCAAAATGAAGAGTGCCTGAACACTGGTTGGATGATACTCTCATACAGACATTCTAGATGGTTATTGCGCTAGATATTTCTATACTGTCATTTTACACCCAGTTAAAATATATCACAATTTCGTTTGCTTTAGATACAACTGAAAACTTTTTGCCAGGATTACTACCCACCATCCCTGGAAGTTATCAAGGTGACAAAATGCTATTCCGTCACTTCCATGAGCAACAGCTAAAAAAAATGGTGGTCATTCCAGGTTGATTTTTTGATATGTTATAGAGATATATCCAGGCTGTTTGTGGCGATAAGGTCTACCATCACGCCAGAGTTTGAGGATATACATTTTGGGAGTTGAAATTGACAAATTTAATACATAAATACTAAGGAAAATCATTGCTCTCATGTAACCTATAGTACAACAAGAGCCAGGCAGCCATAATGCAGTGCCGTTGACCTGGGCTGGTGTAAGAAGCAGTACTGTAGTCTGGGTGCCAAAAGTGGGTCATGCAGCCTCTCTGTAAGTTGCTAAAACTGTCACTTCTGGACCGAACTTCTTTTATGTTACACGAACGCATTGATTTTCCTTACTATTTATGTAGTAAATTTGTTTTCTTTAACCCCCAAAATATATATCTCCAAATTTTGGTGGTATGCCATCCCCCCCCCCCCCCACACACAGTTACGTTCTGTGTCAGATGCTCGAGGTAAAATGCCCACTGCGGATATGCCACAGTTAAGCATGTTAAATGCCGATGTAAATCAATAAAGAGCTCATGTGAAGGTGTCAACGAAATGAAAGGCCATTGGACGCTTTGGCAACACAAATATTGACACACACTCTGTTAAAACGGCCAAGTATGTCCAATAATCGTGCCAAATCGATAGCAAGTGGCAAAATCGCTCTCCTGTAAAAGGTGCCATAGCATGTAAAATCTAATAATGGCTTTCCCAAAACAAGCTTACCAAAAATCGGACAGACTGAAGGCGGTCTTGATCAGCTTAACACAAGTAAAATCTACGTAGATTTGGAAGCAATATACTCTCTGTCTCATTTCAGCTCAATAGCCTGTATCAACTGACGATCAGTAGGGGTAATATGTTTTATCCTTCGCTGTTTATTGCAGTTTTATTGATGCCATTCACACCTAGTTCACGTGTGATCTTGGCATTTATCAACCATCTGCGAATGCCTATATATTGTTATGAAGGCCTGTTCATTGAAATAATACAAGAATTTCTAAATTACCATTTTAGTGCACGTGCTCCTTCTTCAGATCATTTGAAGACAGGATATTAGCAAGTCGGGCCACACTGGATGCATTGGTATTGGGCATTGCTTGTCGCAATGCTCACATCAGATGAGTAATGAAACAGAATTGCCTTGCGTAAGCAGATGTTCATTTCGGATGAAAACACGAACTGTTAGAATGTTTGATGTCATCGTTTGGTTTATTTGAGTCCTTAGTAAATAGCATAAAACACATTGGTTTCATGAAAACAACTTTGCTGTCGTCTCCTCAC
Source organism: Acanthopleura granulata (assembly GCA_016165875.1). NCBI lineage: Eukaryota > Metazoa > Mollusca > Polyplacophora > Chitonida > Chitonidae > Acanthopleura > Acanthopleura granulata. Next base: position 42,554,569 of record JABBOT010000001.1, on the reverse strand, counting down.
ATCACGATGAAATCGTAATCCGTAGTTTGTGGTTAGTGTTGTACTGTATCTCAGCAACAGAATTTTACACATGTATGCATTGATTTATCTGCATATTCACACTACGTGCACATCTGTGGTTTTGTCGAGTTGGAAAGCAAATTCAAGGCAAATTGTTCAACAAAAAATGGTTTTGGCATGTCATAAGCTTGTTATATAACATGCGTCACAACAGTGTAGCATGGGTGACAACAGGAATACATGCGTGCTAACAGCAGATCAGTAGTAGCTACTATCGTAGGACACGCGACTGCCAACAGACGATAACGCTGCTTACAGGTTTATACGTGGATATCTTGTACTGTGATGAAATGATAAAACTACTAGGCATGTGACTTCAAAATAACATAGCTACGGCTTAAGAGCATCTGAGAGACAATCGCTAATTCATGTAGGCCAAACTGATTTTGGAATTGCACGCTTATAACCGACGCATCTGAAAAGGCTAAAAATTAGAAAGTAATAACTGGGAACCATTATAATAACGTGTTATGATTTCACTTACCATAGGCAAGTCGGTGAGTAATGTAATGAGAGATCGCATGTGACTATAAACAGTGACTGTGGACTAATGGGGGGCTGCCGAATGTCTGCTACATGTCATTTATTTTTTCTCAACTAAATAAAATTGTGCATATTAAACTGATCCCTCTGATATACTCCACGTGGATTAATCCTCAACTAATTTTGAATATTCAGTTTATTTTATGGCCATGCTGGCTGTGTCTGATGGTTGGATGGCGATCCTCCCCACACCACTAGAACCACTTCAGTGTGCTCTGTAATGTATTGTGATGGTCAGAGAGTTATATCCAACTAACTGGTGCTTCTGTTCGAGAATGCTATAGTGTTTTGGTGCTCAGAGGGTCTGATATACCGGATGAAGACCAAATCTGTCATCGTAATACAGAACAACACTAGCAGCTCTGCCAGAAGAGTAGTTCTGTTATCCAACAGTTAGCCAAACGTATTTCTCAACGTCAGTGTTCAGTCAAATTGCCCAGGTATTACTTTCAAATATATGAGAACACAAGGAACTATTCGATTATATCAGGAATTGTTTTGCCTCTCATCTACGTCCATATAATGGCTATTCTTTGGCTTCTGCCATTATTGTACTTTGTACATTATTATACAAAAGAGGTTAAAGTAGATTTGTAAAAAAAAGGGTGGGAGGTGAAAATGGAATATGTAGTTTACGGACTTGCTTGTTCATGACGTGTGAGGTTCGAGGGCAAGACCCACAAATCTGACAAGGCCAATAATTGGTTTTCTTTCAGTGCTTTACAATGTAATATTTTTTCCTGCACAAACTCATTACCATGTTGACTTAATGCAGTGTGGAGCAGTAAGATGGTAGAGGCTAGCCTGTGGGTGTCGGCAAATATATTCATCACCCGAAACATTCAAACGGCTTTCCTTTATTTACTGGTGTACAAGTACCTTACAGATCTATGATCTAAGCAGCTTGAGCTTGTACACGCAACGAACGCTTCTCCACAGAGTCTGGGTTGGCTATATTCATGTCAAGTATGTTCAGACGTTTTGTGTTATTAGTGATTAATCTGACTAACATCTCACTCACTGAGTAGCGAAACCAATCAATCAGCTTTCAGTAAGCAGATACACAGGAGCTAATATTAAACAGTTTATGAAGCTAGTATAAGACTTGAGGTGAGTTTTTTTGTCTCTTAACAAAACTCAATTACAGTCGAACTTTTCAAGGCAGAGGCGAGTCAAACTTGACTTACCTGCCAACAGTATCATTATTATAGCTATATTTCACTTCAGAGATCGGCTCTCCTTCTGGTGAAATTGTCCTTATTGCCGGTACACTGCATTAAGGAGACCGGCCATAGATAGACAGGGTGAGAGCCATTATTATTACTTTTCATCTTACAGGTCACATGTTTTATTTTGACAATGAGTCCGCCAGCAACCTGTGATTGGTCGTGGGTTTCCCCCCGGCTCTGCCCAGTTTCCACCCATCATAATGATGACTGCCGTAGTATAAGTGAAATATTCCTGAGTACGAAGTAAAACACCAATCAAATAACTAAATATTTTCTCAATGTGCTTGTCACTGTTCAAATTTTGCAGGTTTGGAGCACAGTACCTTCTTTGCAATCATGGCTAACCACCACGGGCTGATTTCTTAATCAATAACATGCACCAGGAACATGAAGTCGACAAAGAGAAATTTATGTCTTGTTAAACTCGGGCCAAACAAAAATGATATTAAAAATGCTGGACAAACACAAAGAGCACAAATACGACAAGATAAGGTTAAGCGGTACCTTAGATATGATGTGTATGTAATACTTGTGTTCACGATTGCTATGAAGCTTTTACTGGTGAACCATTCCAATGGCTACTTCAAATGTCAGGATGGAAAACAAAAACAATATTTCGTTGTCCATCTGCGAGGCCGGAATTCCGATTGGCGTATCTCTGTGTTTCGTCTTTACTTGCATGTGATATTGTGTACCTTCATTATCCAATATTCCACCATCACAGGTCGGAGATGGAACTGATAAGACAGATGTCTTCCATTGTCACTTCTTTGAAGGAGACCTGAATTAGTACTGCATACAATATTTAACGAACTTCTCATAGCAACATGTATACTGGAGTTAGATGTGACATGATCTCCCAGAAGGTTACACATGAGAATTTCGAGTGATTGGGTCCAAGATTTCGCTCCAAAATGAAGAGTGCCTGAACACTGGTTGGATGATACTCTCATACAGACATTCTAGATGGTTATTGCGCTAGATATTTCTATACTGTCATTTTACACCCAGTTAAAATATATCACAATTTCGTTTGCTTTAGATACAACTGAAAACTTTTTGCCAGGATTACTACCCACCATCCCTGGAAGTTATCCAGGTGACAAAATGCTATTCCGTCACTTCCATGAGCAACAGCTAAAAAAAATGGTGGTCATTCCAGGTTGATTTTTTGATATGTTATAGAGACATATCCAGGCTGTTTGTGGCGATAAGGTCTACCATCACGCCAGAGTTTGAGAATATACATTTTGGGAGTTGAAATTGACAAATTTAACATATAAATACTAAGGAAAATCATTGCTCTCATGTAACCTATAGTACAACAAGAGCCAGGCAGCCATAATGCAGTGCCGTTGACCTGGGCTGGTGTAAGAAGCAGTACTGTAGTCTGGGTGCCAAAAGTGGGTCATGCAGCCTCTCTGTAAGTTGCTAAAACTGTCACTTCTGGACCGAACTTCTTTTATGTTACACGAACGTATTGATTTTCCTTACTATTTATGTAGTAAATTTGTTTTCTTTAACCCCCAAAATATATATCTCCAAATTTTGGTGGTATGCCATCCCCCCCCCCACACACAGTTACGTTCTGTGTCAGATGCTCGAGGTAAAATGCGCACTGCGGATATGCCACAGTTAAGCATGTTAAATGCCGATGTAAATCAACAAAGAGCTCATGTGAAGGTGTCAACGAAATGAAAGGCCATTGGACGCTTTGGCAACACAAATATCGACACACACTCTGTTAAAACGGCCAAGTGTGTCCAATAATCGTGCCAAATCGATAGCAAGTGGCAAAATCGCTCTCCTGTAAAAGGTGCCATAGCATGTAAAATCTAATAATGGCTTTCCCAAAACAACCTTCCAAAAGTCGGACAGACTGAAGGCGGTCTTGATCAGCTTAACACAAGTAAAATCTACGTAGATTTGGAAGCAATATACTCTCTGTCTCATTTCAGCTCAATAGCCTGTATCAACTGACGATCAGTAGGGGTAATATGTTTTATCCTTCGCTGTTTATTGCAGTTTTATTGATGCCATTCACACCTAGTTCACGTGTGATCTTGGCATTTATCAACCATCTGCGAATGCCTATATATTGTTATGAAGGCCTGTTCATTGAAATAATACAAGAATTTCTAAATTACCATTTCAGTGCACGTGCTCCTTCTTCAGATCATTTGAAGACAGGATATTAGCAAGTCGGGCCACACTGGATGCATTGGTATTGGGCATTGCTTGTCGCAATGCTCACATCAGATGAGTAATGAAACAGAATTGCCTTGCGTAAGCAGATGTTCATTTCGGTTGAAAACACGAACTATTAGAATGTTTGATGTCATCGTTTGGTTTATTTGAGTCCTTAGTAAATAGCATAAAACACATTGGTTTCATGAAAACAAACTTTGCTGTCGTCTCCTCACATCACGATGAAATCGTAATCCGGAGACTTGTTGTCAGTGTTGTACTGTATCTCAGCAACAGAATTTTACACATGTATGCATTGATTTATCTGCATATTCACACTACGTGCACATCTGTGGTTTTGTCGAGTTGGAAAGCAAATTCAAGGCAAATTGTTCAAATAAAAATTGGTTTTGGCATGTCATAAGCTTGTTATATAACATGCGTCACAACAGTGTAGCATGGGTGACAACAGGAATACATGCGTGCTAACAGTAGATCAGTAGTAGCTACTATCGTAGGACACGCGACTGCCAACAGACGATAACGCTGCTTACAGGTTTATACGTGGATATCTTGTACTGTGATGAAATGATAAAACTACTAGGCATATGACTTCAAAATAACATAGCTACGGCTTAAGAGCATCTGAGAGACAATCGCTAATTCATGTAGGCCAAACTGATTATGGAATTGCACGCTTATAACCGACGCATCTGAAAAGGCTAAAAATTAGAAAGTAATAACTGGGAACCATTATAATAACGTGTTATGATTTCACTTACCATAGGCAAGTCGGCGAGTAATGTAATGAGAGATCGCATGTGACTATAAACAGTGACTGTGGACTAATGGGGGGGGGGTGCCGAATGTCTGCTACATGTCATTTATTTTTTCTCAACTAAATAAAATTGTGCATATTAAACTGATCCCTCTGATATACTCCACGTGGATTAATCCTCAACTAATTTTGAATATTTTATGGCCATGCTGGCTGTGTCTGATGGTTGGATGGCGATCCTCCCCACACCACTAGAACCACTTCAGTGTGCTCTGTAATGTATTGTGATGGTCAGAGAGTTATATCCAACTAACTGGTGCTTCTGTTCGAGAATGCTATAGTGTTTTGGTGCTCAGAGGGTCTGATATACCGGATGAAGACCAAATCTGTCATCGTAATACAGAACAACACTAGCAGCTCTGCCAGAAGAGTAGTTCTGTTATCCAACAGTTAGCCAAACGTATTTCTCAACGTCAGTGTTCAGTCAAATTGCCCAGGTATTACTTTCAAATATATGAGAACACAAGGAACTATTCGATTATATCAGGAATTGTTTTGCCTCTCGTCTACTTCCATATAATGACTATTCTTTGGTTTCTGCCATTATTATACTTTGTACATTATTATACAAAAGAGGTTAAAGTACACTTGTAAAAAAAGGGTGGGAGGTGAAAATGGAATATGTAGTTTACGGACTTGCTTGTTCATGACGTGTGAGGTTCGAGGGCAAGACCTACAAATCTGACAAGGCCAGTAATTGGTTTTCTTTCAGTGCTTTACAATGTAATATTTTTTCCTGCACAAACTCATTACCATGTTGACTTAATGCAGTGTGGAGCAGTAAGATGGTAGAGGCTAGCCTGTGGGTGTCGGCAAATATATTCATCACCCGAAACATTCAAACGGCTTTCCTTCATTTACTGGTGTACAAGTACCTTACAGATCTATGATCTAAGCAGCTTGAGCTTGTACACGCAACGAACGCTTCTCCACAGAGTCTGGGTTGGCTATATTCATGTCAAGTATGTTCAGACGTTTTGTGTTATTAGTGATTAATTTCACCAGCATCTAACATCATCGTAAGTCGTGATTGCAATCAATTGCCTTCCAGTCAGTAGAAGAGCACGTAGGAGCTGATATTAAACAGTTATTAAACAGTAAAGGTAATATAAGAGCTGAGGGTTTTTTTCCCATTTTTTAGCAAAAACTTTATCACAGTTATACATTTCACTGCAGACACGAGTCAAACTTGAGTTTACTTGACAAAAGCATTACGATAACATATCACCTCAGAGATCAGTGAAAGTTTAACTGAACAAAATCATTATTATTACGTTTTCACCTCAGGGACCAGTGAAAAGTATTTAATCTAAGTATTGGGAAAAGTCTTCTTCTTTATTTTAGTACTAGCTGTCACATCTATTAATGACACTGTCTTTTTGTTAGATGGTAGATTGGTAATCTTCAGTGTGGCCTGAAGCAGTCACGTGAGTAAAACCAAATCTCTCAGCCTTTTTCACATGTATATAGCTTTACAGTATTTCCCTTTACAACACATCGCTATTCTGAAGATATCCCGTGTGAACATGTATGCCCTGAAATCAAATCTATTGCATAAGCACTCTGCAAGTTTTACATCTCTCTTTGCACAAGGATCGAAAGAATAGTTATAACGGCAAAAAGTAATTCTTGGAGCGAGAGAGATGCCGGCAGTGGTTTCCTGTAGCTCCAATAGCTTAAGTGACTGGTCAATGACGCCTCAATAAAATTTCATCACTATTCTGTTCTGTCATTTTTTTGACAAGGAAACTGATTGTGTTTCGGCATTACGGGAACTAGGTCAAGTAGGCCGATGAAACGTTGCTTGGCCTGTCTTCCATCCATGTCACCATTGATTTTCTGCCAACCCTTAATTGACATAGCTGCTTTCGCCCATCTTCCCCTCCTTGTTACTGTCTAACACTGCGAACAAGACAAAGGAGCGACTGCTGGTTAGAGGCCGGCTGGCCAGACACCGTCACTTGAGCCACGACGTCAGTCACTATATTCCTGAACAACAGTTGTATTTGTTGGCCCTTACCGTAACTGGATTTTCACAAACTAAGCTGATTTGTGGAACTTTATCTTCAAGTCCCTATTGTTACTACGTCTGCCTTATATAACACGTTTGCAGTGAGTATTCAAGGTAAATAAAGCTGCTTTGAAGACGTAAACTGAGTTAAGGTTTCCGCAAACTGCAAAAGCCACAAAATTTGTTTGAATGTGTCAACAAATTGGTTACTCTATTGGCTGAGCGTCTGGACAAACTTGAAGTGGCTTCTGGCCTGTTTAATGTGTCTTTTCAAAGCAGAACTTGCCATAAAGCTTGTCTGCCTACCTACACAGCAGATTTGACGAAGATCTTTTACGTCGGTGACGTACGTTTGGGTATAAAACCAGTGACTCTACGTGTCTTAACAATGTGCCTCATCAAGATGTTTTATGTGTCTAGACAAAGCAGGTGTAGCCCAAGGTCTTTGTATATGACCTAAGATCTTTGTATATTAGCAAAGCTAGTGTGACATAAGGTCTTCATATGTGAAGAAAACAAGTGTAACATAGGGTCTTTGAATGTGAGCAAAACAGGTGTAACATAGGGTCTTTGTATGTGAACAAAACAAGTGTAACATAGGGTCTCTGAATGTGAGCAAAACAGGTGTAACATAGGGTCTTTGTACGTGACCAAAGCATGTGTGGTCTAATTTTTAACATAACTCTAAACGTAATTATTTATTTTACGCGTAAAACAATTTCCGGCTTGACGTCTGGGGATAACCTTTAAATGCTGTATACATGTACTGAATTTCTTTCCTGACTATATAATAAATCAAAAAACTTCAACTGCAACCATGACTCACAGAAAAATACATGTACATGTATAAGCTGGCATTTTTAACTGCAATGTGGAAAATTTACTATTTTTCTGAACATATTATCATAGCATTTCATCGCCGTGGTAACAGAAAGAGACGGAGAAGCATGCCTCAGAATAGGTGCCCTGGCTCATTCCAATAAAGCTCAAATTATGGGAACCGCTGCGGCAGGTACCTACCCGTGAGCTCTATAACGGCCTGACTATCCATACGATGGTTGCAAAAATGGCTTTTCAAAATAGTCTCTGACCGATCCGAAAACAGTCACCGTATTCTTGATAACTAAAGGATATGTCATCTACGTGCATTTATGGAGAGTCAAGAAAACAAACATGTCAGAATTCCTAGTGATAAGTGTACCAAGGTAGAACTAGACTTGCAGATACTAATATGATAGTGCCAATAAGTGTTGGCGTGTACTCAGAAACTCTCTTCATGCACGCAGTGCCCGACACGCTAACGTCGGGACACGACCGTTATGGATCCTCTGTTATAGTTGGATGAAATTGATTGGCATAACCGACAAGCAATCAGCTTAATCAAACCAGGCACTAATCAAACTCTGCTGCCAATAAGACAAATTTTTGGCCAAGATTTTATTTGGTTTTGTCATATATGATATGATAGTAGAAGAGTTCGCCTTGGGACGACAGCTATCTTGTGCACACACCATACATACACTGTCTGAACTTTGTGGCCCAGTGTGATTAAGGGGCAGCATCGCGCGGCATCTTCTTTATTAGACCAAAAACAAAGTACCGGGCCGTGAGAGCGAAATGATTGGCTATTTAATCACGATAACATGTATGCTGTCCTTATAGAATATCAAACCAATTTGATTTGTCTAACAAGATGTATTAGAACCTCATTTCCATAATTCTACAAGCAAGGCTTCCCATTTTAAATGAAGGAGTGATCAAAATTTGCCAGACCTACTGTTAGACGCAATTATGTCATATATCAAGTGAACACACACATGCCTAATTACTCCTAGCTGCTCCGAGCTTACAAGTACCATGGCTAACCATACACGTACAGTTATGGCTCTATATTTATGGGTCCCCACCGGTTATCCGATATGATACCCTCATAAAATTTCTCTACACACAATATCTGACTGCATTTTACGACAGACAGAGAGAACTGTAAGTTATCCGTGTGATGTGTTAGGCGAGTTGCGAATGAAGGGTACGTAAACCCCTCATTTTAATATAATGGCTGGGCGGAATCCAGACTGACTATCAACTTACAGGTAAGTCGCGCTCACCCTGTTATATCTGCCCCACCATCCTGCACTTCCAGGTCACGGTGAGATGTTCAAAGCAACTGTAGGATTCAACATATGACTGAAAATATGACTTGACGACAACAAGCCAACAGAAAAGCCCCATCCAGTTCTCAACAAACTGTTATATGCAACTCAATAAAAGAAAATTCTTCCAGATATACCAAGAACAGTTCTGTATCTCATCCAATGGTAAATCTTTCACCCTATCTTGAAAATAAACAGTAGTTGTCAGACACATTTATTACGAAATGTGTGCACACCATGCAAAAAAGTATTAAATTAGCAATGTTGGAAACATACCGACGTAATGTAATGTGCAATAGCCCAGCATGACTCGGTTGTTCACCAGTAGCAACTCGATGACCGGAGACTACCCAGTGGGTTTCATTTCTTTTATCTTAAAAAAATATTAGACTATCATCTGTGTACAACATTTTGCTAAATTTTTTTTATAAAAGGAGTGTTTGCCCTCTCACACAGACAACAGAGTAGATTTCAAGGTTAAATCCTTCAAACACAAATCAACCAGTATCCTGTATCAACAAGTATGTCAAATTGCACATCTGTTTGAAAGTGCACCTTTGATGATATTTTATATCCAAGGTTTCGCTCGAAATACAAACCTGCTGTAAAATCTAATCCGCCATCTAAAGCTAGCTGAAATGAATCAAATATCCAGTCACGGCAGGAAACCATTCATTTTAGCGCTGTGTGTCTTCTACTACTGTTTTGTCCCTTTCCGCCATGATGCAAAGAAAAGAGAGAGTCCATCCTGGAACGTTTGCCAATTTGATGGTGACCACCAGACGCCCCGCAAGTCATTATCTTTAACTTCTGGTGGAGTGGGTGAAACAATTCCCGCTTGTGAGGTATCTGTAACAGGTGTGGCTGCTGTGGGAGTACAAACGGTGGGGCAATCAACAACATCTCCCGCTTGTGAGGTATCTGTAACAGGTGTGGCTGCTGTGGGAGTACAAGCGGTGGGGCAATCAACAACTTCGTCAAATCTGGAAAACCATAACCGGGTGTTCCATACAGGACCACCAATATGCCCTCCATGTCCCCCTATCTTCTGAAGATCACACTAAAAGGGAGAAATGCGTAGGAATGTGAGTTTAACACTCCATGTCACTTGTAAATGTGCCCACATGTTCTGAATCTGAGTAAGGTCGTCGTGGAAAATATCGCCTAAGTTGTTATTTACATCAATTTCAGCGTTAGGCCATTTTGTTGCAATGTCCTCGAACACTTCGGGACTGAGTATCCACTCAGTATTATCACAGAACGCGCCTGACGTTTTAGACCTTGTTCCTACCATGTTATTTACATAGTGAGCAAAGTTAAAATAGTGGTTTTATCTATTTAGAATAATGCATGCTTTGCTGCAATAATGCATTGACAACATTCTAATGTCCCCAAATCAGCTTTGTAATTTTTTTTGTCGCATTAGTCAAATTCAGTCTCTGCCGAGGTCCATCAGCTACTTGTAGTGATCTGCTTACAAACGCTCCCCCATTCTTCTTTTGAAGCACCAGAAGAAAATGTAACTGTGAGGGAACAGTATGTGACGCCCGTTTAATGCTTTGTCTAAACTGTTTAACAATTAACCATTTTAAACCAGCCACTGACTCGTCTGATGAAGTCAAATCTCTTTCATAATGGCCGACATTAATCTTTAAGGCTTTGTCTATGCGCATCTCCAAAGGTCTGTAATGGAGATCACCAAACTCTACACCAAAATTGTACCAGGTTCAGACAGAGATTGTGCTTTCTTTGAGTCAAAACATAGTTTATCATCGTTTTCATGGATGAGTGATGTTGCGTGGCGTAAATTTGAGTCATATCTATTGAATTTAGGATAAAACCAAGAAAAGTCCTGGTCTGTGCTGGCTTAGAAACAGATTTGTAATCGTGAAGAAAATACCTCAAACCTTGCAACAGGTGCCGAGAATCACGTGCATCTTCTGTTTATCACCGTCCTCTCTACTGACCATCTGAATGTATGAATCATGATTCTATATTCTGCTCTATCATGCCTTCTTTTTCTTACATCAACCGATTTAAAAAATATTGTGATATATCTAAGTGTACGGAAGGGGCCATCCGGCTAACCACAAACTTATAGTTACATTGGTTCATGAATTTGCCATCTTTCAACATACCGTTTTCGTGGTGGTGAGATTTTGCTCAGGATCTTATTACGCATTTTATGCTTTACATTTTGGTCATTTTTATCGTTCAGTCCTTTTCTTACCTCACCTGTGATGTCAATTTTCTATAAAGAAAAAAAATAGAGCTGTTATTTTAGAATAGTCACAAAATATCAGCTTTATTTGTGTACGTATTACCTTTCAAAGTCGGTTATAAAGTTTATAAAATTTATAATGCGGGTCGGTTCATAATTTTTTCAAACCTTTATGATATATCTCCTATATAGCCTCATTAAGTTGTGTTGTATTTCCTTTTCCTAATGCAGCGCCTATAGAAGGCTATTCATGGTTGCTACGTTTACCATCGTTGGAGCCCGCTTGAGGTAAGGGGGATAACCACGGCTACTGCCTCGCCACCTCCTCGAACGATTACGTCCCCTGAAAATGTTTCCGACTTTTGCACGAATCTTGGGTTACAGCACTACCGTCTTACCGTGAGCTGTAAGTTTTGGTGGTTGGTGCTTTTTCATTATGCTATCTGTCTATGTTGGCAGAACCTTAACAAGATTGAGCACATTGAATGTTTTGTATTCGGCTGATAATTTGTACGCCTACTATATGCATTTTCCTGGGAATGTTTTTTAATGTAACAAGTAAAATAAGTGTTACAAACATGTCAGATATACTAGTTTGGTCTGTACTATTTTTTTCCATTGTTCACCTGCATAACATCAACACATTTGATTTTTGCAACATTTCTTTGTTAGTGATAACGTTTACATGTATTCATAGCTATATATAACCATAAATAAGAAATGTGGATGCTTACTTTATCAATGAAAAAGGTCTTTAGGAATATCATTTTGGATGTTATTTTGTGATTTGAATAGTTCCCGTACTACATTTTGATTTCTGTTATAAGTATTTTTAATCTGACGAAGGAGTCAAGAAAAAAATTGTGATGTTTCCTTTGTTTTCTTGAAACTGAACACGAAACTACTCTTCTGATGATGAAAGCTGATACACTGACAATAGTCTAGAATCGACACCAGTAAAGGACACCGCGTATGGAACAGTTGCCAGGGAACCCTCAACACCAGGGCATGCTACTTTAACGCAGTGCCAAACCATATCTGTCAGCCAACTCATATAACGGCCACTAAACATAAGTCTGGTCGTACTTGAAGATGTTAATTATTATAATTTCTGTTTGATCATTCGAGCCAAGTTTAACGTAGCTGACTTTAAACTAATTTGTTGCATTTGTATACGTTTACGATGTCTGGAAAGTTTTAGCTGCAAATTGTACCATAACTGTTTCCATCTGCCCTGCATCTGTATATTTGTAATCAAGTCAACTAAGAACAAACCATCTGTACTCATTTTGGGAAATTACGATCCTGGGCATCGGTTACAAATCCCCGTGTTTAGATTTGACGCCAATATGCAAATTAGCAGATTAATTGCAAGGGATTTCAACATACGATATACTTCAAACTAAAACGTGCAGTTCTGAATATGTAATATACCTGACCCAATTCACTGAGTTACTTGCCTTGTTAATTATAATTGCCTTGCTTGTTCAAGTGCTCTTTCTTTTGATTTATTTATCTATTTGTTATTTATTTCATTGATATATTAGCCTTGCTCAAGAATATTTCTCTTATACGACGGCGGTCAGCATTACGGTGGGATGAAACTTTTTCTTTGAAGAAAGAGGATACCCAGAGTATACATAAGCAGTACTGTTCTGAAGGTACACTGAAAAGGATTACTTGCCACTAATTAAGTCGTAACGAAGCTTTCACCTTTCCAGTATAAGTGTGTAGCCGTTTAGGTGTCGCATTCCATTTCCACCAAGACTGAGTGAATGCATTAAAGGACAGGTGTAGTGGTTCTGTGTGAGCTAGCACAGACATTTCCATGGAAAAGCATTAAAATCCGTTGTTTGCAAAGTTGATAGATCGTATTGATGAGTATTATGTTCAAACAAAACACTACACCGGTATAGCCTAGCTACATTTTATAAATTGAACTGGGTTAATTTGGAGCGTAAGGCAAATATCGGGAAGAAGGTTTCGCATTTCTTAAGCGTTACAGCTGAGACATCGTATGGTGTAGAATCTCTTCCGGAGCTGGATCGGGGTACCGCTACAATAACATGCATCCACGTGAACCGTGTGAGTGTGAGAAATGGGAGGATAGATCAACTCCCTCAAGGCAATGCACGCAGTTCAATCAATGGTTTAAATGAAAGAAGTGTGTATGAACGAAACAATACTTAGGGAACCATTTACTCCGACTAGACACAGGTGCTGTTTTTTTTTTTTTTTTTAACTTGAAGTCTTGTCATTCATTAATGAGCATTTAGTTATTTGCTGAAACGCAAAAGGCATTGTTCAGAATAAACAAACCGAATTTCATTCATGTTTTCCCTTTCAAGGCCGTATTTATTTATTATTTTATTTGATGTTTTACACCGTACTCAAGAACATTTCATTTATACGACGAAGGCCAGCATTATGGTAGGATGAGCCGTGAAAGCACGGAGGAAACCCATGACCGTCCGCAGGTTGCTGGCGGGCCTCCCCAGTTTTCACGTTGGCAAGGTTTCAGGAAAATGCACATTTTAGTACATTGTTCAAGCATGTGAAAAAAACAATAAACTTTTAGCAACAGGGATTTGTATGAAATCGAAGTATTGAATCTAGTTTAGTAACACGCGTAGATGAAATATCTAAAGCTCTCGATAATAATCGCCAAACTGATGCTGTATATGTAGATTTCTCCAAAGCAATTGACACGATACCACCCGACTTTGTAGCACATGAGCTAATACATTATGGCTTCAGTGGCCCGTGTCTTAGTTGCTTATTATCATATCTCTCTGCATGATAGTTATCAACGTGTTGTTGTCAACGGAAGGCCTTCCATTTGGGGTAGTGTTGCATCGGGTATACCTCAAGGTTCGTTGCTTTTTGTTTTACCGAAATGTATTTCTTATTCCAAACTTTCGATGTATACTGATGATACCAACAAGGTTTTTAAGCGAATTGATCCAGTTCAGCAGATTTCAGAGCTTCAAGGTGATCTACAAAGCATTTCAAAATGGTGTCAAACTGGGCAACTGTTGGCTAATGCCAAAAAGTGTTTCGTGATCTCCTTCATCAGTAAGCGCAAACAAATTACCAGCGACTATTTTGTGAATACTAGAAAGCTTGAGAGAGTTTCTGATGTAAAAGATCTTGGTGTGTTTCTTTCTCATAGCTTGTCATTTAGTAAGTATCACGTAAATGCAACTGTGCGCAAAGCTCTGAAACTGTTTTTTTTTTTTGTTAATAAAACGGATGTGCAACGTTTTTACAAGTGTTAAGGGGGTAAAACACTATACTTTTCCATTGTACGAAGTATACTGCAATCTGCGTCCTTTGTGTGTAATCCCCACCACAAATACCTATGCTAGAAAAAGTTCAAAAAACCTTTGTAAAAGAACCCATTGCAACTAGATAGGAAATCGCCCCCCTCCCATTCAGGCCGATTGCCAACCTGCATGCTCACAGTGATATATCTACTGCAGATTGACCTGATTGCTTCCCCGGTATGCGGTTGTAGTTGTTATATAACACGTCTTGTCATGCAATGCGGAACTCGTAAAACCCCTTTCCGTCTTTAACAAAACTGTTCAACGCTGTGAACTCTTTTGTTCTTTCCTGTAGTATGTCACAACTTTAGGTGTAGATATGCTGACAAAACACTTAGGTAGTGCACAAGCATTACAGCGTCACAGCGGGAACAAAGCGTTTTAACTGCGATTTGAACCCTTCCGTGTATCCTGTCGGAGTCTACCATAGGCCGGCAAAATAAAATATTCGCTACTAACCACGAGCGACCACAGTGTGTTTTTTACACAATAATATATCCGCTAATACCTCTTCAAGTTAAATCTATAAGAATTTGGATTTAAAACAAGTTTTTTTCTTACAAATTATATCGTGAATATATGATTGGGACTTTGTCGGACATTTATTAAGATGAACAGATAAACACACGCAGGTGCCTTTCTCCACGATGTAAATATTTGTTGGCTGCAATGAGCATTCATAGGAAGTATATACCATATATTATCCATGCATATGTATTATAGTATCAAACGTATCAAACGCTTTGCAAAATGTAAACAAATTGGACCATCTTGTCTCTGGTCAAATTTATTCATTTTCTGCGTAACTCATGTTACTAAGAAAAAATTAGGTCAGACAAAGGAATCGAACTATTGGCCTCCATTGACATTTGCATTGATTGCTACCCGATTTATCGCTGTACTGTGGGTAACGACAATCTACCAGCCATGAACTATAACTATGATGAATATACAGTTACAGTGGTCCTCGAAAATATTTCGTTTTTTTTTTTTTCGATTTACAAAAATATGATTGCCTGAATCATCATGATACTTTTCAATATTAGTATATTAGAACTTTCCAGCTTGACATCAGATAAGCACATATGATTTTCGTTCACGTAATCATATTTTTATTATGATGAGAATTAAGTCAGCAAAACGTTCTATAACAGTGAAATCTGCTTTTCACCTTACTTTTGCTTTCTGATGAAACAAATAGTATGAATCACACCACTCAAATTATTCACAGATATGTTGCATAATAATTGTACTTCACATTCAAGCAGATTTTCTCTCTTTTTCTCCTTGAAGAAAAAATACACCTCGCCTTCATTTCTTTATTTATTCATTCATTTATTTATTTATTTATTGGGAATATATATAATTCATTACTGTTATCTCGAAACAAGATGGAGGCATTTAGAACTGCAGGCAACTGCTGTACAAACAAGGATGACAGATGATATAAGCGCCATATTTTTGGTGTGGTAGGGCCTGTGAAACGATTTCCTGTTTGCTCGTCCAGAAGTGAATGATGACAAATACAATCACACAAATGTGTAAAATAAAGGGAATATTTAGCCGTGATTTAAGTGGGAGACCCATACACTTGCTGTGTACACTGAACTGAAGTCCACAGCTGTGGGGTGTGGTGGTTATCTCCCCTTTCCGTGAGTCCAGTGATCACGTGACTTCGACTGGCTTGGGTCTTCAGTATAGGTCTACAGTGATTGACTCTCAGTCGGACAGGATAAAAACATTAAAATCAGTTAATATTGGAGCAAATATATATGCACAATTAGCTAAGACACTTTTCTTTTCAAATCCGTTGAGTTTACTACCATCAAGAGATTAGTTTTATTGTAATTGTCATTTATACACTCCTGTATAGGCCTCAGTCTCAACAATGTTTCTTACTTAGCCAGTCTTGGGCCGGTTGAAGCCGTGAATTGTTTTACATTAGGCTATCGTAGAATTTATGATTTGCGATTCGATCTTGACCCACGTCACACATTCAGTAAATTTTAATTTGTATCGACATTAGTAAATAACAAAAACAAAAAAAAAAAAAAGAAAAGAAAAAGCGGTGTAAACGTTTCTCGACCTCCGTACCAAACTCGCGACCCTCTTTCAAATATAAACCAATGAGAAACGTGGCTGGAAGTTTGAAGGCATCGAAAGAAGAAGACAGCGATGTTAGGTGCACATGTATGTTTATGAATCAACGGAGAGCGAAATGAAACCTCTGTGGGATTTGGAAAATCCTGTCGGCCTTCAAGAGTTTGTGATTCAAGAATTGAAAAACCTAGGGATCAAAGTCCCTAGATCAAAAAAGATAAAAAATCAGGTAAGTCGACTAAGACCAGCTACAAACGTTTGTATGGTGCAACAACAACATGTTATTATCGTGGAGAAATTTAAACGCATTAACTCATCAACCTGGCCGTGAAAATCGGAAACTGTGTAGTGATTAAAAGCTATTTTATTTACTTGACTGGGGGTACAATCGTTCGAGAGCGAAATCCGAAGGTTGGTCCGTTATATCGCACAAGAAGACAAATCATTATTGTACCTACACTGAAGTCGTCGTGAGGCATGATCTGTATATGAGAAGGTGTTTGGTGAAAGCTGCTGACATAGTGGTTATCATGCTAGTGCACTAAGATGACCCAGGTACATGTACCTCTCTCCAGTGCTGCAGCTGTGAGTTCAAATCCAGCTGTGGTTGGCTTCCTATCTGGGTGTACATGGGAAGGTCTGCCAGCAACTACGCTTTGGTGATGGGTTTCCCCCGGGCTCTGTCCAGTTTCCTCCTACCATAATGTTGGCTGTTATGGCATAAGTGAAATATTTACAGCATAAAAGACCATTCAGTTAAAGAAAAGACAACAAAAAGTATAAGTAAAAGTATATTATTTCAGAGGAGGGTTCCATACAGACTTAATCAGGCATAGGCCGTACGATAATGCTGTATTAGAGAAACATGATGTCATGTCATAAGAACCCTACACTCTGCAGTATTAGGGGTGGAATATGGTCACCTTTATTATTACAGTCGCAGGCCACGCATTGCAGCCACCTGGTTGAGACCTTGGGGAATAACCCCAGACGTATCCAACTACCACTTTCTCCCTGAAAATGGCTTTAAAGTATGTTAAATTTGTCTTGTAATCACAAGGAAAACAGCTGATTTAACACTACTTCTATATGGCACAGTGATGAACTAGGTATGTATGACGTCACAAGGGAAACTGATGTCTTCCGGGGTAGTAGAAGTATCTCACCCTTGATGCGTTAAAATTCAGAGAGTGGCGGCTGGTTCGATATTCCCCACGTGGGCTTTTTTGCTTACTGTGAATTGCGATATCTCAGTTATACATCACAGAAATAAAAAGTGACGTTTTTTGAACTATGAGAAGGATTCTTTCGCTCTTGCAGACTAGTGCATATAATGATGTGACTTTTCATTAATCAATAACGTTAACTATGCGACCTGTAAAATCCCGTCTTTTGCTGTGATAGCTTGCAAGACTACCTCTCTTGTCTCACCTCAACCTGCATGAAGTGGTGAAAATCTTGAAATGTTGATTCAGCGTATTGCCCATAAATAGGCTTTACCTCTAAAATATGCACCTGCAGTGCAGCTTCCCCTTTTTTTGTTAATGTTTTTTATGTTAAGCCACCTTGCCTCCATTTTGAAAATTTGTCCATTTTCATTTCAAGGGCTCTAGGGATCTGTTTAAAGGCACATGTTCGTGTACATCTGGTTAATTGATTTTGTCTGTACCTGTCATTTTTGCAGGGCTGAAGGTGTGGTTTAAATAATGTTTGTGACAAGAGTACTGCCTCTCAAATGCATGCTGCAAAAAGACTGGAATATATTTAAACATCAATCAAGTAGCTGATTACATATTTCATCATATACTGGTATGTTGTTCACTATTTTTATCATGTATCTAACCACATGATAATGCTGGGTATCTCACTCACTAGTTTCCATGGCATTACTTTCTTCTTCCAGGAGCTACCAGCCTGTCAGACAGTGTTTGGCAACTACCTGTGCTATCTTCCCTGTGTACCTGTAGAAAACTGTGGCCATGTTCCTAGGTGAGTCCGATGTAGATTGTTGTGACCATGTTCCTAGGTGAGTCTACATGTAGATGGTTGCGACCATGTTCCTAGGTGAGTCCACATGTAGATGGTTGTGACCATGTTCCTAGGTGAGTCTACATGTAGATGGTTGTGGCCATGTTCCTAGGTGAGTCTGCATGTAGATGGTTGTGACCATGTTCCTAGATGAGTCTGCATGTAGATGGTTGTGACCATGTTCCTAGATGAGTCTACATGTAGATGGTTGTGACCATGTTCCTAGGTGAGTCCACATGTAGATGGTTGTGGCCATGTTCCTAGGTGAGTCTGCATGTAGATGGTTGTGGCCATGTTCCTAGATGAGTCTGCATGTAGATGGTTGTGACCATGTTCCTAGATGAGTCTACATGTAGATGGTTGTGACCATGTTCCTAGGTGAGTCCACATGTAGATGGTTGTGACCATGTTCCTAGGTGAGTCTGATGTAGATTGTTGTGACCATGTTCCTAGGTGAGTCCACATGTAGATGGTTGTGGCCATGTTCCTAGGTGAGTCCACATGTAGATGGTTGTGACCATGTTCCTAGGTGAGTCCGCATGTAGATTGTTGTGGCCATGTTCCTAGGTGAGTCTGCATGTAGATGGTTGTGACCATGTTCCTAGATGAGTCTACATGTAGATGGTTGTGACCATGTTCCTAGGTGAGTCCACATGTAGATGGTTGTGGCCATGTTCCTAGATGAGTCCACATGTAGATGGTTGTGGCCATGTTCCTAGGTGAGTCCACATGTAGATGGTTGTGACCATGTTCCTAGATGAGTCTGCATGTAGATGTTTGTGACCATGTTCCTAGATGAGTCTGCATGTAGATGGTTGTGACCATGTTCCTAGGTGAGTCCGCATGTAGATTGTTGTGGCCATGTTCCTAGGTGAGTCCACATGTAGATGGTTGTGACCATGTTCCTAGATGAGTCCACATGTAGATGGTTGTGGCCATGTTCCTAGGTGAGTCCACATGTAGATTGTTGTGGCCATGTTCCTAGATGAGTCTGCATGTAGATGGTTGTGACCATGTTCCTAGGTGAGTCTGATGTAGATTGTTGTGACCATGTTCCTAGATGAGTCCGCATGTAGATGGTTGTGGCCATGTTCCTAGGTGAGTACACATGTAGATGGTTGTGACCATGTTCCTAGGTGAGTCCGCATGTAGATTGTTGTGGCCATGTTCCTAGATGAGTCCACATGTAGATGGTTGTGGCCATGTTCCTAGAGGAGTCTACATGTAGATGGTTGTGACCATGTTCCTAGGTGAGTCCGCATGTAGATTGTTGTGGCCATGTTCCTAGGTGAGTCCACATGTAGATGGTTGTGACCATGTTCCTAGGTGAGTCCACATGTAGATGGTTGTGACCATGTTCCTAGATGAGTCCACATGTAGATGGTTGTGACCATGTTCCTAGGTGAGTCTACATGTAGATGGTTGTGGCCATGTTCCTAGGTGAGTCCACATGTAGATGGTTGTGACCATGTTCCTAGGTGAGTCTACATGTAGATGGTTGTGGCCATGTTCCTAGATGAGTCTGCATGTAGATGGTTGTGACCATGTTCCTAGATGAGTCTACATGTAGATGGTTGTGACCATGTTCCTAGGTGAGTCCACATGTAGATGGTTGTGACCATGTTCCTAGGTGAGTCTGCATGTAGATGGTTGTGACCATGTTCCTAGATGAGTCTACATGTAGATGGTTGTGACCATGTTCCTAGGTGAGTCCACATGTAGATGGTTGTGACCATGTTCCTAGGTGAGTCTGATGTAGATTGTTGTGACCATGTTCCTAGGTGAGTCTACATGTAGATGGTTGTGACCATTTTCCTAGGTGAGTCCACATGTAGATGGTTGTGACCATGTTCCTAGGTGAGTCTGCATGTAGATGGTTGTGACCATGTTCCTAGGTGAGTCTGCATGTAGATGGTTGTGGCCATGTTCCTAGGTGAGTCCACATGTAGATGGTTGTGACCATGTTCCTAGGTGAGTCTGATGTAGATTGTTGTGACCATGTTCCTAGGTGGTTGTGACAAATTCCCACATGCATTCCACAACTAGCCTGACATGGTTGTTTGTGAACTTTATAGCACTCCGACTGGCTTGTGAGAGGTGTACATGCTTTAAAAGTTTTCATGGTTGCCAAAATGTATGATAATTAGCTATGATGATGGCAGAAGAGGATGTGGTGCACTCGCAAACCTCACCTCTATCATATCATTCAAAAAATAGAGTAGAGTGCTATTGAGTACGTAAGTTGGCGGAATAAAATAAATAAGTTGTCTGATTGATTATTTGACAGATTTTTGGTGAATGCAGTGGAGTTTGTTGACCAGTTTATTGATACTGAGGGCTTATTCCGTAAGTCAGGGGCAGTTAGTCGACAAAAAGAGCTCAAGGTAAGTAGCTAAGTACTTAATACATGTTGTAATAGGTTAATTGCATTCGGCTTCATCTCAGGTAACAGCATCAATTGCATGTATTGTAATGGTGAGATCAGTCCCCGGAATTTGATAATTTCAAATTCAAGAAATCCCCCCAAAAAAGCTTTTAAGTGTGAAGCTTTGAGAGAACCAATTGAAAACCTGAATCAGAAATACATGTCTTCAATAGGATTCATTTTGATCCTCCACAGAATGAATCCACATGAATAGATAGGAGGTGTTGTCATGGTATTAAAAAATCCATGCACGGGAATCAGTTCGGTCATTTTGGCCAAATGAAAGACAGATGCTTACAGAGCATGTAACCATATTTGGAATCAGATTATATGGCTAACATAACCACATATTTGTTTAGCCAAGAATATGCTCCTGGTGTTAAGAAATTAGAAGACCTGCAAGGTTGATTATCAGTCAGTGATCATTTTTTTTGTGTGTGTGTCTGTTTCTATCAAACAGCAACAGATCGAGAATGACTGTGGCTTTAGTGACGTCCAGGTGTTTGATGTGACAGGGCTGGTGAAGCAGTTTTTCCGTGAACTGCCCGATCCTCTACTCACGAATAAGTACCACGATACTTTCATAAAGTGCTACCAGCTAAGCGACCGTGATCAGGCTGCTTCCTCCATCTTGGACCTCTGCCTCCTGTTGCCTGGGGAACACCTGGGCACGCTCCGCTACTTCATGAGGTTCTTGGCCAGAGTGGCCGACAACAGCCAAGTTAACAAGATGGATGCTACCAACCTGGCTGTTGTCATGGGGCCCAACATTATGCACGCAAACACTAACAGGACAGAGAAAATGAACTCCTCCGAAGAGAAATTGCTTCAAACACAAACGGCCATCGTTGAATTTTTGATCCGAAATGCAGAGAAAATCGGCATTGTGTCCACTAGCTTAGTTGATCGCGTCAAGCTCATGGAGGGTCTGGAAGAGGTTTCAGTTGAGGAAAAGTCAGAAGTAATGGCAGAGGAGACGGGCAAGAAATCCAAGCGGAAGAAGAGAAGAAGTAGTTCACTGCAGGGTAAGGCAATAGTTCACCTCAGGGTAAGGACAAGGCTGCATACATATAGCTAGAAAAAGAGGAGAAGTAATTCATCTAACTTTAATAGAAGAGTTCAGGAGAACAGCACGTGCTGTTTGATTTTGCATGGTAGTGTTGTCATGTCATTTTTGCGATGCGTTATGTTCCGGCCTCAGTTGTAATGTCACGGATGACAGAACCATTATTTTGATACAAAGTTGCCACGACCATAATAAAAAACACTGCTGGCTGTTGTAAATATCTTTTGCCATGCTACATAAGGCACTGCACAAGCCTTGGAGCTTATTCCAAAAGGGTCTGGTATGCACTCTAACTGAATGGCTCACTTGTACTAATCAGGCAAGCTACTGGTGTTCATTGAAGACTTTGTTAGAAATTTCTCAAAATTTTTGAGACCAATGTGAAACTTGTCTGATGAGGTAATACTTATAAACTAGTTGTACGATAGCAAAGTCATACATGTACATGTAAGTATAGATGTGTATTATGAAACTGCTGATGTGGAAATAATTGCTTAGTTACAAAGTAACTCTACACTTATCCTGGAACTTATTATTGTGTTTTTTTTGTGTGTGTTTTTGGTTGATTGTTATGATTGTTTTACTGTGTAGGTTTCGTGAGTAATATTGCTCAAAGTCTGGCAAAATGGAGGACGACACCTGTGAAGTCCAATAGCTCTCAGCTGAGTCACTCCTCTAGCGAGAACATCCCTGCAGAAGTGCCAGCGTCTCTGCCTGTGATGACGCCCAAACTGATGCGCAAACGCAAGGCGTCTGGAGAAGCTCTCGTCTTCTCTGCTGCTAAAAGGTGAGTGCAGAAGTGAGCCAGAGTCAACCTGTTTGTCTGCTGTCTTCTGGTGTTTGTGAGAACGAAAAAGTTGCTACCAAGCTGTAGAACTTGTGCCAGAAGATATATTTATCTACGACCTGAGGTCACTTTTTAACTATAATGACCACTTACAGGTTTGAATGAGTAGACTTGTTTCTATTTGTGTGTTTTTTGGGGCCTGTTTTTTTCTTCTGTTTTCATTCTGATATACAGTTTTTTTTTTGCACCTAGTTATTTTCACACGGGACCTACATATGTAGTAATTTACAGCAAGTTAGAAAAGAATTCTACTCTGAAATTATCCATAAATGAATTAATGCACTGGCAATGGGCAGGGATAGTTATCTCCCCTTCTCCATACTCCTTACAATGCATGCGATCTTCTACAGTTCGCTTGTTTTCACTGCCACCATTAGAAGATTTGGCGCTGAAATCTCAAACAAGGCCAAGGTGACTGGGTTGACAATACTGACGCAAAAAGGCAGTCAGACTACACAGAAACACTGTCTCAGTGAACCTTTGTTTCTGTTAAATCGTGATACAAAGTCATTTGTTGAAATGTTTTGTCCAAAGTATTCACACATGGTTCTAACGGACACCTGAAACAAATTTATTGCTAACTGCTGTAAAGACATTGGTGGTGAGGCTAAGCCTAAACAGTCCTATGTAAATCGCAAGAGTTCCAAAGCTCAAGCTTGTCAAGCGGTGGCAGTGATGTAAATCAGGCGTGGAGTGGATCGCATGCACAGTGAGGAGTATGTTCCTTCTGCTGTCTGAGAGACTTCATACATACCAATTTAGATATACCTACCAACTTACTCTGACCCACCTGCCACTAGCCTAAGCAGTCACTGTGAATTCAAGCCCTGCTCATGTTGGTTTCCTCTTTGATGGGTTTCCCTCCAGTCATGGGTTTTCCCCCCAGCTCTGTCCGTTTTCCTCCCCACCATAATACAAGTGAAATATTCGCGAGTACAACATACAACACCAAACCAAATAAATAAGTAATCTTACTCTTGTCTTCGCCATATCTCAGTACACCTTGGCAGGAGCAAACTATTATATTTCAGTTTTCCATTGTTGCTATGTGCAGAGGTTATAAGTTATCTCAAATGCAATAGCCATGACAACGCGTACTGTATAGGTACGTCTCCATGGTAGTTACTTTTGACAAAACGGTACACTATCGTTGTAAAATGGACCCCTGGCTCTCCATCTGTCTACACAAAAAGCAGTAGGTCTTTCCTTAGCTGCTGAAACGTCATAGGCTTAAAAATGTTTTCTGCCTGCAACACATGAACATGTACGATGACATGTTTGTAAACTTTTATGATGTGACCTCTTGTTTTGATTGGCAGGAAGGCCATCCTGATGCAAATGCCGCAGACACCGTTCACCCCTGGCTCTCTCAAGTCTCTGCCTCCAGGTGAGCAATGTCAGTACTGTGTGGGGAAAGCTGCCATGGTCAAGGTGTATTGTACAAGTTTTCTCACATGCGTATATTACGTACCATATGGTACCATGTCTTTTGAGTCATAGTGCAACAATTTGGGCAGCACCACAAATACGTCAGTGTTACAGGAAAAGACAAAATGTGTAACCAAAGTTTTCCAAGAAGAAGAGTCCATACAGACATAACAGCTGAGTTATCACTACTTTTACATGGCAAAATGGTGAACTAGGAACTGGTAACAGATGCCTTCTCAGATGGTAGAAATATTTCGCCTTTCATTGGTTAAAATTCAGAGCATGGTGGCCCGTTCAATTTTTCCTATATAGGCATTTTTGCTTACTTTGAACTGAGATATCTTGGTTACCCTACATCACAAATATAAAAAGTTACGTTTTCTGAACTATGAATCAGAATGGGATTCTTTATGGATACATATATACATTTGGTCTAGTGCTGTCTTTTCCTTTAAGATCAGCTTATATATATGTATGCATATAGATACATGTAGTTGTGAAAAAATAGGAAAATCAACATATTGTTGAGCTTTGCATTAAAAAGCATGACACATTTCCTTAGCTGACTTCCATGTTTTAATCTTTCAGAAATTCAGAAAGCTCTGGAAAGAGGGACACCAAATATAAATTTTTCGAAGGAACAGAAGATTGAATTCACAGCCACACCAGAAAAGAAGAAATCTTCTCGTAAACGCCTTAGCCTGTTCAGTCCAAGTGGAGCAAGGAAATCAAAGTCCTGGTGAGTTATATCCCTTGAGATGTGCCAACTATAAATCATGAGCCTAGTTGAACTACTCATTGCTCAATACCACACTGAAATCCCCTTAATTCAGAAGGTTTTGATTCTGATTTCTTCTGACATAAGCTAGGGTTTGTAAGCGTTTGTATTTGGCTCCTAAGCTGTTGTGAACACTAAAGCGTCTTTGCTGAGCCATTACCTACATACGTATCATTTATCATGGCTCACCGTGATATGGCCAAAGATACTGCCGATGTGATATTAAGCCATAATCATTCATTCATTTATCATGATGAACACTTGGGAACTTGGGATAACTCTGATGAGAAGCTTTCATGTTTCAGTAATAAAACTACATCTGCATTCTTCACTTGGTGTTTCTTCAGGTCTGTGACAACAAGTACCTCTAACCTAAAGCTTGCAGTTCCAAAGGAAAAGAAGAGGGGTCTGTTAAGAAGGTTGAGTGGTGGCAAGGCCAAGGTAATCTTAAATAATTGAACCAATAATAATGGGATGTTTTTTGTTTTGTTCTTCTTTATTTTCTTTTTCATGTACATTAATGTATAGACTGAACACTCCTGTAAGATCACAAGTGTGACCACTACCTACCCTAATACTTCCAATTTTGGGACAGATATTAGCACTGCTTAAAGTAAAATATTAACTTTCTCCCTCAGTTCTTGCAGAAAAGTAAGGATGTGTTGTTCATTAGATGAACTATCCATGTGAGGAAGAAGAAACTACGTATTCCAGTTAGTCACATGAATACTGGATAAAATTGGCAGACCAAGTGCCCCAAGAAATAGGCTTCATTGTGCCAGGTGGAAAGAAGTGACAAGCCGTCCTCAGTCATATTTACCTGGGGTTTTCAGCACTACATATGTGTTTACATTCACATTCACTGTCTGCTTTAAGTATCGTCAAATGTTGGATTTGTGGAAGTCATTTAGAAAGTGGTTTAAGTAACAATCTGGTATTATCTACATTTGGGATTTACATTTTCTGTGTTTAGATTTAACCCATATCTAATAGATTCTAGAGCTGAAAATTGGCCTTTCTGGCTTTTGAGCCAGCAAACTCAGCTGTCTTCTATATTTGCAGGGCCTGTTGGCCAACTTGTCTAGATTGTAGATGTTTTACTGCAGATTAGGTGCATTCCTGATCATTCCTGTCACTGAAATTTTACCACCAGAAACTGAGGGCAGGAAACACATATGATATCGTGTTTCGCAGTCATGCCACTGCTGGTATGACATATGGTACCGGTAATGATGACAGAAATCGTATTGTCTGTACGCCACTTGCTTAGCCTGCCGATGTCAGAGTGTAGGCATTCGTAGCTTCTTCGCTTTTGGCTCTGGGCCCCCTAGTAACCATAACAGCTGTTCAAAATTTGTTATTTGTGTGCATATCTTTTTCTTTTGCATATCATAACTTCTTTATTGGTGCGATGGTTTTTGTAATTATAATTTTTTGGTTCTAATAATATTTTTATTTGTATTTTTCTGCAGGCTGAATCCCCATCCTGTAGCAAACAATCCTTTCAGCCGACAGTTGGTGAACGGTTGGCAAGTCCAGCTAAGGGAAAGGCTGATGACAGACACACCCGGCAGTCTCCCATAGCCGTACTGTTTCCCTCTACAGAAACCACACACTTGCCACAGGAGCAGAGCAACAAGGCTGAGAGATTTTTCTCTCCAAACAAGGTTGAGCGATCCCAGTCAACACAGCATGCGAGCCGTCCAACCTCCGTAGTAGAACGGACCAACGTCAGATTGCACCTCCGCACCCGGTCGGTGGAGGCTGCCCTAGTAAGAGGCAAACCAAACACGGTGGGAAACGGTCTAAACAGTGGCGACCTCCAGCTACCCCTGAAGGTCAGAAGAGAGCCAATGAGGAGAAGGTGCAGCAGGTCAAGGTCACTGCACACGACCTCCCGCAGACATCTGGTCATTGAAAACGTGTATGTCTCTCGTACCAGCTCATTGCGATCTAGTCGTCGGTCTAAAGGCAAGTTGATCCTGAGTGAGGGATTAGCCAAGAAGAGCAGCGTCAGCCCCAGCATTATACTGGCTCCACCTCCACAGTTTGCTGACAAGCAGGAAGTTGATGATACGGCGGAGGACTCGAGCATGGACCAATCAGAGTGTGGCTTTTCCACCACGTCTGGTGACACTGTCATCTTTGTGCCTTCCAAAGACGCAAATCAGGAGAAGAGATGTGGAGACCAGAGCATCACCCAGGCTGTCAAGGAAATGGAGGAGCAAGCCAAAAGGCTGGGTGGTCAGCAGCAGTGGTCCCAGGCAGGAGAGTCAGACTCAACAGGGGACAACCTGGAAGTTCCATGCACCTCTACTCAAAGGGCATCCTCTGTGTCTAACCTACAGAAACCCAGCAGTGCTCAACTAAGTGCTACATGTAGCAGGTCTCAGAGTATGTATGAGAGGCTGGGTAAAAGTCAGCATGCCACCCCCAACCTCCTTGTGTCAGCTGACACCTGTAAACTACTGACCAGAGCCGGCTATGTCAAAGAGGTAGAGAAGGTCAGGCAGGAGGTGGAAGTCAGGCAAGAGGTGGAGAAGGTCAGGAAAGAGGTAGAAAAGGTCAGGCAGGAGGTGGAGGTCAGGCAGGAGGTGGAAACCCAGCCAGGGGAGAGGGAAAACTTGGAGGAAAGAGCTCCAATTAAGAGAGCTGAAACAAAAATTGCTCACCATGAAAGTGTACTGGGCCTTAGGGTCAACAACAATGGCAGTGTAGCTCAGAAGGCGCAAAAGCTGGCTGAACAGCATGCGTGTGTTACAGAAAGACACATGTCACCTCTGCGCTTCCTCAACTCCACCAGCAGGACTCGCGGGGCTTTCCCAGTCCGTATCCCCACAATATTTGCCCGGGGGGACACTGAGGCTGAGAGGTTCAGGCAGATCGCCATCAACAGTCTAAGGGGAGACAACCATGTCCAAGGCAAGAGAGCCTCAGCAAATCTTCCTATTTCCACTCAGTTACTGAGACCAACAGCCGAGGCCACAGGCTGCTCCCAAACCAAGCCGCAGGGCAGCAAAGCATCTTGTCGAAGAAAACCAAGTATTTATAATGTGCAGAACGAACCTCCGCGGGCAGTGTCACGGACACTTGACAAGCGAGCTGTAAGCTGTGCCACCAAGCTGACGGACAGTGCTCTGCATGCAGATGTCACAGATGCACAATCCGATTTGGACAGTGCCCAGCTGGAGGTTACATTAGGTGATGATAATGGTAACGAGGATGATCAGGGTACATTAAACGGGGACAGTGTTTTTAATGTCACCCCACATCCATTTGGTGATTTTACGGAGGAGGATGAGAACAGAGTTACAACAACAGACTTGAGTGGCCTAACCAGCAAAGCCCTATACTCCTGCAGTCCTCTTCGTCCCAGCCAGAAATTTGCATTAAGTGCTTCCCTCCAAGAAACAATAAACGATGTTTGCACTCCACTCAGTGAGAAACTTCCGAAAGAGCAACAGAAACTTTCGCAAAATACGCCTCTAGATGGCAGTCAGGGTCAGGGTTGCGATGAGCGACGGTCCTGTACTCCCCATATCCGCAAGGCGCTGATGGGACGACCCAGTAGTCACCATGTCCACCTGCGCACTGCATCAGGGATGACACCGCGTCACCTCCACCTGCGCAACAGATCACCCGCATCACCCATAAAAGCCGTCAAGCGGCTAGCTTCTCCCAAGTCTGTCTATCGGGCTACGTCTAGACTGGGAACTCCACCCTGCAAGCGACAGAGCACACAAGCCTCAGAATTGACATGTATCCCTACCCACTTACAGGAACAGAGTGGGGCAAAGTTTTGAAAGACTCTTTCGTAAGGACTGGAATATAGAGGTTTCTGTACATATATATATATTCGCATACATGCTAATCTAAGTACCAACCACATTATGCTAACAAGTTCGTGTTTGTTAACACATTGTCATCATTGTATGACCATTTGCTTGTGTACATTTTCCTAAAGTTTCGTTGATTTTATTTAGATTTTAAGCCATGCGTAATTTCCCGGCTGAAATGTGATCATTTGTTTTATAATACATTTTAACTAATCATGAACTTAATCATACAGTATTTTAGCCTAGCACCTTGACAAGTATTTGAAACGTGATACCTTTGCTTGCGTCAATGCGACAAGTGTCCTCAGTAACTTGAGACATAGGCTTTTATGCTGCTATTTTGGAGACATCAGACAACTCTGATAAGTCAGCCATCAGATGTCAGCGTGGAGTTTTGATGGTGTTCAGTGGGAGCTATTCGGGGTGCCCCTCGTCTTATATACTCAACAGTGTATATATATATACATTGTAAAATTCAACATTACTCCTATCAATTCACAGCATTTGATACATTTTGTAATGTACTTCTGCACTATTTTCATGCTCTTACAATCCATATGCCAGATTTGTTAGATGTATAGCTGTACTAAGAACTGTTAGGCACTCTTAATGACGCAGTCACGTATTGGAGTTTTTTTATAATTCCATACTCATCATGTATTTTCAAATATACATCACATCAAGCCAAGTATATAGTGATGGTGGTTAAATTTAAGACTTTCTTTGTTACATTTATTGATTTAATATACATATGCTCGTATTTTGATCGGTAAATAATTTTCTTACAAACTTCATATCGGAGAGGACAACAGGCTCAATAATCAAAACGTTGTCTCTCCACACCTGTTATTGGTTGACAACTTGGCATTGACGTCATAACGGAACAAAGGTATCCGTATTCCTTTCCACTTCTTTTTATGGCGACCTGTTGTTTCCTCCTAAAAACTGGTACAACAAAAATTCTTTTTGTTTTTATCAAACTTCATGGTGGTTTATCCCACGCATTCTGGTTTTCTCCACTAATGAAGCTGGCCGCCATCGTAGAAGAGAATAGTTTTCGAGTACATGTATGATAAACATTAAATCAATCATAAGTTAATGAACCTGTCAAACTTCGTACATGACTAGACAGTTCACTACAATTTGTTGTAGTGCCTTTCACCAATCGAATGCGGCGCATGGAGTTCAAGTCCAGCTCCTGCTGGCTTCCTCTCCGGCCATACGTCGTCTTCGTTTTGCGAAGTCAGACACTTCGCCTGTATCTTCGCTTTCTGTCTTGATCAGCAGGCAGAAACAACCGATCCACCCGACTCAGTAGCTGATGAATATTAATGTAAAGGTATTACCCAATCAAATAGTAGCACAGACGAAACATGTGTCCGCGCACACGGCCGATGGCAGGTGAAGTCAAAAACAAAAGAACTTTCTACACATGTACAGATCGGGATAAAACCGGCACAGACAAATGCTGACCTGCTGTCATATTAACGGGTAATGTCAAAATGCTTCTTGGAGCGCTCAAGCATGGAGATAAAATGGCATGAAATCTCTTGATCATTCAACACGTCAGCCTGTGACCGAGGATGTACGACCAGGGGCCCGTCTTACAAAGCTCGCGTAGCTTAGGTCAGACGTAGACGTTTACGTCCGCTTTAGTAGCGGCTTCCGTCAGCTCCTAGTAGCGTCTTATGAAGTTGTCGCAATGCTTAAAGTGTGTCTCCGAAACACCACAAGCACCGCCATATTTAGTATACTTACGGAAGTTACGCCTGCCCGAGGGTAGGTGTAAATTTGCACCAAACTTTACGTAAAGTCGCAGAAACTCTAGCTTTGTAAGACGGTCAGTCTTTCCTGCGACACACGTCCGACAGACTTACACC
This sequence comes from Acanthopleura granulata, assembly GCA_016165875.1. Taxonomy (NCBI): domain Eukaryota; kingdom Metazoa; phylum Mollusca; class Polyplacophora; order Chitonida; family Chitonidae; genus Acanthopleura; species Acanthopleura granulata. Next base: position 42,523,613 of record JABBOT010000001.1, on the reverse strand, counting down.
CAGTCGCAGCCTTACTCCAGTGGCCCGTCCTACAAAGCTGAAGTAAGGAACGACTTACCATCTTACAACGCTGAAGTAGCCGCGACTTATGTAAAGTTTGGTGCAAATTTACACCTACGCGATGGACCATTTTCTTCCACCGATTATAAAAGATTTACACCTTGTCAAGGAATCCGACAACTTTCGTCAGACGCTATTAGGAGCTAACGGAGGCTGCGAACTAAAGTGAACGTAATCGCCTACATCTGACGTAATCTATTCCGGCTTTATAAGGCGGGCCCCAACTTTTCAAGACGGTCCAAAGGGCTAGCCGGCCATATTAAATTAATCTTCCTGTGCCCGCGCAGGCTTTAATGTTGTATGTACGATACCGTGCTGCAAAACAGTACACGAGCCGGACATAGCGTGGTCTATTCTACCTTCATGGCTCAAGTCAACTCCTAATGTTCGCCCACCACGTGTTTAAGAGCTTTCAATACATCTGATTGACAAGTTTGAAATTTACCAAGTGCATAAATTCTTTGTCAAACCGAGCATGCAAGTATCTGATTGAATAACGACGACGGATTTCCACGTTCGGACTGGAAAAGTTTGGCCTAGTCGATTGATTAAGGCAGAAAACGGAGTCATAACGGAGTCGTAGCGATGCACAGTGTCAACTTGATATAATGAAGATGGCCAGACGTGGGAATGTCCGACAGCAACCTGCTCCTGGTCGCAGGTTTCCCCGGGCCCTGCCCGGTTTCCTCCAACCATGTGTTGGACGCTGTTGTATAAGTGAAATTTTCTTGAAATGAAACACAAATGAAACACCGAAAAATTAAATAAATAAATAGTACTAAACTGATCCTCGATCTGGGTTACAAGTGGACCACGAATGTGAGATTTGACATTTTCAACCATAAGACAGATGATCCTAAAGACAAGAAGACTTTTTTCCTTGGGCTTTATTGGGGAAATGTATTGGGAGATTCAACGATTCTCAAAGTGTACTGATATTCGCAAAACCTTGCAAAGCCCAGAAGTATCTGACCTCAAAAATAAAAAAATAGAAATTGCTCTGTGTACAGTATACATAACAAACGATGAATACAGGCAGATTCATTCTCCGCATGCGCACTGAATAAGGTACGATTTTTGCAACTAAATTGCATATTATTCCATTGTTTTGATAATTTTCAATAAGATAACTGACCAGTAATCTTAACTGTCATATAAACACATTTGCATATTTGTTCGGTTTCAATACAGTTCGAAAACAATGAAAGTGTAGGCAAACGTCCATAGCATACACCCTGTGCGATATTTTTATTGACACTGGTTAGACAGATCAGTCTGATTAGTCCAACAAAAGTTCAGAACCTTGTTTTTCACCTTTTAAGTGAAAGCCAGCTCCGTTCTAAATTAAGTTTCCCCAAAAGGTTGAGCAATGTTATGTTTATTTCGATAATGCATTTTTTCTAACAGCTACCACGACTGCTCCGTCGCCTAGCAGGAAACGCAGCGATTCTGTCTGGGATGTGACGTAATTTTTCAAGCGCGGAACGCTCTTGTCACCTAAATCTGTAGCAAGCTGCTAGGTTTGTGTTTGTAAATATATATGCCAATTTATAACATGAAATGATCAAGACACTTACTCCTGCCCACAACACACTGTCTGGAAATACTTTGCAGTGTTGTTCACCCATGTACTTTTTGCAATTAAAACGTATACCATTAAAACAACCTGCTGTCCCTGTGTTATTACATGTTACATTGACAGACAACTCAGAACGTTTACGCCACAGCTTATAAACAGCTGAGGTCTCCTAGTTCTCTGATTGGTCAGTCTCTCATAAACTTTAAAACATGGCCGTCTTCAGGTCCCCAGGTGGCAGCACAATACTCCACACTTCTAACGAAGGTAATTCAGCAAAGAATTCATACAATTTAGAACAGGTTTTTACATTCAAGACAGAATTTTCTAATCTTTTTAGTGCAGAGTACCTCAGTTATGAGCTGTCCTTTACTTAAGGTGCGTAAGCATATGGTGGTACGCTCATTACAAATAAACCCCATTAAACTGACAACAAATAATGTAGACGCACATACATATTTGGCCCCAAAGCGACATCTGGTTACGTGATACGTATTCCCATTGCCCTGGTTCAGACGGTACATATAAGAAAAGATTGTAGCGCCAATGGAAATCCCATTTTAAGGTCAAGATGTGCCTTCTTCTGAAGTCGGCGTCGTATAGAATGATTAATAAACACATGTCTTATGCTGCTATCTCGGAGGCTCAAAAGTCCTGATGAATGAAGTATCCATCAGACTTTATCCTCCAGGCTTGTACTTAGTTGTTTAAAGGCCTGAAAAGAATCTCCACATGGAGATTTGAAAAACACATACCGCTAAGGCGTGAAAGATCGCATGATTTGCATGGGTGCTGAGAATATACAAGGTACGTGGCCTTAAAACGATACAGGCACCTAAAATTTCGTCCAATGCAGTGCCTTGTTTAGAGGCAAATTAATGTCATAAAATAATGTTTTGGGGGCTGAAACTTACATGTTTCCATTATGATATTATCCAACCTGCCGAACGGACCTCAAAACAGTTTTCTAAAATATTATAGGCGATTTAAGGGTAAATGTATATCATTGCATCCACCTGAGATTAAAGGCTTTAATGTCCATGGGTGACATTTTTACAACGTCGTTTAAAGATACGTTGCGTACTTTATCCAAGTATGATAGAGTCCATTCATCGACTTGTCTCACTCTGAACTGAGGAAAAATGGTCTCAAACGTGAAGCTGTTTTTGCCCTGTAAACACTTAACAGCATCGGGGGGTAACCCACACCTATGACCTCGTCTATGTAAAATCAGAGAAGCACTGAATATGTCTTTTGTATCTATGGTCAGTTCACGCAAACTGACAAGATGAAAGTCACACGGAAAGTTTCGCGCCAGTCCACGTCGGCGGCTCCGAAAGTAAACACTGCTGGCATGAGGGTATTGGAGTGCCAACAACGGTGACTGTAGCAAGTCACTAAGCTGGTGATTCAGAAGAGTCGGCAGTGTATACTTGCCGTGATCATGGATGTTCTCTCCGGCCTCCTCTAGCACCATGTAAAATTTACTTGGACTTGGGCTGGTGGACTTTAGGCCTTCCAGTGTTCTGTCCAGTAATACGTCCAAGAATCCGTCACGCGGGGAACTGACCGCTGAAGGCTGGAAGGAATGAAGAGTGAGTCTACGAGCCCGACTCTGAATAAACGCCATACTCGTCATTGGGAACAGATTGGCACCCAGAGGGAGTTTGGACCGACGGACTCTTCTGATCATTTGCAAATTGTTACTATCCGTATAAAGTGTGCCAAAATTTTTGATATTTGTTCTAATTCGCATAACAAGTTCGAAGTCTTGCTGCTCGGTTAGTTTGCTGATGTTTTCTATGTATATAGCACGACACAGCACACCTTTGGTGTTATACAGGCGGATTGTGTGCTGGAAGACAGAGTGGAGAACCTGCACGGAGGATAAGGTCCCACCCCTGCTCACAAGCACATTCAGGCCATCGTTATCTGTAAAGCTTTCCGCTTCAAGTCGAGCCTGGAACACTCGTGAACTGCCTTTATAAGGCGTGTACTTGACGAAATCCATGTCCACAGTGGTTCGTCTGCCGGATATTTTATCAAGCACTTCTTTTAGCAAACCCGTCCTGCCTTCGAATTCTAGTTTCAAACAGTTGTTTTCAAGAACAATTTCCCGGAATGAAGGGAGGGACTCAGGCCTGAAATCGGAAGATTCAACAAAGGTGTTTGCAGACTTTTTGATCAAGATATCACTGAGTCGTGTCCGAGATGAGCTTGTGTTGTTGCGATACAGTCGGACGGTCTCCATGCCCAGAGCGGGGACCCTCACCGTGAACGTGGCGTCAAACGCGGTAGAATTGACAACGTTGTCAACGCTTACCACCGGTAGAATTTGAACGTCGATATCTGTGGTCCCTTGGGAAACTGCCACTGCGGAATCATTGACGCGTATAGTAACCGTTTCCAACCGGTCTGTGGGCAGAGGGTTAAAGAAAACAACGTTGAAACCCCTAGTTTGCGAGATGCGAACAGCCGCGGTTGGTGGAGAACTTAGAGTCATCCCGTAAGGTAACCGTGCTGCGGGAAACATGTTAACAGTCTGGGTATGATCTGTTAACAGCAACACGGGCACGGCCCAGTTGGCGACCACCTGAGTGCTTCTCATTGCTTGCAGGAGCTTTTTGTTGTAGTCATCCACTACGCCAGGTCTGGAAGTGCCGGATATGGCGCCAGTGCTATGAAACAGAGCGAGACTCTGCCTAGCTGCACGCAGCTCCTCCGCGAACTGACGGCAAGACTTCTGCAGTTCGACATCAAATAGACTTTCAATACACGCCATGACGTGAAGTATATCAGCTGTGCGCAGAGCCGTGTCCACTTCTCTACAAAGAAACTTAGTCCAGGGTCTGCTGCTATAATAACCGGTCCAGTAGGTATTGTCTCTTTCAGAATATGGCAAGAAGTCACCGCTGAAAACTGGAAGAGATGAACCCAAAGCCACGTTGGGATTTGCATCTTGGTGTGCCCTTTCGAGAGAATTAAAATAATCAGTCATTGTTCCAAAACGCACAGAGATGTTCCAGTCAGATCTCGAATTCATATACTTAAACAGTTTCTGATAGCTGCGGTAGTTGTTATCCCATTCGGAATCTGTTGCCCATCGATCCTCTCCGCCAATTGGAATAAATATCAGTTTACTTGGAGAGGCTCTGGCTGATAGGCGGTACTGTTCATACAGCGCGGACGCCATGACCACAAAGTCCGGGTCATCCTCCCGCAGGACTTCTGAGATTGGTGGGGATTTCAAGAAGTCGAATCGTGAACAAACACTACTGTCTGGTCCACAAGAGTCTTTGGTTGCCGAGGATGTAAAGGGCAGAATTTGAGTAATTATGTCAGTGTCCCCTCTGGGGTCCCACATTTGACGCCATGAAAACTCCAGGCGTCCTGATTGCCGTAAGTACTCTCTCACTGCCTCGTGGACACGTCCTACAACCATGAAGTCTAAACCAGCCAGTTTCCACAAGTAGGACATGGTTTGGGAATGACCAAAAGGATTGACAGCCCAGTTTATTCGCGGTTTCACACCCAGAGTGTTATACAACCAACGATGTCCCTCGATCATTTGTTGGATGACAGCATGGTATTGTGTGCAAGCTTCATCCGGAACAATCCACCCTCCGTTTACAATTTCCAGCTGACCTTTTGTGATAAGATCCTTAATCTGCCGCCGCACGGTGTCGTTTTGTTCACGCCACCACTGTGATAGTAAGGACGTCTCTGTCCAGACAAAACTGATATCTCTATACTGGTTGAGTTTTCTAACGACTCTATCCAGGATATGTTTGGACACCTGTTGGTAAGATTCGTCGAACGGTAAGACCTCACTGGGACCGTTCTGAGAATGCGGCACGACGATTACCCTCAATGCCTTATCCTCGTTTCTACTAGGCATGTTTTGTTCCACAAGAGCCTTTTTTTCACTTGAAAGAACGACATTGTACAGCCCCTGTTCACTTATGGTATATTCAATATTATCCATAATGCCGTCGCTGGTGAAGTCTGCCGATGGTAACATAACTGTCGTCGGGGTGCACTCACGTGAATGAAGGAGTTCTGAACTGTTGGCCACATAAAGGAAATTGGACATAATGTGACCACGGACGTGTGTTTGTCTGGGTGCCGCCGTCGCGGGTTTGACTTCCATGAGATTATATATGTGACGACGTGACAGCATGGCCAACACAACACACTGGACAACGGCTATGCCAACAACGGCCCTGATCTTAAGTTTCATGTTGCTCCTGGAACGTGTGAATCACTGAAATAAAAAACAAAAATGCAGACATATATTGCTCCTTCGCTGAAGATTTACAACTATGGTCAAACCGCCCCTTACAAAATGAATAAAAAATCAAGGCATATCATTTTATTACATATCAAAACCAAAGTATATGACGAACAACATTTGTCTGAAAAAAGAAAATAGAACTGCTCGTGTGTCTTCACACCAAGTATATACATAAGACTTTTTTGGCATGGAAAAATTATACAGTACAAAAGAAATTTTCTGAGATTTTCTCAACTTTCTACATCATTGTATTTTGACTGCAGTTTCCAACGTTTTGTTCTTATCAAGAAATGAAGTATAACAGTTGGTGAAGCTTTGTATAAGGGTATGTTGCACTGGAGTAAATAGTCACTTAAACAACAAAGTTTCAAGTGAGGAACATGCCAGAAAGCTGGGAGCAGTCGTACACAGACAGACATCAGACAAGGATAACAATACTAATGTATAAAAGATTAGAAGCGAATAATAATACTGTTCATTGCCTACAATGAAAGGCTGGAAGTATATATAGGTATAAATATTTTGCCTCCAAGAGTGAAATTCGCATTTCAAATTTGAAATAATGTAATTTAATCATGGTTAATTAATACACAACTAGGGTCAGAATGGCCGACACCTATAATATGATCAATAGATTCAAATCAGGCCATTTGACATGTTGACATTTAGCAATAAACAGATTTCCACTGACATCCAACAGTTCCCTATTTTTATCCTGAACTTTGCACACAGACAACAAATTATCAATGAAAATCACTGTTTTCTTTCTGTTTAATTGACACATACACAAAGTCCTCTCTCTCCTTTACATCACTTCTCAAGGTTTTCCGTTTTATAAATTTACAAAGGATGGAAACTTGGCTTTAATATTAAAGAAACTCTGTTTATCAGCTTGTCTCAACTCGGTATGTATGTAAGCCAGCGGCCATAATGGGCCTGGGTCATTCTGACCACACTTGTGTATTACAGGTAATCATCCATATATTGTTTTTGTATTATTCAAGAATGCTGTTGTCAGTGTACATATACGGAAATATACTAATCTCTAATCGTCTAGAGATTATTATTATTATTATTATTATTATTATTATTATTAGATCTTTCTATACATAGCTGTAAACAGGGCTCTTGTATACACTTACTTGGAAATTTATCTCCCTAAGGAGCATTCATTCCCTGGAAATATGACAGCCTTTACATACAAAGGCTGTCAGATTAGAAAACAGTAGAAAGTTGAGACGACTGGCGTGTATCTTATTCTATATTCTTATACATAGTCATACAGCGATAATGCGACGACATAAAAGTTTCCCCTACATTGTACATAGAGACTGTGTATAATCGCTTACGCGAACGGACACATAACTCGTGCAGATTGTATTGCAATAGGGTTACACTGACCCTTAATTTGGGAAGGCAAACAATTTGTGGATCAGGCTATATAGTATACATTGTACTGTGTTTACGGAGATATAGTTATGCCTTATCGATTTCGTATACTCACATATATGAAGTTGATGGAATAACTGTAATTAATCCCTGCACTGATCGCGAGTAAACACCTTCGAGAGACTCCTCCGGTAACTGGACTCCGCTCCAAGACATATGGAAATTATAACAGACAGAACACCTTCTCCATAACAAATCAAAGATCAAATGTAACAACCAAAATCACAAGCACACGGTTCATGATTACGGTGACAACCATGAGCTGACAAGCGTTGGAAAACAGATGAGGCTACCAAGGCTAACTCTGGGCCACGAAAAACGAAAATTTGTCTTTTGCTTTTATTTATTGCTAAGCTACGTAATGTATGTGTAAGCGAGACATCATTCACCCTATGGCGTCAATATATCAGTCATTTCAGAAACAAATAATAAATTCAGTTAATGTCTTAAGTTAAATTCTAGGAAACTATTTGAACCAAATACATTCTATACTGACAACCAATATATCGTGGAGCGATACCCCCGCCTTACTAGCCTCACCTGTGTAATCGGTGGGATCGATCAAGCACGGGATCTCATGTTAGAACACGACGTACATGTATAAGGTATATCAGTTGTCAACGCAGTGACTAAGACCATTATATACTTATTAATTGTTAAGCGTCCATTCTTACATATGTAGGGCAAGTAGTCGCCCCTCGGAGAATGCCGTATAACTGTGACCTGTCCGGTGTGACACGCAATGTGTGGGTTGTGACTGACTTAATTCATTGGTTGGTGTTAAATGCCGCGCTCAAGCATTTTTCTCTCATACATGGCGACATTTAGCTTTATGGATGGAGAAAACTGGAGTACCTGGAGTAAAACACCAACCTTCAAAAGGTACCTGACAAACCTCCTGACTTAAAGTCGAAAGTTTGAACCCATACAGAGTGGCACTAACTCGGCGTTGGCCGTTTTCATGGTTTAAAACCTACACGTCTTTGTATACGTGCACCACGATGGTAGAATACACAAATGGACATACATTAAACGACCTTTATATTTTCAAAACGGCCCATTAAAGACACATTGGTGGCATGCCACCGGAAAGGACGACAGTTGTCTGTGTTGTAGTTTCCCTTGAAAAGCTATGAATTGTCGCATTCGTGTATGTATGATTCCTGTGTCGTCCATTATTAATTAATAAGAATAGACAACACGCTGTGAGTTGAAGACCAGCTGTGAATTCAGTCGATGTCGTGACAAGTTCAGTCTTGTTCCCAGGCGCTAATCAGCCTTGAATACCTGTCCACGCTGTCCAGCGAACCGTGATAAGGACGCTTTTGTAAACCGACAAAAAGACAACATACTTATTGTGAGCAACGGCACCGCGTTTATAGGCTGAGAGCCTGCGCATGTTAACAAGCTGCCTGACCGCCTCGGTAGCTTGGTTGATTAGAGTGTCGAGCCTCGGGGTCGAGAGATCCGAGATCAAATCTGAGTCTGGTCATACCAGACTTTTAAATTGGTATACTTGTTGTTCCCCCCCTTCTCGGCAATGAGAGATTAGAGTAAGGAAACAGGACTGGTCGGCGTGGTGTCATTATAATGTGACTGGTGGGATGTCATGTCTGGTGCTATCGGCATGACGCTCCAGTGGCGGCAGCCCTTAGACGGCATGGACTCACCCACATTCTAAGGATATCTAAGGACACGTAGTCATATGACATACATACATGGCCGTGGTCATGCTCTGCCCGGTTTCCGCCCACCATAATGCTGGCCGCCGTCGTATAAGTGAAGTATTCTTGAGTACGGCGTCAAACACCAAACAAATACATACATACATTTATACCAACATGCAATCTGAGTGTCACACTAATTCCCGTCATGCGATATCATCGGCGCAGCATTTCACGTCTGTGTATCTCAACACAAATATTAGATGGTGAAGGTCAAACTAAAACCTAATTCAAACTCCTTCTTTTTAGCATTTGCTTACTTAATTGTTATTAGCTCACCTGCACTAAGTACAGGTGTAGCTTATGTCCTACCCTGTGTGTCGGCGGCGGCGTCTAATAACAGCGAAAGCAATGATAAACAAAATGCGAAGGGCGGTATCTTAAAAAGTACTGCATGCATTCAGTCCACGGTTTGCACACATGTAGAGTACAATAACAAGAGGGGGATATTCTATCGTTGATTATGTGTGTGCATATTAAATACTGTAAATTACCGAATTCCTGACAGTGTACTGTGTATTGGAATCTGTGTAAACAAAATGTTAGGGGTGCTATACTGATGGCAAATCCCCCTCGCTGGGGGTCCTTTACTAATGGTGCAGTCATCTCCGCTAATTAACTTAACCCGAAGTTAGGTAGGTTAGGCTAACAAAAAAAGCCTTATATTAGCTTTGTCAGTATGAATAAGCTAAGGCCACACTCGAATCCAACTGGTTCTGACCATATAATTTACTGATTTATTTGTTTGATTGGTATTTTACGCCGTACTCAAGAATATAATGTGTTTTATTCCTCTATACAGTTCTAAATCGTTCATTATACAGACACGACACCACCCGACAGCACCGAATTACTATTTCGATGCACCACATTCTAAAATGAATCATTCGAAATATTAGTTCCGAAAATTTGTACCTAGTTTCCTTGGTTTTGAAAGAAAGTTTATTTAATAAAGAACAATATTCTTAGCAAATTACTCACAAAGGCATGATATGCTATATGTATTATTACTTGACATTATTGTAGGGGGCTCATGTATTGCGGGCAAGGTTGCTTGTTGGTTTCTTAACTATCAACCTATTCTTTGTCAATGTTTTGACGTGCTGGTTATTTATATATGTGTGGCCGGGATGCACGTGGGGTTATAACTAAAAGTCGGGATCTCCGTGGTCTATAGTGATTAGCTACCTTGTGCCGTACCCACCAGCCTCGAACCAGCATGATCGTTATGAGTTTACGTCCTCTCCGGTAGTTCGTGGGAAGGGGTGCCAGCAACCGCCGGATAAATCTATAGTCTATGATAAAAAAAAAAACATTATATGTTCTCGTTTAGATTTGAAATTTTAGGTGCGTGGTCGAATACATTAAATTACTGAATTCCTCACTTAGTGGTGTTCATAGTTGTCAAGAGTTACGCCCCCTGAGAGCGCCTCGTGCGCACATGACGGTGGACGAAATAGACGATATGAACGGAGTGAACTTGGCCTTAAGAAATCACACACTGTCGCTCTCTGGCTTCCATTAGGAGTTCTTGAGGTCTAACTTCAGGAAATCATCAGAAATCTCACCGCATTCTGAAAACTTGGCTTTGAAATTCAAGACAATGAAAGACGCTAAAAAATTAAAAGTCTCATATATTTTCAACAATACAGAAAATACATAATTTCTATTTCTAATCACGGTGAATAATGGGTCACCCCCCTCCCTCAAATATAACGTCCAATGGACATGCATTAAGTTCATTTGTGCGGGCTTTATGTGTCATACATTTCCTGTGTTTTATTGCCAGTAAATGCGCATATGTAATGTTTTTTAAATTCATCTCTGGATTGACACGAAAAAGGTAGAAAACGGAGAAATTATTTGTTTAAATAGGAAAGTGTAGAAATTGTGTATACATCTTGATATTACAGTGCTTTAATGTTCGCTTAAATTAAATGCTAGGTTTAGTGTTAGCCTGGGTTTTAGCGGTAAGATTAGCTTCATTGTATGTACTAATTGTTTTACTTTGACTATTTAGTGCATACCCATAACAAAAGTAACCAGAGTTGTGCTGTAATGAAACTCAACCCAAAGAACAGTAGACAGTACATCGTACCATGCAAGGCGGACAAGACAAAATCTGTGCAGACAAGCAGGCATAATTAATAGCATTACAATTTATCTCATTCGCAACATGTTTGATTTAATAAATGTAACATGGACAACCCCGGTGCAGCCCTCCTCCGGACCACCACCCTCTCAGCCCCCCTCAAATTCCTCCCGGACATTTTCACCTTCCCGTATAATTGTTAAAATCAGGCAGCTTTTATTGCAACTGCGTTCCCCACAGATATGTGTAGCCTTTCCAGCGTTTTTAGTTTAGACATACAAGTAGTCTCTATAATACAACTATTTAACTCCTGCAGATGACTACATTGCTTCCATGACAGTCACTGTACAAGCAACATTTGTGATCTTACATGAGCTTAATCAGTCTTAGTAAGTATGGGTGTTAATGGCATTATACAGGATATAAGAGCAATTTAACAACTTCAACTGATTATTATTCTGAATATCTGTTCACGTGATTTGCTTGTGACGGTATTTTCTGTTGGATAGAATATACCAATGTAGACATATGGAGAGGAAT